>JAVKLA010000052.1:8054642-8081316 GCA_034782735.1 Sagittarius serpentarius
CCCCATCACCGGGCCCCGGGCCCCGGTCCGGCTCCGCTCGGCCCCGGCCCCGGTCCCCGCCCCCGCCCCCCGCAGCATCCCCCGCCCACTGCGGGACGCCTCCCACCCCGGGCAGGGTCTGGGGGACCCCCGGCGCCCCGTGCCCCTCTCCCGGTGCCATCCCTCGGGGGCATTCCCCCCGCCCCCCGGGTGTGGGCACCCGCGGGACCCCCGGTGCCCCTGGACGAGGCACCGGCGGCTCCCGGAGAGGTGCCGGGGGGCGCAGCCCCACGCCGTGCGCCCTGAGCCCACCGCCCCTGCAGGGAGTTGGGCCCTCGGGGCGCCTGCCCTCGTGCCGGCAGCCCCCCCGGGCCAGCAGCCCCCCCGGGCCCGTCCCCGCCGGCACCGCGTCCCGCCTGACCTTGGCACCTCACCGCGGCCCTGCCCGGCCATGGCCGACCGGGCAGCGAAATCCCCCGATAAGCTCCTCCGTGGGGTGGCCTCGTTTTCCCAGAGGCGCCAGGGCCGCCTCTGCCTGTGGCGGCTGGAGCCCCGTGGGGGGATGCTCAGCGATGCAACGGACAACGTGCCGGGACAGGCAAAGGCGGCATCCGATGGCTCTCGGCACACAACGGCCGCAGTGCTGGAGCTCTGCCTCAGTTTCCCCGTCTCCCACCTCCAGCCAGCCGCCGCTGCCCACAGCCCCAAAGGCACCGCTGGTGCAGCCAAGGGTCCCAGCACCTGTGGGTGCCCTGGCAAGGGGCTTGGCACTGGGGACCCGCCGGGAGCTCATGCGGCTCCAAGCCCAGCGCTGACGTCTGCTGCCCCCCGTGTGTCTCTGCACGGTGGGTGCGTACCCGGATTTGCTTGATTTCAAAATCTTCCGTAGCCAAGACCCTTCCCTCCCTCCGCTGCGGCCCTGGGAGCATCCTTCTGCGGTGTCCCGAGTCTGCACCAGGCAGTGGAGCGCCAGGGCGAGCACAGGGGCTGCAGCACACGGGTGTTGCCGTGACTCCTGCAGGAGTGCAGCCTGGGCTGATGCATTTTGCCCGAGCGTGCCCCTGTGCTCCCAGGGACGCTGTGGGCACAGCTGAGCCCACAGGGGCCAGCAGCACACACCCTGCTGGGACCAGGCTGAGCCCCAGGAACTCATTGCACAGATGAGCGGGGTGCCACAGCTGGGTGGAGGGAGCTGGGGAGCAGAGTCAGCTCATCCCTGCTGCACAGATGGGGCCGAGTGGCCCCCCTGGGGCCCTGGGGCCACGTTCGGCCGGGCCCTGCTGTCCCCCCCACTGCTTCCATTTTCCTCCCTGCAGGGTGCAGTGCTCGGGCTGCTGTCCCTGGCTTCCTGCCCCCGCGGGCCGCACTGTGCCCTCCATCTGCTCCCTGCCTGCGGCCGGCCCCCTGCCAGCCAGCCCCGCGCCAGAGCTGGGCACCTGCAAGGCTCGTGACGTGGTCGCTGATGCACGCGGGAGCGCAGGTCAGGCCAGCTCGCTGCTCAGGGGGATGCCGAGGTTCAGCATCCGCCATGGGTGCAGTCACTCAAATGATGCAGGAGCCTGAATCCTATGGGAAAGCATGGAGTCCCGGCATGGAGGATGCTGCTGCCAGGTCGGTGCAGAGGTGCCCACCCTGAGGGCATCCCCTGCGGTGCCACCCTCTGTCCCTGCAGCTGTGGCCCTGGGTGACACCTTCGTAGATCAAGGTCACTCATCCAGAGCTCTGTGCTTCGGGGTGGCCACGGGGCCTCGGCTGCCCAAGGGCAGGGGACGAGCAGGTTGGACCGTGTCCACCAAGCCCCATGGGGAGGGGCGGTGGGACCATCTGCTCCCCCCGGGCAGCTGCTATTTCAGGCTGGAAAGTGCTGAGGGATCCAACCGGACCATGGGCACATCTCCATACCACCTGAGACGGCAGCGCCATGGCATGTGCTGAGGTCACTGGGGCTGTGGACACCTCCTCCTCCTCCTCCTCCTCCTCCTCCTCCTCCTTGAGCCAGGGGCAGCCTGGGGGAGAGAAGAAGGGGAAGATCCCACAGGAGGAGGATGGAACCGAAGGCTGTGCCCGTGCTGGCTGGGAGCCGGGCAGAGGGGCTCAGGCAGCAGCTGACACCTTCCCCTGAGCACTGGGGCACGCTGCAGCTTTGGGCTGTGACACCCCTAGGCACCCAGTCTGGGGCACCCAGGGAGGGGAGGACAGCCCCAGCCCAGCCTCACAGGCGCTGAGAAGTCCCGGGGTGGCCCTTGGGCAGGGGTGGGGGGCTGCCCCCCCAGGTTTGTGCTAATTGCCTGCAGGGGCGGCAGCCCCTCGGACCAAGGGGACCCCCAGCCCCCAGCACCAGCCCCATGTGGGCAGCAGGGCTCTGCAGGGAGGGATGGGGCTGTCCCTACCCCTGCGCAGAGGACGCTGGTGTTGGGTCCTCGCCACGGCCGTGCAGGTCTGGGCTTGTCCCTGGCCGAGCTGCCGGGGGCCCCTGTCCTGCCGGTGGGGGACACACGAGCGGCCAGAGGGATGACACGAGCCAGGGCGTGTTCCCGCAGCCCTGCAAGAAAAAGGCCAGCCGGGCACCTGTCCCCAGGCAGGAACAGCTTCTGTCGCCATGTCTGGGGTGTGTGGCCTGGCTGTCCTGCCGGGGCTCGCCATCAGGGCCAAGAGCAGCCAGGCTGGGCCGGTGCGGGGACGAACCCCCTCTTCTGTCGGGGTTTCTGCCTGCTTGGTGCTGGGTTGTCCCCCAAGCCCAAGGGGGAGCAGAGCCAAGATGTTTGCTGCATCCCCATGACTCAGTTTCCCCACCAGCAGCATGCTCCTGCCCCACTCTCTGCTGATAGCAGCTGGGGAGAGGCCCCCCCACGCCGTGCTGCGCAGGTGACAGTACCTGTAGCTGTTCACACTAATTGTTCACCAACTGCCGACACGCGCGGTGCTGTGGCACGCCCTGGCTCTGCCAGGGAGGACAGGGCTGGGCAGGACAGGCTGGGGCTGAGGGCTTGGGCTGTGCATCTTCCTGTCACCATACACAGTGTGCCACCAGTCACCGAGTCTGCGTGGGACAGACTCAGTTCTGCCATGTCCCAGCCAAGGGGGAAACTGAGGCACAGAGGAACAACCCACAGGTCACACTGGGGGGCCGTGGTAATGCTGGGCACTTGGCCAGCCCCAAAGCAGGACAGACCTCAGCTTGGGGGGACGTGGGGGTTCACATTTGTCCTACACAGCCTGCGAGGCTGGGGGCGGTCATCCTGCCCGGCCTCCCCGAGGACCAGTCCACTGAGGCCGCGCAGAGAGCTGGGAGCACAGGGCCGGAGGATAACACAGACAGGCAGTGCCTGCTGCCCACCCACTACCTCTGTCCCCGGAGGCCACCTGTCCTGCCATGGCTGCAGCGGAGCCTCCTCGCCGCCGTCCTGCCGGTCCTGGTGCCAGGGTCGCCAAGAGCCCCGCTCTGTTCCTGGCTCTCCCGCACATCGTCACCGGTGCCTCCCTCCGACCAGCAGGTCCCCATGGCGGGTGGGGAGCGGTGGCAGGGCGAGCGGGCAGAGCCAGCCCCAGCACTGCGTGGCAGGAAAATGGAAAAAAACCTGAAGGTTTCGGGGCTGGCCGGTTTCATCAGCCGCCTGCCTGGCCCAAAGCCCTGCTCTCTGCCCGCTCGCTCATGAGATTCAATACCCACCTGGCTCAGGATATCGAATCTCCTCAGCACCAGCCCGCTATGCCCCTTGGTGCAGCTCAGAGGAGGAAGGCGCCACCCAAAGCGGGGTCCCCCACCACGTGCCCCGGGGACGCTGACCCCGGTGGTGCTGGCCACGGCTGCAGAGGGCAGTCTCCAAACCTGCTGGGCAAGGGCTTTCCTGGCCCCAGCCCTTGCGTCATGGTGGGAGTGGGGACTCGCCGAGTCAGAGCAACGTGGCAAGGGACAGGGGAGGCTGGTGGGGACCACGCAGACGTGGGTGAAGGAGGACAGCTCGGACCGTGCCAGTACAGGGCAGTTCCGAAGCTAGGAAGACCTTTCTGGGCATTTGCAAAATGCTGTTTCACTCTGCCAGGATGGCCAGAGCCTCACCGGGGAAGCAGGTACGGGCAGGACGAGGTGGGCAGCGAGGGAAGGCCTCCAATAAGGGGGTTTTCCTGGGACTCCCCCAGCCCCACTCGGGCAGTGGGACTGGGGCACTGGTGCGGTGGTGTCAGGGGGACCCAGCATGGCCCACTCCAAGAGAGCAAAAGGAGCTGATACCTTAGAGAAGCTCGGAAAGCAACCAGGGAAAAATACTTTGAATGACTTCAAACACAAAGAAACGATGTCCACCTCTGCCACGTGTGCTGGGCTAATTACCGAGAGCTGGCGAGATGGCGCATCCTCACCCAGATGGACGCACCCTGTGCTGGAGCTGCAAACCCTTTTGCCCATCCTGATGGACCGGGCAGCCAGGCTGGTGTCGGTCACGCCCCGGCACCTGCTCAGCGGGATGTGACAGGCTGGCGAATGCCAAACAGCCAGCAGGTCCCGAAAATGCCCAGCCTGGGGAGATGGGGTGTCCTGGCAAGGCCAGGGGACAGGGCAGGCTAATCCTGCCCCATGGGTGACTGGGGCTGTCTGGGACGGTGGGTGTGTGATGCAGCAGATCCCCGCCGGTAGCTCAGGACCTGCCACTGCCCGGCATGGAGGTTCCCACATCGGTTTGCTTGGCGAAGGGCCGGGCAGCCCTGATGGCAAGGCACCGAGTCGAGAGGGAGGCGAGCAGCCCCAGCGCGGGCTGGGCAGCTCAGCATGGGGAACGCGATGGGAAGCGACAGCATGGCACAAGCAGCCGCCGGCCTGTCCTCCGGGCCGCCCGTGAGACGGAGCCCAGCGTCAGGGCGATTGCACTCATGGGGTGACGGCTCAGCAAGAAATGGGGCGAGGGAGCGACTCGAGTCAATCGTGAGCAGCTCCAGTGAGGCAGGTGAGGAGATGGCTTCTGGGTCTCCCTCAGCTTCCTAAATGCAGCAGAAACATCCGCACGACCCCAGCGTGCGGGCTATAGGAGTGGGTCAGGTTGCTGTGCCGAGCGTCGAGAGGCGGTGCAGGATGCGTGCCGTGCCACCTGTGGCCCACGACGCTGCGGGAAGGGGAGGCAGCAGGGGCTGGCCAGGTCAGGAGGGCAGGGGGTGGCTGCCAGCCCCCGGGCCCAGCGTGTTGCTGCGTTACTCCCTGTGGGTGCTGCAGCCACCAAAGCCGTGTTTACCAGGGTGAGGGCTCCAGCACAGGGGGAACGGTTTGGAGCACCCCAAAACGGGAATGGAGGGGCTGTGGCACCTACCTATGGCCACCCTATGGGAAATGGGAGTGATGGGCACCCAGCGCCTCGCCGTGCCCCCAGGGGCCTGGGAAAGAGCTCATCTGGGGACCTACATGCACCACGGATGGCACCAGTGTGTCGGGGATGCTGCGCAGTGCCCCGCTCCCTCCCACGCTGCTGAATTTACATCAGGAAATAATATTTGATACCTTCCCCTCACCCCGGGCTCATCATTCCCCATTTGCCATCCTCACCCTGCGGGCAGCCAAGGCGGGCGGTGCGCTGCAGCCCGCCGGGGAACAGCGCACCCGCTGCAGGGCCAGCGGAGCGGCTGCGGGGTGGCCAGAGCCGGGGGCTGGCAGCCGTCACGCCCCCTCCCACACCCGTGGGAAAGGGATGAGGTGGGGAGCAGCACAGGCAGGCCTGGGGGGACAGGGCAGGGCAGGGCAGTGGCACGGGGAGGACCTCGCCCCGCCCCCCCCCCCAGGCAGCACCACTGCAAGCTGCTGCGAAACCCCCCGTTTCCAAGGCAACGTGGGGATCCCGCAGCTGGGAGCAGGCAGAGCTGGGATGGGATGGGATGGGACAGGACAGGACGGGACAGGACGGGAGAGGCTGCTCGCTCGCTCCTCGCTGCTGCCCGCTGGGCACCCCGTAGCTCCTGCCTGGGGGTGATGCTCTCACTTTCCCTGAGCGAGGAGCAGCCGAGGCAGTTGGCAGCATCGCGATGCCCGGGCTGGGTGCAGGCAGGCTCTCCCCTCCTTCCAGCTTCTCTCCTCCTCTTTCCCCCACATCACCTTCCTTCCCCCAGCTCTGAAACAAGGGAGAAGCCAGGCCTTGCTGCCCGCTTCAGGGGCTCAGGAGGGAGCTGGAGCCCGCCCCGCAGTCCCCAAGGGCTTTGGTGGCAGAAGAGGGCGAGCGTGAAGTCTGTAAAGCAGCTGCTGGCTTTAGGGTCCCTGCCCGTAAAGAGGGTTGTAAACCCCACATTCCTGTCCGCCTCCTTGGGAACGACGGGTCAGTCCCCAAAGGCCGGCAGGCAACCCGGTGTTGAGCTTAAGCACAGGGCATCCATCTGCTGACCCACAGCAGTGCCAGAGGCAAGAAGGCGCCCGTTTGGGGTGCCCTCGCCCCCCACAGTGACTGCGAGGAGGGATCTCGGCCTTGCCCTGCCAGCCGGATGCAGCACCAGAGCGCGGTGGGAGCTGTGCCCCAGCAGCCCAGGCAGAGGGGGCAGCACGGGCGCTGGGCAGGGCTGCCGGGCACCACTCCAGCCTGCCCAAGCAATGCCACACGCCAGCAAGAGTCGCTCACGATCCCCCGAAGCCATCAGCCCCCGCAGTGATGCACAAACCGACCTCCTCGGTGCTGGGCTGATTACTCCAATACCGGGCAGCGCTCGAGGCAGTGAGGCCAGGGCGGGAGCCCACCACCTCGCACCCTTCCATGGAGCTGTTTCCTGCCATCGGCACAAGAAGGGGTGTTTCTCCTACCAGCTCTGGGGAGAAGCCTGCTCTTTTCCCAGCCCGCTGGCTCCTTCCCGCAGCCAGTCTGCAGACGCCAGCACAGTCTCCATCTGCAGCTGCCACCCAGGCCAAACCTCAGGCGCAGGCAGAGCTCCCCCATGCCGACACACGCTGTCCTGGAGCCGGGAGAAGTATGCGGAAGATGAGAGAGTGGCATCGCTCAGTTGTCCCCTGCCACCGGGAGACACGGCACCCCCCCTGCTCTTCCTCCCCTCAGCTCACCTCTGCGGTGAGGGAAAGCCACCCCACTGCTTTGCTTCCTTGCTCCCACTGTAAGTCAGAGCCTACCAGCAATGTGGAGATCACTAGGAGTTTTATGGGTTCACAGGCTGGCTTGCTGCCCCACGGCAGTATCCCCCACACAGCTCTGAGCAAAGCACAGGAGCATACAGGTAACACCTCCTGCTTTAACCTGTAACGGTGCTCTGGTTTCCCACAGGCTGCTCCGTGCCCGAACCCGCAGCTTTAGCCGACTACACCACATCTCACCTGACCAAGGTCTGCCTGAGCCTACCGGACCCACCGGGTTCAGCCATGACAGCTCTCTGAAGGTGCCAGGGGATTATTTCCCTTTGCTCAGCAGCTTCCCTGCAAAGTGGCCGAAAGACGAAGAACTGGATGCTCACTGTGAGCCGCCCTAGGGCCAGGAACACGTGTGACATGCCCAAGATGATGACAGCTTGTTTTGGAGGCAAACTCACAAGTTAAAAAGGCTCAGCCACTTGCCCTGCTATCTTTAAGCAGTAGACTGGGCCAACACTGGATTAATTATATTATGCCATGATTGAGACTGTTGCTAGGTTACAGCAACTGGTCCCTAAGCCCGTCCTACTGCAGGATTTCCCCAGAAATCACTCATTTGCGAGCTCAGGGGCATCCCGGAAGGACAGGCAAGCGCTACGGTCTCTCCAAGAAGCAAGGCCCTTGATGGCAGAGAAGTTGCAGGCAGCACACCCGTTAGACATCCTGCCCCCCAGCCCAGCCACCTGCCTGCTCGCTGCTCTCCCTTCAGCTCTGCCTGGCCCGTCCTGCGCTGGGGCTTGTTGCAGCCTGGGTGTTTGTCTGGCCCCACAGCACATCCGGGAGCCTGCGGCCGCTCGCAGGACAGGCCTCCTCCAAAAGCACCCGCAAGTTCCCACATTCAGTTTGTGTCCTGCTAAAACCAGAGTTTCAAGAACATTTTCATGTTCACTGCTGGCGGGAAGGAAGCAAATTCCCACCCCAGGCCCTGGCAAGCCAGGGAGGAACTTGTTACGACCTTACGGGAGCAACAGAAATAGGGTGGAGCTGAATCCCTCAACGGGCAGGATCGTTGCACTCCTTGCACGTGGCCCTTGTCAAAAAACATGGGGAATGATGAAGGCCTGGTGCGCTGGTGAGCCAGCTGCTAGCTGCAAATCCCCAGCAGGATACAGCCGTGAAGAAGGCCAGCCCCAGCGCAGGGTGCAGCAGGAGATGTATTGTACGGGAATCATTAACTACCAGCCCTGGCACGACCTCATCTGGACTGGCACGGCCACAGAAAGATGAACTCAAAGGGGAGCCGGTGCCAAGGACGGCTGCTAGCACAGCCGGGGGACAGCCTGTCCAGCAGAACAAGAGCAGAGCAGGGATACGAGCCGTCTGCGCAGGGCTAGGAGGGGGGAGCGGTATTTAAACAACAGTGCTGGCAAAGGAACAAATAAGCATAAACTGGCCAGGAATAAATCTGGATGGCAATTATCAGACAGCTCTCGAGCCTCAAGGCAGAAGACGGATGCAGGGGTGCTGGAAGCTGAGCTGGTTTGGGGCTGGCGGGAGCTGCAAGGACCGGTCAGTCTGTCCTTGTGCTATTTTTCTACCTGGTATTTTGACAAGGGGGTGGAGGAAGCCATAGGTTGGGTATCAAGAGACGTGGTCCCTTTGGCACGGCTCAGCAGCTTGATTCTCCTGCAGAGATGAGTTTTGTGACAGCCACTAACACAGATTAACATGAGCAAGAGCTTTAGCAAGCAGGGACGGCCACCTGTGCTAAGGAGACTTGGGCCATCAGGAGAAAGATGCTGTGAACATGCTGCCTTTGCACAGGAGGAATCCTCAGAGAGACGTACAAGCACGGAGGAGCCAGACGGCTCCAGGCCACTTGGGTGCAGGTGAGCTGGAAGGTCTTGCTAAAATGGGCTCCCAGCTGGGGAGCCACAGGGATGCCAGCACAGAAGGCATGCTGTGAAGCCGGTGGAGATCAAAATGTCACCCTGCTCTCGGAGTATAACTTCACCCACGTCTTGTCGCAGCAGCTGCATCAAGTCACACGGCAGAAGTTGCCACGAGTGACAGGAGCTGCTAACCGTCACGCTCTATCATCCCACTCCAGGGACGGGTACAGCAAGGAACACTTCCCAAAATAAACGCTGAGCGCACAGCTCCCATTCATGTTTTGGGTTAGCAGCACAGCCCCGGCTGTCCCAGCCAGGATACTACACATGCTGTCCACAAAGCAGACTACTGCAGACTACTCTCCTCTCCTCCTGGAGGGCCGCCAGACCAGACTGATGCTGGAGCAAAGGGAGGCTGCTCGTCAGGCAGCTCTTGTACCACACCCTGCAGAGGCTTGGTCAGCAGCTGAGCAATCCCGGCTGGGAAGACACGGCGGGTGGGAACAGGGGACCTCAGACTTACCTCTCATGACTTATGAATGCTCTGGCTTCAAGCTGGCACAGTGGAACCCAAGATGCAATCATACAGCGGCTGAGGGCCCTGCCGATCTCGACCAGCCAGTGGTGCTGAGGCAGGAAGCAGGCAGTACGGCTTTGAGGCAGGTGCCTCCAGCAGCAGCCCCCAAGGACAGGGCTCCCCTTGCTGCGCCTGGGAACCAGGCCCAGCTGGCAGGCTACAAATGCAGGGATAAATTTGCACTTCTCCCTCCTGCTGCTCTAAACCGAGACCTTGTACAGCATGCAGCTCTGGCCAGCATTAACTGCAAGAAACTGCAGCTCCTCAGCCTCAAGCTCTTGATTTTTTTTTTTGGATGACTGATAAACCCAAAAGCAAATACAGTGGTACCTCTAGAGATGCTCACAGGAACTATTTATCGATGTGATCCTGCAGAAGCTTCCCCATAATGACAGGCAGGTACACATACTACTTATATTTAGCTTATTCGAAAGACTGGGCATGGGAGAGCCCAGCTCAGACAAAGTCTATTTCTTTCTCCTCTCACTCACACTTGCTGGCATTGGACTACACCTCATGCTGTAGCCCTAACCTGTTCAGCATTCCTGTCGAAGTCTAAAAAGTGCCTTTTTGCTGCTATTCCCTTCCATGCTCCCGCTTCACCAACAGGGTGGGATTTCTCTGGCCTTGATGCCAAAGCCAAAACATGCCACACACCCTCCTGGGGCTCTAGTGTTAAGTAAAGAGAACTCCCGCATCTGCTTTTCTCTTTTAAAGGAGTATTTTGGAACACAATGACTCATCTTTGCTTGTTTTTGTCTCAGCTCCTTGTGCTGACATGGAACACGAGCTGCAGGGAGCGTAAAGGCTCCTACGGTGGTCAAATCTGGCCTGGGTGAAAGACAAACCAACGCCAACATCAGTGTTGCCAGGGGACGCAGCGCCTGTACAACCTTCTGCTAACCAAGAGCTGCGTTCGCAAGGAAGCAGAGCTGAACAAAAACACTGTCTCCCTTACACTGCGTGAAACAACAGCTCTCTCAGGACAGATTTCAGTTTTGGGGAAAGAACTCATGGTTTTTACATTTCACTTTTTTTTTTTCTTTTTAAATAATTTTTAATTTAGCGCCCTGTTCCATGAAGTGTAAGAATGCAACAGCATGAGGAAGGGGCAGGGGGATGCCCTTCTGTGACAGTCCTGGAGGGACATGCAGCTCCCGAGCCCGGGCAAACATGCTTGTGGTGGAGAAGAAGATGTGCAGAGGCAGTTGTACAACAGAGCTTTATAGTCAGAATGGATTGTACCAGTTTTTTTCAATGCAAAATGGAACATGACCCAAAATCTTCACAGAACAGAAGTGCTTTCAGGAATGCAGCCAGCTGAAGCTCGAATGCCTGCCTGCCTTTTTGCAAGGGAGGCCGCAAACCGGTCACGTCCCAATCCACTTCTTCCTCCCCAGACGTACAAAGTTTGAACTGTCCCATGCAATTTCCCTGCAGTGTCATGGGAAATGTGGTAATGCTCACAGAAGTAGGCAAACGCTAATGGCAAACAGACCTGAACAATACACTGTTCATGCAGCAAAAAAAACAGTTTGCTTTATAGGGAAACAGTTACAAGTGCATTTTGGGAGCTGGGGGAAAGAAAAAGAAAAATGGAGCAGGTAACTGCCTGCTGGTCAAGACAACTCTGGAGTGGATAACAGATTAAAAGAACACCTTGCTTTATAGGGATTTAGAAGGAAACCCCAGTTTGGATTTCATGGCTGACGTTTTACAACAACAAAGGGAGAGGGAGAACAAAACCAAACCTCAAATTAACCTGCAAGCAAAAGGGTAATGTAATGCACAGAACCTGGAGGGAGCTTCACCATCTGAGCTGTGAAAGGGACACCAGAACCAAACCAGAAGGGCGTACAGAGAACTAACAAGCTCCATCAAACACAGGGGCTGCTCGCTGACACGCAGGCAAGCGCGAAGGGCTGGCCTGTAGTGCCCATCCAATGGCAACCGATGCTGCTGAGCAAGTACCAATCCACAGGTTTAAGTTCAAAGCAAAAATGAAAAGGCTTCCCAAACTCATGGGATAGGAGGAGGCTCTCCACTTGGGGCAAGGAAAGGCAGCACGTTGGCCGCTGGGAGGCTTGGCCCAGTACACACGGCTGCAGTATCGACAGAAGCTGGACCAGGAAGGACACCGTCTGAGCTAGAGTGGTTGTCCCTCTCAGAGTAGAGAGGCTGCCGGTGTTTAACAGCGTGACTGTAAAATGCCTGAGAAGCAAATGCCTTGCCATGCTAACACTTCCCTGTAGACAGTTCTGAAGCTCTGGATATCTTCATTTCCACATGAGAGTCATGTCCCTGAGAGGTACCAAAGGGAGGGGATTCTAGTATATGCAAATTCAAGTGTGGGAAATGCAGAAAAGCACTGATTTCTCTCTCTCTTTTTTCAGGTTAGCTTTGCACTTTGCATTGTTTTTCCAAACTGCATAGCAGCTTACATGTAGTGTCTGAGACACTGGGGCCACGGAAATCAATGGGGCTTCATGAATTCCAACAGCAGCACCAGTGAGTGCTAATTAAGCTGCTGTGCAGAAAGGTCCCATTCAAAGGACTCCAAAATCACACGCTCTCTCTCTCACTCTGGCCCTGTGGCTGCTGTTTTAGAGAGCTGTACCTTAGCATGATCTGCTCGATTTAAAGCTCATCAACTGCTGGGTGGAGCAATGGCCAATACCACCTTTCTCATTAAAAAAATAGGAAGGATAAAAAGTTCAAGACTTGAGACAGGCGAGCACGATGCGTTCATGCGGCATATTTTGTTGCACTCCTCTTAACAAGACAGGAATTTCAGGTGTGCAGGAGTGGAATATAGCAGGGGCAGAGCAGGAGACAGGTCCCCTTTGCCTCTCACACCCTGCCAGCTACCCAGTGGGGCATCTCTGGAAGGAGAAAAACGACAGCCTGGAAGCGGGCCTGGGAACCGTGCCCTGAACCTTCCCCTTACTCAAGTACATCTCAGCTATATTTTCTTTGTGTAACGAATGCACCAGAACAGCACACACAGATGTAAAGCTTTTGTTTTGCCAGCTCTGTTTTGAGAGAATATATGGCAAATGGCCAAAGCTTTACACATCTGCACCTGTCCTGGTGTGACTTGTACGAAAAGATGGAGACAGCCACGACAGAAAAGTCTGCTGCATGTACATGCAGCCAGCCTACAGCTCCTCATAGTCCCCACCTCCTCGCGGCTTGCTCATGCTGGCTCCTCCTCCTCCAAGAAAAGCCTCAAGTTCATCTATCTCGCTGTTTTTCTCCTTGCTCTTCTTTTTCTTTTTCTTTTTCTCCTCTTTGCTCTCCTCCTTCTCTTTGCTCTTCTTGTGTTTGCTCTTCTTTTTTACAGACTTCTCCTCTTCCTACAAAATGAGAAAATTTTTATTAGTAAATCCTCTAAGCATGCTAGTAACCCAGCACATACCACCTTGAAACTTGGCTCTGACAGGAACCTTACTTAGGGTGAAGCATCTACTACCAAGGCTGGCTTGGAGTTAATTCCGTAAGACCCTTCTGCGAGATTGGACACAAGAGAGGAAAGACCATCTGGTTTATACATAGTAGTGGTCTGTTAGGCAGTTTGTGCCTGACAATACCACAGTATTGGACAGGCAGAAATGTCAAAGACAAAGCCTCCTGCAGACTTCTCTCGCTGCCTCTGAGATTAGGTCTGTCAGGGACGCCTCTCTGCTTGGAAAATGTCATGGTGCTATCAAGAGCAGCAGAGATGCACTTCTCTGTTTAATCCTGTATTTTATGAACTCACACACTGCCTTTTCAAAATTCAACTGTTCTAAAAGCTCGCTCTTAGGCTTAATGGTCTGCAGAGCCTGGGAGGCACAGATCTGGCTGCAGGATGAGAGAATGGATGGAAGTCCACCAGGTACAGAGAGTACATGGTAGAAGGCCACCCCCTCTCCTTGGCTGGCAGATAATATGGCAGATCTGTTCTGAAGAATTAAAGAGTACCTCTTTGCTTTTCTTTTTCTTCTTCTTTTTCTCCTTAGAAGCTTGTTTATCTGTTCAAACAAAAAAACCCAACATTGTTTTTAATCAATTTAAACGGTGAGAGATACAATTCTGCCCTGCCCCAGTTTCCAAGAACAAAATGCTCCATCCTGGAGCCATGTGCGAAGGCAATCCCGACACCTCAGGACAAACTGAGCCCCCTTAGAAGCCAACACAGTCCCCAGCAGTCACACCCTAACTTAAGCATATACATCTAGTTTAATTATGAGCATTATATTATCTATATCATTCTGTGTTATGAACACTGACCTGGGTGTTCACTGTATCATAGCTACTAAGAACCAAATATGGAGACCAGCTCTAGAAACTGGTCCAAAGGCCAAACTGGCAACCAGACTATTATTTCCAGAACTGAAGAGGAGCTCCTGGGAACAATTTTCCTCTGACCACTAAATATTTGAAGGCAGATGGAAATCCTACCAGGCATGGTTTTGTGCTTCTGTGAGTTCAGGACATGGTGTCAGCAGATGGGAGCACCCTGACAGGCTAGCACTCACTGTTGTTCAAACTGTGTATGGAAATTATATCACCATGAGGCCAAAGCCTCAGTGCTGCAGCCCTGCTCTACAGGGGTGGCTACTTTCATGGTATCAAATGAGTCCCAGAGTCCATCACTGTCAAGACATTTGTCCCAGCTCACTGTGGCTGATGACTTGGCTGCTGATTTGACTGCTGAATGTCCGCTGCCTTTGCACAAAACCTTCTTGAACAGGAGAGTATTGGCTGTTTCACAGGCGGCTTTGTAACTGCACCACGTTTCACACGTGGTTTTCATTGTCAGTCTTACCTACACACTATTCTTTCCTCAGTTGATCTGTAAATACAAGTCAGCCATGGAGAAGTCAAATTGCTCATCAAGCTCCAACTGACTGACTACCAAGATATGTTTTTATATTTATCCCAGAAAGAGGAGATAGGAGGAACATACATTGAATTATTAAAGATGCTAAACTGAAGTTAAATTATTGACCTGGGCCTCTGCAAATGCACTTCTAGCTATTTCAAGCTGTGCTGTTCAGCAACTCAAAGCGACAAGCTGATGAAGTCATCGCAGCCTGTGACACCTTGCTTACACTTTTGGAATAGCTGTTCAAAGAGATCTCTCTCTGGTGCTGCTTACAGCTCGTCCGCCCCTTAAGTCCTCCTATCAATTGTGGTGACATCAGGGGCAGATCTATAGGAAGTCGCTTTGCAGTAATGCCAAGAGAGCAGAAATTATTTGCGCGAGTAAGATTTCTTCCCTCAGGGAATGGGGGGTGGAGGGGGAAAGCCTGAGGAATGCTTAGGTTGTGATCAGAACCCCACCCCACCTTTCCCAAAAATAGAAGAGCAAATTGGCAGGGTATGTCAGAGCATTTTGCTCAAGTTGATCCAAATTCTTGAGGGGGTGGACACTGCAATGCTGAACACCACTTCCCAGGCATGCAAGGCTAAGGAGAAAGCCTTATACAGAAGCAGTGTGTGAAAGATGTGCATCTGCTTCCAGCTAGGACAAAAATAATACATGGCTGATGCCACAGACGAGCAAAGTTCCCACCCCCATGGGGAAAAAACTTAAAGAAAGTTATTTATGCTGTGTTAAACCACATTAAAGACTCACACAGGGCACTGCATGAAGTTACAGGGTGTTTTATTTAGTGCAAATTGGTTTGCTTACACCCTGGAACCATTTTGGAAAAAACAGATGCCTGACAAACAAAATCAGCAAGAGTGGAAATAAGGTGCGACCTTTACCTTCCTCACTGCTCTCCTTGGGACCGGTTTCTTCCAAACCCAAACCAAAGAGATCTGAGTCATTTTTCAGTTTAAAGGAGTGGACTGTTGATTTCACTGGTTGGGGTGGCTTTGCCAATGAGGTATCGTCATCAGATATTTCAGAGAGATCTTCCCGGACTGGGAATTCATCCTAGAGACAAGACAAGGCAGACAACACCGACAAATCTTTCAACCAAAATCTCTAAGCTTGTACACAGAGACATCAGATGCCAGCAGATGGGGAGGAGGGAAGGAAATGGTAGCTGAACTGAGCTGTTATTGCCTGGAAATCAATGTCCTTGACCTTATAAGCTCTATCTGTTTCTTGCCTCTATAAAATGCCTCAGTAGCACTGGTACTAGAAAGTGTGTTCTGATAACTTAACATTCATGCTTAACATTCCCTGATGTAAATGGATTAAACGAGACCTTCAACTGTGTTAGCTCAACAGCATCAGCCTCTAACTGCCCTGGAGAGGCACCTCTGTTTCGGGGAAAATCAAATCTAACTGGCTGAAAACTCGCCTCCAGACCTGACAGATAAACCTTTTTTCTGTGGAGTTCTGCGGGGTCTCAGGCACCAGAACAACATACAGCAGGGCCAAGGAAGTAGTCTGTGTTTGCAGAATAACTCCCTTCATTGAGCCAAAAGAAAATGGCAAATTTGCCCCTTTAATGTGGGCTAGAAACCAGGATACTGCAGAGACTGGATATCACCCAAAAAACCTCTGTCTCTGCATGATGGGAATGGAAATGAAGTTTAATGATCTTCTGATACCTGCCAACTGATCCTCTTCAGAATTCATTAACCACCCTTTCTTTATATCCTCCATACTGACCAAACACAGCCTTGCTCTGCTGCTGACCTAGGCAATGCCCCCCTCCTCCTTGCTAATGGTGGTGCGTTTACTGCTTTGCCTGACCAGTAAACACTGTAGTTGAAAAGCATTCACAAGCTGTGGGGCATCTCCCTGACACTGTTGCAACGGCAAGCTCCCTCACAAATCCTGTCTCTCATCATCGCGTGCTAAGAGAAGCAAACTTGCTCTAAATACTTTTGCCTTCATATTAAAGTGCCAAGAAAAGCAGGTACTGAAAATGCTGAATGAATGGAAAATTACTTAATAAACAGCATGACACATAGGCAAGGTCAAAGAAACTAAGACAACTGTCCTTTCTGCAGGATCCTGGAATGGTGCAAAAGCAGAAAATGCTCCTGAACACCAGCTAACCCAAACACCAGGAGTACCCCGGAACAGCAATTGCCCATCCCAAATCACAGTTAGCAGTTTCTAGAGACTGCTCTGCTGGCTGTGAATACACATCACTGAAATCAGGGATATCTAAAGCCACAGCAGCAAGTTCCTACCAGCCCAGAGAAGACACCTGTGTTTTCTCCATCTTTAATGTACGACAGGGGCAGAGGGGTCTCCTGCTGCAGTGTGTTTGAGTGCCTCCTGCATGCAGCGCTGACCAGCTGCCCACGTGCTGAATATCACAGAGACATTATAGCTAACCTGGCTATACTGGATAGTCCTTCTCAGGCAGATTTTCCTACTTCAGTAAGAAGCTTTGCCAAAAGCAAATTGTTATGGCCTTTTGATTGCTGAATTGACTGTAGGTTGCTCACTCTCTCTGGCATGCATACACTTCTACATGTTAAACTTAGGGTGGTAAAAACATAAGCTTTGTATTTTATACCTACTACGCTGCTGGACTGACCACATTTTGGACTTACTGAGAATAAACACCACATTAAAACCCGTAAGCACAAACCTTGTTGCTGTGTGGCTTCAACAATCAGAGCATTAGTGGGTTTGTGCTTATATCAATCTCTTCAGGTTGCTTAGCACCTGACTTGCTGCGAACGCTGCTGAGAGATGGGAGAGCAGATGAAAGCCCTGCTCAGTGAGATGCCTCAACACTTCAAGCTCCGTTTTGCAGCAGTGCACAGCAATTCATGCATGTTATTTACCATTTTCTTCTTCTGGCTGTCAGAATCCTCACTTTCGAAGTCTGGGTCATCCATAACAAATGAAAGCATCTGAGTAGCTATTGGTCCCTCTTGATCGCTGTCAGACTCCTCAGGCTTTTCCTCTTTGACCACTTTCTGCTTGAGAGCATGTCCTTTGCTTTGGGAAGTGGTCTTTGGAGCCTGGACTGCTGCCGGGGTGGCAGCAGCAGCAGCTGGCAGGCTAGTGTTGACCTTGCTGCTGCTGGTTTTTTCGGACCCAGAACGTGGAGGTAAACTGTCAGGAGGTTTCGGGTCAGTTGCTTTGGTCAAAATTGCTTCACTCTGTGGCTTAAGAGAATTTCTGGAAGACCTGAGAAAAAAGAAACAAGTTGTCAGAGCCTGTCCACCCCCATTCTCTGAAGTAAAGCACAATGACCAATTAATAGCTGAGCTTGCCTCAAGAGCTGCAATGTGCATCTCGCCAGGAGAGGTAGTTCATCCTGGGCGGGGGTGGAGGGGGTCAAACACATAGCACTCAGAGGCTGAAGATAATCCTCGTGTCCCTGTGGATGCTGATGCACAGGTGCCTGCACCAGCAGGCCACACCTGACTATCACCCACAGGATGTGGTATGTGGAGAACATGATCCAGTTCATCGTTCTCCAGCACAGGGTGTCACGAATGACTTCCACTCCCTTCACCACAAGACTTGACTCCTCTGTCCTCCTCACACTGCTACAAACAGATGTTCAGGCATTTAGTTACAGTCTCTTGTTCAAACTTGAGAAAAAGGCTGGGCCATTCCCGAGCAGAAACGTACCAGCAACCACAGGAGCACAGTGCTCAAAGGCATGCTGCCTAGGTGCGGTGCAGAAACCACTGTGTAAAGCAGTCACACCTGAAGTAAAGACAGTCCCAGCTTACAGCTGAAGGAACAGGCTGACAAAGACACTAAGATTTCCCAGAGGCCGCAGAGAAGTCAGTGGCAGGACCGAGAAGAGGCCCAAGTTTGCCAGCGCAACCCCACACTTCAGGCTGTGCTTCGTACCTTTTTTTTTCCTGCTCCATGTCAATGCCTTCATCAGGTATGAGTATGACCTTAGAGTCCTTCACCTCTTCCTCTTCCTCACTGGAGAGGGTGACATTCTTGCTGGGCACTCGTTCTGCTGCCAACAAGGGTCTGCTAGGGATTTTGTCATCCAGATCCAGGTCATCTTGGAAACCTGCCACCATGGGGTTCCCGCCGGGTGCCTCTCCATCACTGCAAAATAGACAATGATCAGACACAGCACCCCCAGGATGTGCTAGGACAGACATGCCTCCCCTTGAAAGCAGACTGCCACTTGCCTGGGTTTTCCAGCCAGCTTCAGGGTCAGCATCCCTCAGCACGGGGCAGCTGCACTGCCAGCCCTCCCCCTGCACGCTGCCCTGTTCAGGCTGGACCTGCTCCCTGCGGGCTGCCGTGGTGGCACAAGCCCTGTACAAAACGGGCCACGGAAGGATGTGTCACACTGTGGCTGCTACCACTCAAGCTGAAAATAAGTGGCTGCAAAAGGTGAGCCTCAGCGCTACACAGCAGCCTGTTGCTTCAGCTCTATCAGAACACCTCCAGTCCAACATGCAAGGATCAGTCAATTAAACAGTGGGAACTGCCTGCCTTAATCCCCACATCCTGTAATTAAACCTGATCCTATACTGCCATTACTATGGGAATTCACTTGCAGCTAGCTATTAGCCTCCTGGAATTATTTCTATTTCTCTGGTGCTCCCTGAAGCAGGCAGCTACCCGGACACCATAACCATGCTTTAACATTCCTCAAATTAAATTAACCTAAGGACACACTTTTAGAGCTAGGAGTCTGTCAGACTCCCTAGATGTAACAGTTATGTGTTCAGAGGCATCCTGATAGAGAGCTTTGCAGCTGAAATTACCAGCTGACGATTCTTGTCTCATTGTCCCCAGGACTCAATTTTAATACTTCCTGAAGGATTTGTTCATGTCAGGAATATAGATATTTTCCCCTGCCTCAACTGATGACCCTTTGCATCATCTTTCCTCATTCTAATTTGCTTTATCTGCAATGGATACCCAGCTCCTTCCTGATAACCTACCATACACAAAAGTCACTGTCCTTTTAATGACTCGATATGGACTGTACAAACACAGCCTTCATTTTTATGCAGAGACAAGAAAAAAAAACCTATAGCTTGGAACAGGTTAGATTTTAGAGGCATAAAAGGAATCACAAAAACCTAAAATCCTTAATCTGGAAGAAGGTGGTGGTCTACCTAGCACACGGCCAGTGCTGGAAGAGACAGTGGAGGATGGTATGCTGATGGGATGGGAAATGCCGAGGCCCTAACACAGTCCAGATGATTGTACTACTCACTCCGGCTCTTATGGCTAGTTACTGGTTTACAAGTTAGTTTTAAAGAATTAATACATCTGCCAACAGATAATGGAGTTGTGACACATGGGACCACACTCAGGACAACTGGTGCAGCACATTGAGAGTGATTGTAATCAGTGCTTGTCTGGGTTAGAGTGCTAAGATCAGGGCACACATCCACTCCCTCCTCCTTTTGGTGTGGATCCCTCTGCTTTCAGGACTCACAGTGCAGCTCCCAGCTAAGCTGAGACAGGCTGCTGAAGAGCCCCTTCATCAATAACACTGCTGCTCTCATACTGAGCCAGAAAGGAGGCACGCAGCCTGTTCCACACAAAGGAGAAGAAAACTGCTGCCCAAAACAGCCTCCAAGGCTGGAGGAATTACAAGTGAGCGATTTCTGAGGTCTATGAAGCACTGGCAGGGTTTCCTCTTGAAATGCACTGAAAAGAAAATGGAGTTGCATCCTAAAAATGGCAGGGTATTATTCTGAACTAGTGACACTGCATTTCTTTAACACATCACTGCTCTATTAAGCATAGGGACTCTTCAGAGATTGCTGCCACTGTCCTTCTACTGCACACCATACAAGACCTGCAGCCTTTAAAGCATTCCCAGTCCTAACAGAACATCCACATGCGTACACACACCCGCACGAAGTGGGTCATCTCCCTTTGCAGTGAACACGCTGCCTCCATCTATAACTTCCACACATATTGTTGAGTGACAGCTTAAGAGCAAAGCAATGGAGTGAATATATGTCAGGAAAATCACTGCTGCAGTATAAACAAGGTCTGACAATGCAAAATTAGTATCAGCTTGTGGTCCTGAGGTTCCAGCTGGAAGGAATTCAGAGCATGCAAAAACAAGCACATCGCACCACTCTCTCCAACACTTGACACACTGCCAAGCCTGCATTAGTGTTGAGCCAAAGTGTTTGCAGGCACAGGTACCCACCAAAAATGCCTACGCTTGCCGAGGTCTGTGTCTGAGCTACTGATCAAAGAGCACGTCGGGGTTTCCTCAGTGAGCCCTCCGTTGTATACACAGAATGGCTGCAGGTTATGAAACAAATCCTGCTGCAACTTGAGCACACGGCCTCAAACCTGGATCGACTGTGTTCCACTAGCCCTGCCGTGTGGCCAGCGGAGACAGCCCTACGGGCAGTTGGTGGAATCCTCTTGCCATATCAGCTTTTGGGTCTAGAGAAAGAGGAAAAACCCAAACTCTAATAAAGCAGATAAGCTAAGAGAATCACACAACACAGGATGAGCCTGCATGGCTATATTCTAGAAGATGGGGGTCTTCTACTGTGAACCAGTGTCCTCAGCTTCTCTCACTTGGTCTAGGGCAGCTGGGTACCACTATATAAATAACAGATGTCATAAAAGCAAAGAACCAGTTCAAAGCCCTCCAGATGTAAGAACAAGGCAATCTAATCAATGTTTAAAATAAATGCCTAGTGATGCTGAGAAGACAGATCAGGAATACTGTTAGGTACAGCATAAACTCGCTTTCAGACACCCACAGCCCACCCATGGACCTAGGCCAGCCTGACCTAGCAGGAGGGAAGAGGGGAGCCTGTTTGGAGCCAGATTAGCTCCCCCAGTGCAGTCACATACACAGTGGCTCAGGGCATCAGGCTAAAGCGCAGCAAATTAAGTTCTGAAATGGCAAACTGGGAGATTGAACTGCCTTCCTAATTAACAGGTAAAGAAACTGATTTTGCGAGTTCTCTTTATTGCAAGCTAGAGAACCATAACACGCCATTAAACAAAACCCAGGACTCCATTAATCTCTGTAGATCTGTGCTGGGATTTAGCTATAGCAACACCAAGAGATGTCAGCAAGTGCTGAAAGTCTCAGCAGCTGTCTGATCTTTGGGCAAGAACAGCCTTGTTCCACAGGCATGAGTGCATTCCTCACTGATAGCACACTTAAGAAAAAGAAGTGCTTTTTTCTAACACTACTGGTCTATGTCAACTCTTGCTCCATTGTTTAGAGATGTTATGGAGCAGGGAATGGGAGTTCACAGGACATCATTGCAAAAAAATCAAGAATTCCCTACGTCAACAAAACAGACGAGAAATACCAGACTTTACAGCCTCTTTCTGAAGCTCAGAAAAGCAAACAAGTTCTTAAAAATGGAAGCAAACACACCCCTGAGTTCAGGAAGCAGTTCAGCTACACAGCATAACATCCTGCTTCCAACAACAAGAACAAGACCTTGCCCTCTTCCCCAAGGAGTTGTCCTCTATGTGAGAGAGCAGCTGGAGTGTGTGGAGCTCTGCCTGGGGGTGGATGAGGAGAGCTTATGGGTTAGGATTCAAGAGAGGACAGGTAAAGGTGACACTGTGGTGGGTGTCTGCTACAGGCTGCCTGACCAGGAAAAACAACCAGGAAAAACAAGTGGATCAGACCCTCTATAAAAAGATAGGAGCAGCCTCATGTCGCAGGCCCTGGTGCTCATGGACTTCAACCACTCCCCATATCTGCTGGAGGGACAAGACAGCAAGGCGTAAGCAATCCAGGAGGTTCCTGGAGTGCACTGATAACTTCCTCCTCTGAGTGACAGAGAAGCCAATGAGGAGAGGTGCTCTGCTGGACCTCATACCCACAAAAAATGAGGGGCCTGTTGGGAAGGTGAAGGTCAAAGGCAGCCTTGGTGGAGTTCAGGATCCTGAGGGCAGGGAGGAGGGTAAAAAGCAAGGTGGACTTCAGGAGAGCAGATTTTGGCCTCTTCAAAGATTTGCCTGCAAGAGTCTTGTGAGATAAGGCCCTGGAGGGAAGAAGGACCCCCAAAAAGCTGGTTAATATTCAAGGATCACCTCCTCCAAGCTCAACAGCAGTCCATCTCAATGTACAAGGAGTCAGGCAAAAATGCTAGGAGGCCTGCATGAATGAACAAGGAGCTCCTGGACAAACTCAAACACAAAAAGGAAGCCTACAGGGGGTGGATGCAAGGACAGGTAACCTGGGAGGAATACAGAGACATCGTCCAAGCATCCAGGGGTGAACTCAGGAAAGCTAAAGCCTAAAGGGAACTGAATCTGGCCAGGGATGTCAAGGACAACAAGAAGGGCTTCTATAAGTACATAGGTGACAAAAGGAAGACTAGGGAAAATGTGGGCACATTGCTCAATGAGAAGGGGGACCTGGTTACACAGGCCATGGAAAAGGCTGAAGTACCGAACGCCTTCTTTGCCTCAGTCTTTACGAGCAAGATAGGTCTGCAGGAATCCCAGGTCCCAGAGACCAGGGGATTATGTGGAGCAAGGAAGACGCACCCTTGGTGGAAGAGGATCAGGTCAGGGATCCTGAACACAGCAAAACTGGACATACATAAGTCCGTGGGCTCTGATGGGATGCACCCGTGAGTGCTGAAGGAGCTGGCAGATGTCACTGCAAGGCCACTCTTGATAATCTTTGATCAATCATGGCGACTGGGAGAAGTACCTGAAGACCTTCCTGAAGAGGAAGGTAAATGCCATTCCTGTCTTCATGAAGGGCAAGAAGAAGGACCCAAATAACTACAGCCTGGTCAGCCTCACCTTGATCCCTGAAAAAGTGATGGAGCAGCTAATCCTGCAAAGTATTTCCAGGCACATGAATGAACAGAAAATCATCAGGAGTAGTCTGCATGGATTTACCAAGGGCAAGTCATGCTTGATCAACTTGATAAAAGTCTACGATGCAACAACTGGCCTGGTAGGTGAGAGGAGAGCAGTGGATACCTGAACTTCAGTAAGGTCTTTGACACTGTCTTCCATAAGATCCTCATAGGGAAGCTGTTGATATATGGGCTGGATGAGCAGACAGTGAGGTGAACTGAAAACTGGGCCCAGAGGGTGGTGAACAGTAGCACAAAGTCTAGCTGGAGGCCAGTAACTAGTGGTGTGCCCCAGGAATCAATACGGGGCCCAGTCCTGTTTATCATCTTCATTAATGACCTGGATGATGGTACAGGGTGTACCCTCAGCAAGTTTGCAGATGACACCGAACTGCGAGGAGTGGCTGATGCGCCAGAGGGTCAGACTGCCACGCAGAGGGACCTCGTCAGGCTGGAGAAATGGGCTGACAGGAACCTCCTGAAGTTCAACAAGGGGAAGTGCAAAGCCCTGCACCTGGGAACGATCCCATGAATCGACACATGCTGGGGGCCATCCAGCTGGAAAGCAGCTTGGCAGAAGAGAGCCTGGGGGTCCTGGTGGATACCAAGTTGAACCTAAGTCAGCAAGGTGCCCCTGCTGCAAAGAAGGCTAATGGTATCCTGGGCTGCATGAGGCAAAGTATTGCCAGCAGGTCAAGAGAGATGATCCTTCCCCTCTGCTCAGCACTGGTGAGGCCACACCTGGAGTGGTCTGTCCAGTTCTGGGTGTTCCTCAGTATGAGAGACATGGGTATACTGGGGAGAGTCCAGTGAAGGGCAACAAAAATGCTTTAAGTGACTGGAGCATCTCTTACATGAGGAAAGGCTCTCTCACATGAGAGCTGGGACTGCTTAGCCTAGAGAAGAGAAGGCTTGGGGGTACCTTATCAATGTATTTAAATATCTGAAGGAGGGTGCAAGAAGATGGAGCCAGGCTCTTTTCAGTGCTGCCCAATGACAAGAGGCAAGGGGCACAAACTGAAACACAGGAGGTTCCCTATGAACATCAGGAAACACTTTTTCCACTGTGAGAGTGACTGAGCACTGGCACAGGTTGCCAGAGAGGTTGTGGAGTCTCCATCCATGGAGATACTCAAAAGCCGTCTGGACATGGTCCTGGGCAACCAGCTCTGGGTGGCCCCAGCTGAGCAGAGTGGTTGGACCTGATGACCTCCAGAGGTGCTTTTCCAGCCTCAGCCTTTCTGTGATCCTGTGAATGTAACTATCTCTGCTTCAAATGTGAAATGCACTCTGCACTAAGGCGCTCTCGCATGAGCTAACTGCAAGACTCTTGCTTATGGACAGCCAGGCAATCCCTCTTATTTGGGTAAGAGAAGTAACTTCACAAATTCTCAACACACAACCCGTTCTTCTGCCACATCTTCAATGGCTCTTCAGTTTCAGAGCTTCAAGTTGGCTACAGCACACCAAGAAGAAATGCTGGCAAGCTGCCTAAGCTTAACACTCAGATATCTGCTTAAAAATGTCCAGGAGACCTGAATGCATCTCTCTTGTATGTTCTCAGGCTTTGTTCCTCACTCAGATGCAAGGGGAAAACAGCTTCCAGTATTTCATTTTTTGAAACCAATAAAATCTCCATTAGCTTTGAGTGGTTTTGCAGGAGAACTTTTGTGTTCTTTAGGTCAGAGATAAATTTCTGCAGCAGTAGATTTTGTTGCAACTACAACAACCTACTCACTGCAGTAGAAGCTGATTATTAGGGACGGTGCTTACAGAACTCATGTTGCTCCTGGGCACCACAGGGTTTAATTGGCATCCTGAAGGAAATCAATTATTGCAGGCGATGGTCAGAACCACATCTATATCTCCGAATTTCAGCACATCTGGCTTATTGTGGTAGGCCCTTTTTGGCAAGAAACAGAAGGTGAAATTGCCAGACCACTGAGAAAACTGTGTGAACTACATAAGAAACCAAAGCAAGACACGGATGCCAACCTGCAGAGAAAGAATGAGCATCTGAACTTGCAGCGATGCACTGCAAGGTCTTTTCCTAGGGAAACAGAGCTGCTCTAATTGCAGATGGTTACCACTGTCATCAAAGGATGAAGCTGTGAACAAGTGTCCTCTCTGTGCTCTGTGAAAGCCCAAAGGTGTCTCTCTTTCTGCCCCCCCCAAGCTCATATGCAATGGAGGGCTACCAAGACTGGGGACAGAGCGCAAAAGGGCATCATAGCAGCCAAGAACATGATAACTCTACAACCAAGGACCAGGGCTCTTGCACCACTGTTTGAGGTATCTGGCTTTTTGTACAGTTTAACACCTATTTGTTCCAACAACTGACATTCTGGAGAAGAGAAGCCTTTGTTAAACATCCAGCCTCCTACCCCTAGCAAGAACTGCAGCTAAAGAACTCTAAGGGCACTCCAAGACCTAGTTCTTCAGCAAACCCCAGGAAGGTCAGGCTTGGCTCTCCCAACATTTCCTTGTTAAACACAGGAAAATATCCCAGCTCAGCCACAGCCGCGAGCAAGACGCTTTGTAGGCCAGTATGCTTCTAGCAACCACCACTTTTTTTCCTTTTTTTTTTTTAAAAAAAAAACATCCACGTGTTCTACCATCACAAGTGATGATGATTCAGGCTGACCTGCATTAGACAGACATCGAGCCTCACATACAGCGTTGATTTAAAGTTGTTGTGCTTGAACTAGAGAACACTGAATCATGACAAAGATGTAAAAAGACGCAGAATCCACCACATTCACAGATGAGCTGTATGAGCATTTAATTACTCCTTTGGTTAATCCAGTGTTGATGACAAGAGGCAGCAGGCAAGGACTATTCTAAGCAGACGGATGAAGAGCCTGCAAGTATGCTTAGGTCACCTCTTAAGTGACAGTCTGTTTTCAGACAGCTTGCTGCATATCCTCTTGTCTGAGCAGCTATACACAACCCCTTCTCCCTTTTTTTGGTTAAAAAACATCAAAGGCAGGAAAAGAAAAAAAAAGAAAAGGAAAAAAAAATCCAGCCTACAGCATAAGCCCAGCTCTCTGCCATCTGGACGACAGACTCACAGAATCATAGAATGGCTCGGGTTGGAAGGGACCATCAAAGGCCATCTAGTCCCACCCCCCTGCGATGAGCAGGGACACCTTCAACTTGATCAGGTTGCTCAGAGCCCCGTCCAGCCTGGCCTGGAATGTTTCCAGCGATGGGGCATCTGCCACCTCTCTGGGCAACCTGGGCCAGTGTTTAACCACCCTCATTGTAAAAAAATTTCTTCCTTATATCCAATCTAAATCTGCCCTCTTTTAGTTTAAAACCATTATCCCTTGTCCTATCGCAACAGGCCCTACTAAAAAGTCTGTCCCCATCTTTCTTCTAGGCCCCCTTTAAGTACTGGAAGGCTGCAATAAGGTCTCCCCGGAGCCTTCTCTTCTCCAGGCTGAACAACCCCAA
>JAVKLA010000052.1:8082067-8125020 GCA_034782735.1 Sagittarius serpentarius
CCACCATCTATGTCACTGATGAAGATATTAAACAGTACTGGTCCCAGTACGGACCCCTGAGGGACACCACTCATCACGGATCTCCATCCGGACATTAAGCCATTGGCCACTACTCTCTGGATGTGACCATCCAGCCAATTCCTTATCCACCCAACAGTCCATCCATCAAATCCATCTCTCTCCAATTTAGAGAGAAAAAGAAAGGCACCCCCTAAGATTTTTCTGGAATCTGCATACAATCACGTAGTGACACTCCCAACTGACCACAACCCTCTCCATCCTTCCTTCCAGAATTCCACCAAGCCATGGAGTGTCCCCAAGTGTCCTCCAACAAACACAAACCCCTTTATAATGTCCCAGGAATGGCAGTACCAGGCCACGAAGGAGTCTGGCCATGCTGGGCATTGCAGCAGTAAAGTATTCATTAGGCAAAACATAATATCCCTGCAAAGCGCACTGTGTTCCAGAAGGAAAGTATCTCAAATGTTTCAGCATATTTGGCCAGAAGGGAAATCCTTTCCTGACCCAAAGCAACCCAGTTGTTAACACTGAGCATGAAAGCAAGACAGCAAAACCAGGAAGGTGATAACTAGCTCTTACTGCTGTTCCTTGTTCCCAGGGAGCAGGGTGTATCATTAAATGGGAGACACGCTACAACTGACTATACCACAGCCAGAAAGGCTTAGGGGCAGCTAATTGCTCTGCCATCACTTTCTGAACAGTTGCAACAGGTTAGCCAGGCCCAACTCATCACTCAGACCGCACATCCAGATATGTCCCTGTCTCACCCTCCCTCCATCCTCCTTTCCTTACCTTTCACTATCAACACGGTGTTTAGTCTGTGGTTTCCCTTTGTCCTTCTGTGGGGCTGGGTCTTCTAGAAAGCTATGGTCCAGGCTGTCATCAGGAACAAAGTCCTCCACACTCTGTACTTTTGCAGGGGCTTCAGGGTGGGGAGCAGGAGCAGCAGCAGCATCTGCATTAGCAACAGTAGCTGTAAAACACAGTGTTCACCACAAACAAGACAACAATTTGCTTTTTACAGATCTATCCTGCCCAGGGCCTCTTCACCACACAGACAGCAGCCACGAAATAGGATCTCAGCTACATAGCAAGGGAAGAGGAAGGGTATGAACAGGACACTCAAACCAATCCAGAATCTCGCATGAAAGCATTCACAGACCACACACAGCCGCTGTGGTTTAAGATGCACCAGGCTGACCCAGGCTCTTAAATAGTCTGAAAAAAGTGAATGCTACAACTAACTATACTACAGCCCGATTTTATACCTATGCTGTGTGCACAGCTCCTGTGTGATGTCCCTTCATTATTCTCCTACCTTTTCCAGACTGTTGAGTTTACCCACTCACCTCCTCTTGCTTTTTCAACTGTACCTGTCAAAGGCAGAATTGTTCATACTGTGCTTTTAGATGCCCTGTGTAATCAAAAGCTCAAGAGCTACTGCAAATAGAGACTCATTTTAATATAGTTTATTTGTAGAGACACTTTTACCCATCTTCTAGGTATCACGATGAATACTCATGAAATTAGCATAACCAAGAAGCCTAAAGTGATTAACCTTTTCAGAATTTGCAATATTCAACCTTTTTCTTCTGCCTGGACGGCACTTGACATCTAGTCTCTTTTCTTTTTGGTGAACAAGATTTGTATTTTTTTCTAGATTTTACTTTACTCTGCAGTTTTCAGATCACTTTTGCATATGAATAACACTATTACTAATGCCATAGAGTAGCGCTGGTGTAAGAAAAAACAAGTCAAAAGAATTACTACTGCAAGACTTCAAGGGAAAGCTTAAATAGCAGCTCCCATAAAAAACAAGTATTACTTTGTGACAGTGATTTTTCAACTGCTTTCCAATTAGCTAGTCCCTACATATGTTCCAGTAGAGGTGCACACCCTTGGCAGGCTACCTAAACCTAGTAACAATCACAGATCAGCTTTTCCTAGCTGCCTTTTGCAACCCTCCCGAAAAGCACCCTTGGGATACCAGGACTGCAGGCCACAAGCCTAAAACAGTTCTCAAGCGAAGTGATTGATTTAAAAAAAAAGAAGAAAAAACCCCCAAACCCCAGAGATTGTAATACTGGTAGTAGACCACTTGTTTTTTTTCTACCTATCAATATGACAAAGGTTTTTTTATTGACAAGGGATTTCTAACATTTGCTCCTCTTTGTTTGTTTGCTTGTTTCTGGGTAGGAAGTCATAAACAAACTGAAATGTGTGTACTCTGTCATACCTGGTAACAGATTCAGGATGCAGAACATTGTGTACAGATCTAAAACTGAAAGATTTCAACATCTGAAACCGCAAACTGTGTTCCCAGCACCTCCCCTCCTTTCTTTCTGTGGGTGTCTCGAGAGTACTGGGAGCTCTAGGGATTGACAGTTTGAGAGGGAAGGTATTTCCAAAGGGTGATTCAAACCATGTCACGCTAATGATTTTTAGGCAGTGCCAGCTCTGCAGCTCCAGTTAGCTTCGCAAACAAAGTGAATATGACAGGCAAATTAAGGTCCAGATCGGTAAAATTACACGCAACAAAACCCTCGATGCCTCTGCCCTGCAACTTCGTCCGGCAGGGGTTTGGACTGAACACTGCGCTACTCTGCTCCATTGTGTACTAGTGCCAAGGAAGAAGTCAAGGCGGCCTGCCCTCCTCCTCAGACCATCTCTGAAGGAGCATATTTCCCTGGAGGGAAATCCGCTGCAGAGCCTGGACTTACGTGATCATTTCTGGCTGAATAACCTTTAAAACCAGCACTCTGCTGTTCTCCGTTAACACACAGGAGCCCCTTTGAGCTGCCACACTTCTGTGAAGACAGAGCTTCAAATAGCTTCTCTAACAATTTTTCTTGCTATTCAAGAGGCATTTGTGCCCCTGGTAAGAAGCTGACAGTTATTTTACGAGCGTCTCCTGCATGTTCAGTACCTTCCTCCTGAAAGCATGCTACAGCCACCACCCAGCTGGCTGGACACAGTCCCCATCCAAGCCCAGCACAGAGACAAGCCAAAACGCCAATCAGGAGAAAAGTAGAGAATGACAGCACAGCTCTCCTTGGACACATGCTGCACACACACAGGGCCTGTGCCTTTTAGACACCTGTGTGCTCAGCCCCTCGCAGGGAAAAAATGAAAGGAAAACAGAGAAACACCCACAGGTGACACCCTGCCTAGATGCTGCACTCCAGCACCTACCTGGCTGGGGAGGAGAGGGGTCTGACGCAGGAGACGTCCCAAACAGACGTGAAATAATGCTGCGCTTTGGCGGCGGGACTGCAGCTGGAGGTGCTGGGGAGGCTGTAGCTGGTGGAGGTGCGTGTGGCTGCTGGGCCTCGGGTGCAGGTACTGGTGAAAAAGATGGGGGGGGTTCAGGAGAGATGGTGGAGCTTGTGGAAAGCAGCTGGGGCGGCTGTGGGGTGCCAGGGCTGGAGCTGCCTGTTGACGTGGAGCTCGGAGGTACTATGGGTGACTGGGAGCCAGAGGAAGGGCTTTGCCCGTTAGTTGTTAGTGGCGACGTGTGTCCTCGACTTCGGGCTTCCATCATTTCAAGGAAGCTGCAGGGGAGATAAATTGTAAATACAAGAAATAGAGAAAACATGCTCAACAGAGCACCAAGCATGATGCTGGGCTGCTTTGGCTACGCGCTGAGCTGGGAGGGTACAAGTCTGCTTTCGGTGATGCTGCGACTCCCTGGGCCACAATAAGTCTGGTTCACCCATGTGAGCTAAACTCACCCGATCTGCGTCGAGGTGTGGAGAATCCCAACCTGCTTTGCACAGCAGGATGAAACCTACGTTTGCAATGCTGCTGGGAACTCCCTGGATAGACAGACTGTAACAACATGCCAGGGCTTGAAACACAACCTTAAGTCAGTTCTTGGACATATGTCTCTAAGGGAGTAAGTGCTACAGGAATGGCACATTTTTAGATTCAGCAGAAGAGATTAGTGTTCAGGAAAACTCAAATGCTATAAAAATCTCTTCTTTCAGCCAAGAATGGATTTGAGAGGAGAATCCTTGAATGTCAAAAGAAAAGAGCTATCCAGAGGGCTCACAGAGGACTGACTGCAATTATCCTTCTCGCAATGTGCAGATATACAGGCAGTCTCTCCCCCTGCACACACTCCCCCCACTGGCGTGGGAGGCAGTGGAGTCAAGAAGCAGAAGCTCTGAAGCAAGTTGTGGTCCTGGCTGGATTCCTGACTAGAAGAGCAATAAAACCTGTACTGCTACAGAGGGTGAAATGCTCTGTCCTTTGCAAAAAGGAAACCAAGCCTGATCCTGCTGCAGCCTCCTTCTGCAGCCCATTTGGTTAGCAGTCTTTTCACAAGCTGTATGCAAAGAAACACTAACAGAAAGCCAGGCTTTTACTACAAAATGGTCTCAAAATAAAATCTGCTACATGCTGCACATCTGAGAGATATAAAGAGGACACAGAGTGAAGTATCGTGTATAAAATCTAGTATGTCATGGTCTTGCCTCTTATTTCATTAAGCCTAATACACCTGTGCACAGAGGCTCTGGATTCAACTGCTTCTGCAAGACAGACAGACTCAGATGTGCTCCAGGCAATGAGTGTGTCAAAATAGAGACTCCTCTCCCATACAGAGCATGACCTCATCCTTGAGGGACTAGAGCCAGGCAGACACCCTAACTGGAGTGACTGCTAAACAGATAGCAAACAGTAGGGGCTAAAACACTCTAAACCCCCTTGAGATATCATTTCCCATTTTAAGGAGCAACCTGATATACTTTTAAGGAATAAACTAATATACTTTGTGACCAGCAGTGTCTGGAGCCCTAAAGAACAACATCCCCAGGAAGCTGTTACTTGAACTGGAAAACCCAGAGTCCTTCCTAACTAAGGAACTGGCTAAAGTGGAGATAAAGGGTAGCACTAAAAAGCAGTATTAGCTAGGAGAGAAATCCTTGGTAGAGTTCCTCAAGGATTAGCCTTGAGATATATTTCAGCATTTCAATGAAGCGGCACAGACAGCAGGGAAATGCTCGTGAGGTTGCAAGCTGGGAGGCAGCATCAGCAGAGAGGAGGACAGGGGCAAGATAAAGAACTGGATGATCCTGAATAACAGAAATGGGAAGAAATTCAACAGTACGAAGGAAATAGTCATCTAACAAGTGTTCTTGCTCCAAGTTTACCACACAAGAATGGCTAGGGAAGACTTGCCTCACTCACTCCAGAAGACTGGACTAAAGGCTGCAACCGCAACGATGCCTGGGAGGAGCAGAAAATGAGCCTGGCTGTTGCACAGTCATCTACTACCTATCCCCTGCGACCACTGTCAAGGCACCTAAATTAGTGTGGTAGTCTCACTGATGCTTCTACCAGCATCTAGGGCAAGGCTTATGTGCTTATTCCACCCAGCAGACTGGCTACAACAAAACAAACTCCTGGCAGAGCTGAGATTAGAGCATGCGACAGAGCATCCATTCCAGCATCCTCCCTCCCAGGGGACTAGTAGCTGGGGTAAGCTGTGCGACAACACATTCCACTGAAAATGATGCACAATTTGTCACGCACCAAAGAGAAAACATAAAGGAGCTTAACTCTTGCACTGAGCTCTGTGGAGACTGCATCAGGTTTGTTTGCAAGGTGCACAATGCATCACACACCCCGCAAGAGTATAACTGTATTTTCAGCGCATCTCTGTCAATGCGCTGCAGGGCTGAGCAATGGCACATCCCTCCTCTCTTGAGGAGGGGGTCACCATACATGCCACTCAGTGTCCCTCAAGGCAGACTATGCAAGGCATCTGTGGCGAGGGAAAGATAAGCCAAGGGTACCTGCAATTCAGCCCTTGTCCAACAAAGCGAATACTCTGAATCCACAAAGCCATGTGAATTGCTATGGCCTGAAAAGCCATCCACGAGACTTGCCTGCACAGGACGTGCAGCCCTGTGGATCCACGCCAGAAGCATTGAGTGCTAAATTCTGTCATCCCTCCCCTCCGAGCTTTGAGTCAGGGCTCCCGGCGAAGGCAGGATGGCTGAATAGCTCTGCTTACAGATTCCTGCCTCCCAGCTGTGAAGAGAGTTTAATCCCAGTTGATCTACATGCGCCCCTGTTCCTGTTTATAGCAACAGCGATCCTGGCTGGAAGGCCTGCAGGCCTGGTCACTGCTGCGTCCAGCATTCAAGATACTGACGCCAGCACTGCTTGCTCTCCTGTCTGAGTTGAGCTCTCTGACTGCCTATGTGAGCACCTAAATCACCAACACTACGCGAAAATAAAACCAAGCAACCTCTGAGTCTCTGATCAAGATGCTGGGTCCCACCATCAAGGCAATTGGGTGGACTCAGGATAAGACGATTGTACACTGAAGACTAAGGAACAAGGATCCTGTATGAAGCGTATACAAAGTACACACATGGTCATTTTAGGATACAGAATATGAAGCTCAAAGAGTACTTAAAGCTGGACTCAACAAAGCGCAGGACACTTTACAATATCAGGGTATCTGAAGATTTACTGTACTTTGTACTACCAAAGCTGCCCATTTTGGAAACAACCTGCTTTGTTCTGGGCCAGTAGCCAGCTCCAGAGGGAGGGAGGACTGCGACTACCACCTGTTTCTCCTGCAGAAACACATGAATTTTAAGAGCTGAAAGGAAAAAAATGCTACATAACTGAAGTATAAAGAGTGTCATCCTTCCCTCCAGCTCAGCTAGTCTGGAGAGTAACACACATTCAGGCTTCTTCTGCACCTGTGCTCCTATGCCTTGCTCACCTACATTACGTAAAGGGCAAAAGAACAAGAGACAGGAAGTTATTTTTAGCAGAAAGATACAATGGTTATTTGGGGACAGCACGACACAGGCTTTTACCCCAGCACAGCACCAAGGAGAGCTGTGGCACGTGTGCTTTCTGTCACCTTCCTCGTCTCCAACTAGACATGTGGGCCAAGCTCTGTGCTGTGTGCCATGACACTGGGGAAATAAGGATGGTCTGATACCAGATCTACACAGGCTGCATAAACCAGCTCTGCTGAGCTTTCATATTCATATCTTCTTCCGTGAAAGAGGTGGGTGGAAAAACAGCGCACACGAAAATGCTGCCAGCAAGCTCTCAGTAATTTCCAGGATGGAGGTGTCTAAGCATCCTCCACACTTCAAAAATACTACATAATGCATGAATGCTTTCTCTGGCTTTACACACACCCTTCAGAGGCACAAGTGTGGCTGTTTTGGGAACACACCAGCCCAAACCTGCCACATGTCTGTTTTTTCTCATATTCTATACAATCTGGCCACTGCGTTCCTCTTTCTATCCTTTTTGTCAGTCCTTTGCAAAAGGACTCATTCAAAATATTACTGTGAAACAAGCAGCTTCACGTCCGCACTAGGTGTAGCAGACCCGGTCCTATTAAAGCACAAGAGGAACTCATGCTGTGACCTGAGTACACTTGTTCAGTTGGGATACAGAGACAACAAATGTGCCACGCAAGTCCAGATGGTTATCTGTCCTCACCCACACAGGCATCTTGTTTGCCTTTCAGTCCTTCCATTTCAGACCCAGTAACATGTCCACATCCTCAAAACCCCTGAATGATTCACTGTCAGTTGGACCTGCTCACAAGAGGAGACTTTCATGCAATTTTAAAGACGAACATGCTCTGCTGGAACAAAAATTCATCAGGGTCTGAGGTTATTGTTGTTCTGCTCCCAGAGCAAACCAAAAAAAAGGCACAAAAGGACTTGTTAGCCTCATGGTTCCTAAAATTGTCAGCGCTCACATTCATTTACTGTTGAAGACGAGAGCAGCCTGAAGCTTTTTGGCTCCTGGTTCTAACGTGCTGTGATCAATTTTTCAAGTGTATTTCATGTGGCAAGAAAGGCTTTGGGTTATTTTATTAATTGTGAAGATGAAGATTAATAGGCCATGTGACATCAATTTACCTGGGGTGACTGAGGGTTAGATTTCCACATTTGTTTTGGGCTCATTAAAGGTACTGAACCTGATTCCCCCCTAAGCCCAGGTCCCTGAATGTGAAATCAATTGCCAAGCAGGGTTGAACCCTTCTGCCCAGGCCTTGGAGAGTACAGCCCCTGCCCAAGAGCTCCTCAGGTTTTCCACTTGACACAAAATGGACACAGCAGGATAAACCCCACTCCACAATACACAGGACAAGCTCCACGTTCTCCACTTCTCTAGCAAGATCGATGATGATAGGCTTAGTTGCAATTAATTCTTAATGCAGCCCCACACAACAAACATGACCTAGAGTCCCATCTAGTACACGCTGGCTCCTCATCTGATGGCAACAGTGATTCACAGCAAGTGGAAACGATAGAAGTGGGGCAGGGGGAAGAGAAAGCAAAAGTGGTTTTACTTTCCTAACTGGTAATTCAGCCTTTAGCCACTGTGATTCCAGACCTGTACTTCAATATAGCTGAAGATACAAGAGAACAGCTCTAGTAGCAGGTCCTCCTGCCAGACAGTGCTAGTGTTACTCAGCACCACGGTCTTTGCAAAATTCCAAGCTGTGCTCAATACAGAAAAAAACAGACAAGCAAATAAAGCCCCAAAACCCAATCAATGACTTTGCAGTGAATAAAGCTGTCTAATGCAGGGAGCATGTCTCCCAAAAGAAGAGTCCTCATCAGGAGAGCACAAATGCCTTTCTGCAGTCACTTGTCCATCATCCAGAGGACAAGAGAAAATGGCCTCAGGTTGCACCAGGGGATGTTTAGATTGGATATTAGGAAAAATTTCTTCACCAAAAGGGTTGTCAAGCATTGAAACAGGCTGCCCAGGGAAGTGGTTGAGTCACCATCCCTGGAGGTATTTAAAAGACGTGTAGATGTGGTACTTAGGGCCATGGTTTAGTGGTGGACTTGGCAGTGTTAGGTTTATAGTTGGACTCAATGATCTTAAAGGTCTTTTCCAACTTAAATGATTCTATGATCTTTCCTACCTGAACAGTAGCATCTGGCTATCTAGGACAACCTGACAATACAGACGACAGCCATGTGGCACCGCTGGGAAAGTACCCAGAGGGACTTCTGTCACTTGGCAAACCTGGGACAGGTCCTGCCACTGCAGAAGTTGTAGCTTGGATCAGACAGTTATCTCAGATAATCTGAAGTTCAACTGCTTTGAATATATTTTTACAAAGCCTGACTAACACTTTGCTTAAGAGCTCTTAAACACAAGGAGTAAATGATCTGAAAGCTCATTTATTACAAACAATTCCTGCAAAGAAGTTGGACTTCATGTGCTTACAAAATCAAACAATCACACAGTGGTTTATAGATGACAATTTCCTGAAGTTTCTCAAAACTGAGTGTGAAAGAAGATGGGATTTCTCACAAAGAATAATTTAAGTATTCCTTTTGACTAACTTATATTAATCCCTAGGAAGAAAAAAAAAGTTAATTCAAAGAGAGTTGATTACTTAACCCTTGAAATTAAATGTCTTTTGATATTAAAAAAAAGAGTAATACTAGAAAAAAATGCAGCCAAACATAAAAGCTCATGAAAACCATACATTAAATCTGGTTATTAACTTTTGCAAATGTTTCCACCAGCAGCTTATTCCTGAAAAAAAATGAATATGCAGGAAGAGCCACCACAATTTCCCAAAAACTATTTCTCCATGTGCACCATTCAGTGAGGGAACAGGCACACTGAACATAAAAAAGTTTTCCTTGTGACAGAAGATAAACTGGGTACAACTAAAGACGGAAAAATCCAGCAAATTGAGGACAAATTCAGAACAGAGTAAAAAAAAAAAAAAGAAAAAGGTCATTGCTGTTTGTTTAATAAGACTTCAGGAACTCAAAAAGAGCCAAAATGTGTTTTTAGCAGCATTGAAAACATAAAAAACCACAGGGAAAGTACCAGAGCAAGAGGTGTGGCTGGCAGAGAGGAGACTAAGCGCAGGGAAAGAGCTGGAAGCATCTAAATGTGTCTTACACAGGCAAAGCCCAGCCAGTGGCTGCCAAGGGATGGCTTACATAAGGTGGATGAGGCAGCGTTGTGTGCCACCTCGTGTATTCTCTGGGATCCACATTTTGGAGCAATGACGTTTTGTCCTCAGGTACCCAGCCACAGCAGGAGGAAGAGTTCTTGTTCTCTTTCTGTTCTCACTGATCCAAATTTAGCATTGGTCATTGTGACAGGGCAGCTACTAGATGTGCATGGGTTGAATGAAATAACCGAGATGTCACCTCGCACTGTCACCTCGCCTTGCTCCATGGCCTGATTTTATGGCAGGAGAGGAGGAATCGCCTCAGAGGAGATGTGCAGCAGCCACACCATGGCCTGCAGCCCCAAGTGCCTGTGGACACCTCCCCTTGCTGTGCAATGAGTGGTGACCGATAGCAGAAGTCCAAGTACTGTCTAAACTGAAGCACCCAATACGAGGGCTTCTCATCTGCCAAGGGTCAACAAGCCACACGGAGCCAGCGCACATGCTGTATACAACACGACGAGTGTCAGAGGACAATGCACCAGGTGCTCATTTTGACATCCACCGAAGTAGCATGTTAAACATGATAACCCCAAAATGATGGGCATCTGACAAGCATGGATACAAGGACCTTCCCAAGCCCTAATAATGAGCACTGCAGAACTGCCTCAACTGTTAGCTCTAATTCCCACCATGTACTGTCGTCGTGTCCACAGATACTCTGTTCACCAGCCTAAACTGTTTACTAAGAATCAGAACTTTACCCAAACCCGAGTTCCCTGCCATATGAATGTGGTTATTTATTTAAATCAGGCTAAAGGACTCGAGCCTGAAGAGCTCCTGCAGGGATAAAAAATGAACGTAGGAAGAGTATACTTTCCAGCTCTGGGGTTGAAGTAACCCTTTGCAGCTCATCTGTTTCAGAGGGGTGCCACTGAAACAAACAGACTCTTTGTTTCTACCTGGGGTGCAGAGAAAAACCTCAAAAATCCTAAAACAGCACTCTATTTCAGTCAGTGTGACCAAAGCACTCAGACATGACACAGCCTGGTGCTTTTCTTTTGGGATCAGTGGCTCAAGCCAGGAAGCATCCAGAGATATTTTAAAGACCTTTCTATAAAGAAGCGTTATTTTCTGAAAACAAAGAACATTGGTCTCAGTACACAGACATAAACGTGCAGCAGCTGAAGTGAAAGCAGAAGTTGGCCAGCTGCACAAAAATGTCAGTTTATTTGCGAAACCAGAATAGTAGACAAAAGTCTTGCTTTTAATATTGTAGCAGCTCTTCTTCTGTCAGGTACCATGGCTAAGATATTTTTTATGCCATGTTAAGCCAATTATGCAGCCTAATAGTGCAATTAGCCACCTGCAGTGCAAGCCCCCCCCAGCAGCGGAGCAGCGGTACTGAGCACGCTGTCCTGCAGCGCAGAAGGCCAGCTACTCTGCCCAGCTGGCCGGTGGGCATCTTCAGGTGCACACACCCCACCTTGGGTTCTTCCTGTGCTCACAAGCTGCTTTGGAAAATGACAGGGCACTGACATGTGGGCCAAATGTTTATCTGGCTTTGGAGTTTCTGCAGATGACTCAGGGGCTTCTACTGAGATGATGCTAGCCACCACTGACTGCACCAAAAGCTCCTCTGAGCTTGCAAAAGGCAAGAACATGCCTTTCAACTTGTTAGTGTGCAGGGCCTAGAGCAACGTGACCAGTCTGGCCCTAGGATTCTGGATGCTACCACACTGCAAATGATACTCTTTAGTAATCACAGTATTTCTGCAGGAGCATGCACCCAGAAAGGCTACTCTCTCGCAGTGGAAGCACACCAGTATTATAAACTGGTGTACCTCGGTATGGTTACATTGCATGGGATGATCCAGTCTAATATCCATTGCTGGAACTAGGAGGTCTTGCCATCCCACCTCTGCCAGCACCATACTGCTGCTGCTTCCTTTAAATTCTGGTGGTAAGCAGATGCTTCTCAAAGCCAGCCCAACTTGGATTAACCCAGAAGTAGATATGGCAGAAGATAGTTTTCTGCTGGATTTGTGAGCTGAACTGGCACATGCGAGGGTCCAGCAAATGCTAAAGCTGGTGTAAGCGTGAGACGTGACTAAGTAGCAAGATCTTCTGTTGTAAGTTTGGAACATCTCTACCAGCTCTTGATTCTTTTAAGTACCTTTCCATTACTGATGCAGTATACACAAAAATAACTGGAAAACAATCTGATAGCCCAGCCCGCACAGCCCAGTCCTTTGAGTAGGGACATTAAGAGAATTGCTGAAGCCATGAGGAGTCTAACCAGTCCCTAAGGAAAGGAATGAGGTGAACACTCTGGAAACAGTACTGCTTTGTGTGTATAGGGGGTATTTCAATGCTCTCAAAGGAAAACACACTGACCAAGGTTATAAACTTGAAACTTGGTCTGAGAAATGCTTGTCAAAATGGCTGTGCATGAATATTTCATAATCGTCGATTCCAACTTCCAAATAAAGCTGCCTGTGAAGAATCTTTTTCCAATTCATTCTGGGTTGATTTTTCTGGCTTGCACATCATGGCAATAAAGACCACGCAATGGGAATTCACAGAACACATTTGTCAATAACATACAAATCTGAAGAGATTCCTGTTCACTGTGCTACAGAAGTCTTGGTTTTGCAGGGCTAAATCTGGCAAATGCTCATTTCAAGCAGCAAGCAAACAGACAGGGCACTGAACAAACACAAGGCAGCAGAAACTAGCCACTATTTCAAATCAGAAATGCACTGAGGAGTCGAGAATTATTCAAAGAGAACAAAAGACAACAATGTTGTTGCTATTACTTTCTGCCTGTCATAAGATGCACAAGACACAGGAATGCAATAACCAGAAGAAGAGGAAACCAACTTGTGTGCTGAGCAATAGAGATGGAAAATATCCCCTTTCAGCACCAAAGGCTGCAACATACTTATCTACTATCCCTTCAGCATGTGCTGCCGCCAGGTGTGCTGCTCAGCTCCACCTCCGCTGCCCTCCCATAGATCACGTGCCTGCAGGAACCAGACCCTTGCCTAGGGATCCCCAAGTGCATGCTTTATTTCAGGTGATGCCACTTCAAAGTGACATTTTACAAGATCCAAAGAAACCCTAAATATCACTCACTGGGCCCTTCAGTCTGGCCACGTGCCATAGCTGGGGCTGCCCAACATTCATGTAACACCTAGACTGCAACAAAACAGAAAAGATGGCTCAATGACATACAGTTCGTAGTTTTGATCTTCTGTCTCTTGCTGCACTGACAGCTCCTCCAAAGTTGCATCAATATCCAGCTGATTCGTCTCCAGCTGCCGTAGCAACGTCTCCCTCTGAAAAAGAAAACAAGCTGGGTCTGAGCAGGAAGGGTCATTGTAACAGATCTCCGTGCACTCACAGGGTGCCGTGAGATCTCGTGTCACCCCTCTACCCACAGCAATGAATTAAACAGGAGCTTTGGTCCCTCTCACGGTGTTCAATTTAAATACAGAAGCACAAAGGGAAGATGAAGCAGTAGCAAAAGTCTGTGTGTAAGAAAGGAACTTGTTCTGTGAGCTGTACTCAGCCATAAATCAATGTGTGATTTTCAGACACAGCATCGCCAGTTGCGTTTGGAGGACAGATTCAACTCCTGCGGAGAACAGTTGTGCAACCCGTTCATTCTGATCTTTTATTTTTCCCTGTGCTAAAGAAGTCCCTCTATGAGCAGGACCCAGCTGATGCAAAACCTCACAATAATTTTCTTTTTACTGTTGGGGTAGATGAGTGAGCACAATCTATCAACTCAGGGGAATTTTAGAAGTCACTGCCCCTCTGCCTTCAGTTGCTGCCCCACAGATGGGGGACAGACACTCCAGTCCATTTCAAACGTGCAATAAAGTGAGTTCACTTCACTAACGTAACACAGGGTAGCTTAATTCAGTCCTTCCCTTTCCACGTTTCCAACAGAATCCAAGCAAAAAACCTCAGCTGAGGGGAAGTGCTGGCTTAAAAGGCTCAAAATCAACTGCCAATGGTCATGGGACACTTCTCCTGACAGCCCAGATGGCAATGAGAAGAGATCGATAACCACACACATTATGCTGAGACTGCATTGGCACGGCCAGCTCCAAAGGCTCACCTGCAGTGGATCCAGCACCAGCCTCCTCACCCGTCTGCCCAGCAGACCTAGCTCTGCAATGGCCTCAAACTGCAGGGCTAACACAGCGTCCATTTCTGCAGAAACACAATTCAGGATCCCCTGGCCAAGACTAGAGCTGTCTGTGACCACCACCCCGCTCCACAGTATAATCCCTGCTCCAGAGCCCCTTGCCCTCCACTCAGACGCAGCTGGCTGTCACACAGCTGGTCACTGGCAATGGCCAGGCTCCCGCCACCAGCACCAGCACCCCACTCGCCTCCTGGGGAGGCTGTGAGTAAGGGGCATACGAGACAGTTTACACATCGAAATCTGGAGTCAAAAGTCACAATGTTCCGTGCCTGAAAGCGTCGGTCCTCCCTCTCCCACTGCCTACATACTAGATGGCACAGCAAGAAGGGACAGCTTGTGCTGTCCGATGACTCACGGCACTGCACAGTACCCATTAAAGCGGGGTCCACTGGTGCCACAGGCTGCCAAGCTGCTCCAACCGCTCAGACGGGAGGAGACAGAAGAGAAACCCCAGGTTTCCCCCAAACTGCAAGGGTTTTTGCTTTTGTAACTGCCTTATCCTCAACGTACATTTAAGCTTTCTACTATGACAAATATTTTTGAAAGTTTAGCATCAATAACGTGGTGAATTTTTAATTCCATGTTTGACAACACATATGCTCACTGCAGAAAGATCCCACTGGAGTACAAAGCACAAAAGGAAATATGCTACCTAATTTACAGAGTAAAATCCCTATGGGAAGACAAACATTTGGATAAAGCCATGGCATTCAGTATCCACGCATGTGTACTACTGACAATATAGCTTTGTAGGCATGACAACTTTGCAGCTATCAAGACAGTGTACAAATTTAAAGAGCAAGTAACTCATCTGCTTTATATAAAACACACCACAATACGCTGTCCAAGAGAGCAGTCAGGGCACAGCTTGAGCCCTCCATGAGGCAGACTGATTTATATCAAATTTTGCCATGACTTAAATCAGCAAGCAAGGTTTAAGTACTTTTTCTTTTTTATTATAAGACCAGGTGATTCGTAGTGGTTGATAACTTTTAAACATGCTAATTTACTGGAAGATACAGCCTTTTGTGAAATTTAAGAGCTTCTATGTTCATTTACATTAACTTACTGCTTCCCAGACATTTAGATTTTTCATTTTTACCGTTGTCAGTGTTAAGAGTTTACACTGATTCATATTTCCTTTGCTAGGTAATTTTTATTCATCATATTCATAAACTCTATGCAGATGGAAACTTGACTTCAATTAACATGTATACAAAGAATTACGAAGTCATTAGTTAACTCAAATTCCCTTTATTGTGGTATACAGACAAGAACATTTCAGCAAAACAAGCTATACATATTTAAACTTGCTACACTAAACAAAAGAAGTACTAATGAAGATTTTAGAAGTAATCCTAGATTTTAGAATTCAAGATTCAAGAAATTCAAGATTTTAGAAGTAAAAGATTTCATCCTTTTATGTTATTCATACAGTGTTAGCAAAAATGAGACAAAAAAGAGCAAGGTTTATGCTTCTTTGTCCTCAGTTTCCTAAGATGAGTGAAATAAATGCTGAGCAAATTAGCTGAATAAACAGACACAGAATGGACACTGCTCTCCAATGCTTACCTTAGGCACTTACCTAATGGCTTTTATTAAACAAGTGGTTTGCCTTTCCTCATACTTTGGCAGAAAGACATATACCAGAGTTTTATTTATTTCAGTTTTCACAGATCACAGTAAATGAAGAACTTAGATTTAATTAAGAGAGGGTTGCATTTAATTTTGTAAAAATTCATCGCTAATAATGGACTACCAAATACTTTAAAAATAAATTCTATTTTACCATGCTGGTATTAAAATATTAAAGAAACAGCTTATTTTTAGCAATGACCCAAAAGAAGGGAATAAATCACGTGGTACAGACCAATGCTTTGGCTGAATGCCACTTTCAAGTGCTTCCTGGGAAAAGGCAATTTCAGCTGTCTGCAGAATTTTGTCTCCTTCCAGTGCAGCATCTGAAGGCCCGGGTGACCTGATCACATTTGCACATTAGGTGGGTCACCAGCCATACCTACAGCTAAACTGCATTCTCAGGTTTGACAATCCTTCCCCTGGAAAGGAACTGATAAATAATTGAAGAGCCCGGGCTGCTAGAGGGAACATGCTCTATACTGGGGGTATGAATTTCACCCACTGCTTTCTTCATGAAAGATGCATGAATGTAAGCTGAACGTAGCAATGTGCAACTTAAAACCAATGCACTGAACATCAATGCCACTAAAGGACAGCCTGGAATCTTGCACACAGCTGACCAGCTCTTCCCCTTGAGAGCTGTGGGAGGCTGGGCTGAGGAACACAGAGAAACCTGAGAGGTTGACTGAGACTGATTAAATCATATGTGCATCTAATACCCGGTAGCATTCCTCTCCTTTAACCCTGCTTTGCTCCAAAGTACCAGGGAAATGACTCCTTTCTGGAGCCTGTTACTGGCATATCTCTCTGAAGGTATAACCAGAACCTTTAGGAATTAAGTCTAGCTGTGATTTTCCTACAAATTTTGACATCATGCTGTGCTACTTGTTAATCAGGCCCAAGTGGCACCAGCCCTGGCTCCCTATGCATTCAAAGGCAAGACTCCCAGCGGGTCTCCAGGAGCAGCAAAATGCTCAGAGCCACCCAAGAGCAGCTACTGCAGTGCAGCACAAAGCTCTTCTAATAAACCTGTGGCACAAATACAAGCGGCACTCGAAAAACTAAGTGCAGCACATCTCGGCTGAAGTCTGACATCAAGTAACGCCCCCAAACCCGGGTGGAAGCAACCAAAAGCCTCTAAATTTGCAGCGTCACCTGCCATGGCATGGAATGGCAAGGCCACAGATCTCCTGCACACCAGAGGGAAACGAAACAAGCCATCACCACATTGAATCCTGTGCTGTGATTTTTTTCAGAACGCACAGAAAAGCACCAGCCTGCAATCCCTGTATGAGCACAGAACTGCAAGAATTAGTTTTGGCATTGCTGTTTTAAAGAAAAGCCAGGCAGCTATGGTCTGATCACTGTCTCCTTGTATGACAGGCACAGGGCTACCTCCTCAGCTGCCACCTTCTGTGCTGAGATACAAAGAACAGAGCAAACATATTTACAAGCTTCGTTTATATGTGCCCATCCAAATCTCCCCTTGTACATTTTAGGAACTAAACTGTAATGAGAAGTCTTTTCAGGTTTGTTTCTGCAGTGTTAAATTATTTAATTACATTACATGAAAAACACAAGACTTGGGAATCTAATTATGTGGCACCTGCACCTTTTGGACTACTCCCAGTGGCACCCCGAGCCCACTGAGCAGGAGAACAAATGTTGGCTTGTCACCCTATTTCCCTTGCCTCTCCGAAGCAACCATCACTGGACTCTCCAAACGACTAAAGGTTATATCAGATTTATTTTTTTCTGTTTCCCTAAAGACCAAGACTCGTCCAAGAAGTTCTCCGGCTTTGGGGACAATTACCTTATCTAAGTGTCCTAATTGCTTTCAGTCTCAGATTAATAGATCATGTTTACCTATACACAGTATATCTAAATGAAAGGTCCCCCAAGACTCACATCCTAAAGCTGCTTCCAAGCAAACCTGACACTACAAATGCTTTGGTATTTCCTGCTTATAACTATGGCTAGGGAAATCATCGCATATACTGACTATTAACAGTATCATTACGAGCAGCTTTCAGAAACAAATCTGGAAAGCTGTGCTAATGTCTTTGTCTCTTATCAACACCTATTTGAGAGAAAAAGAAGAGATCCACAAAACCGACAAAAGTAACCTGGGAACTAATTATTCTGCATGATTTCCACAAGACATCACTTTACCATAGGAGCTGAGGTTATAAAACCAAACATTTAACCAACACCATGCTGGTAGATTTCAATCTTCTCCACTGAGCAGCCAGTTGGGTTTATATCTCAGATTTTTACAGCTTCCTCCTCAAAAATTTACTGTTTGACTTGTTTTACTGGGGTTTTTATACGTTCAGTTTTCTTATCCTGGTTCTTTCTGCTCTGCAGCCTGAGGACATGGTAACATCACTAATGTATTCACGGTTCTTCTGAGCTAGCATTTCAGTGGGGATTATTTGTATAAAAATACACACAGACGTTTCAATTACTGGTGAAAGATAATCAAGATCAACTGCCTGTTTTTTTCCATCCAATAAAAAACAATGATACAACATCATATGTACCCCCAAAAACCCTATGCTATTGATCCCAAAGGACCTCTGTACAATCACCCCAGAAGGTCCTCTTCTAAAGGACCACAGCTGAGAATTCTACCCTTCCATGCCCATCCAGCCTTTGCCTTTCCACAAAGTCCACTCAAGAAGCCTCAATTATGAAGGAAATAGGAAACTTGGATCTATGTGCATAGAATCCAAGCAGATCAGTTACCATTAGGGCAATGATTTTCAGCAAACAGTTGTCCCTGAACTGTTCAGTTCATGACCAAATCTGCTCTCATCTGAGTTTTAATTCAACAGAATTTAAATACAAAGTTTAACAAATGTGCGTATGTAACATTTTTGACTTGGTAACTACATCACTGGATGCAATTTTCTTGCCAGTGTTATTCATCACCTTGGAGCCTTTCTCTAGAGGGTGAGCATTTGCAAACACAGCAGAGAAGAGTCCTCTCGCAAGCAGAGACATGCTTAAGTCACAGGCACCAATGTACTAACCTAATTTTATTACAACAACTCTTACAAAAACAAAAATCTAGTTAGGATCCTTTAACAACAAAAGAAACCCCAAATACCAAATTCCCACCTTAGAGACAAAGAAAATGAAATCTGTCCCACCCACCCAGCACATCAGGGAAATAGCCTCTGTCTTACCTGCAGCTGCAAGAAGGGGATGTTGAAGAACTTGTGCAGGTACTTGAGGCCAAAGCTGTTCTTCATGGAAGACTCAGCATAGCGAAAATATGAGGAGCCGGGAGGCCTGTCTCAACCAGATAGGCAGAAAGAAGAAAATTGTACAAAGGACACGGACTGCATACACACAGAAGAGGCACTTGTTGAATTGCATACCATGAACAATCCTCATTTACAAGCCAACGTCAATCCCCAAATACAGGCTAGCAGGTCATTCTGCTAGGGACTCGTTATTCTGTTTACAGACAAAATTCACACTTTGTTCCTCCTGAAGGGTAGCAAAACGCAGCTGCTGTTGTGTTGCAGTATCATGCGGCTGCCAGACTCAGAAATACTATGTCAGGACACTGGGTCATTGGTTTACTAAACTGGGAGTTTCACAGCTGTACAAGCTGTTCATTTCTCAGTGAAGGTTTTGCTTTAAAACCACAAACAGATCTAGGTAAGTCATATATAGAGACAAACTTGTGAAGAAATGATTACATTATGGATCAATCCTAAAACTGATACCATTTCTGTGTGCCTGTGTCAGGCACAAACAAATAAGAGACTAGGAAAATGAAAAAACACCTTAAAAACATAAAACTACACAAAAAGGTGCAATCTATTGAAATCTGACCAACAAATAATATTTCATACTAAATAACAGAGTGCCTCAGATCTCTGCATAAGCAAGAATCTTGCCTGGCTGGCAAGGAAGGTGTATGACTTGGCTGTGCCCAGTAAATGCTGTGTGGGGATGCTCTCAGAGGAAGAGCATGGAAGAAAGCTGCACTAGCTGGCTCTCTTGTAGCAGAGTTGTTTGGAGTAAAGCACAGCTGTGCTGCAGGGAGAGGATTCCTTCGCAAGAGAAGGACTTTCCAGAAAGAAGATGACTTCTTGGGAAAAGTACTTCTGAAAGGCACATGCTGACAGGCACTCACTGTTTCCAGGATTACAGCTAACAACCTGCCCAGAACAGGCTCCTAGATCAAAGAGTTCATCGTATAAACTGAAGCTGCTGTATCGGACACTCGGAGCTATGAAAGCCCAAAAGCTAGGCACAGGGTCAGAGGATGAACGTGATGTGCATCTGAAACACGGCAGCAATACAGTTATCTATGGCTGATGACAGAGAGTAGCTGAGGCCTGCTCCTCTGCCTGGCGACCGTGTTGCCATCTTACCTGTTTAGATTGTCAATGAGGTCCCGCACATCACCAGGCAGAATGACCCGGTGCTCCCCCATGTCTCGGTAATTCCCAAGCACACACACTGGAACGTGGGTCGGCACTTTAGGAAGCTCCCTCAGAATATAGTTAAATGTCCTTCACCATAGGAGAGAGTGATAAAGGCAGATAAGTGGGAAACATCACTCTGTGAGCAGTTTCATGCACAAATCACAGAAAAAAAAACAACGTAAGAAATTTTTTTCCAAAATCCTTCCAGGACTGTGGCTTCTTTGCCCCCTCAGAGAAATACATTAACTATAAATATGCTTGTATCATTCTTTATTCAAAAACAACTTGACAAGTTCAATAATCCACTTCCATGAGCAAACTCACATCTCCTACAGCAATATTTCCCTCAGTCCTACAAAACTGTGTGGGGTCAGCAGAAGAAAAGGATTCCCTCCCTTCAGCTGTCAACCAGCTCACTGACCCATACCAAACCTGCAAAACACAAGCTTAAATATAAAGCAGGAACTCTTACCACCTCTGGCTTCCATATGTCTCTCACCCTTCCTCAGCAGATGTCCAAAATGAACAGTTCATTATTTCTGTACATTAATGCAGCCTAGGGCCTCTAAATAATCCTTACTAATACCAGTCGCCTTAGGAATTTCTCACTAGCATTCCCCTTTCCCTTGTGTTATGGAGAGCAGGGGTTTGTAACATGCCCAGAATACTTTGCACCTGTGATAGCACTAATTATCAAGCCTCAGACAGCAGTGTATCAGAAACTGCAGTACACGAGCCCACAGGGAGACTGCTTGTTTGAAACAAGCCCAGAAGAGGAGTACATTAAAAGACATGTCACAAGATAAAGCTGTTATTTTAAGGGATACAAGCTTGCTTCAACTCATTAGGCTGGTTATCAGCTCCAGAGTCCATCTGGGAATCAAGAGGTCTAGAAGTCATTTGTTTTCACTAAAGAAGCGAGAATCACGTGGTGCATGCCGCTGAAGATGTCTTACCACTGTTTGGTGATGTCAAACATCATCACTACACCATTGCAGTTCTTATAGACATCCAGGAACTCTGCATCCAGAGCCATTTCTGACTCTGCCTGAGGAAATAAAGGCAAAGAAGCAGTAAATAACTTAATTCAACTTCTCGCTTGTACAGAACACAACTGATACAGGGCTGAATAGGCAAACTTTCTAAAGTGACAGCCACTATATGAAGTATCTGTGGATTTCACATCATCATTATTTAAGCAAGATACCTGGTGGTTCACAGCTTCCATTGCCCACAGGAGCAGGATGTGAAGCACCTGACAGACCCTGAAAAAAACGTGTCTGACGGCAAATGCTAAAACCCACCCCTGCTTCTTTCTACCAGCAAGGTAACTCCATATAAGCTACAGGATGGAGGACAGAGGACACAGCTCCCCTTCTATCTGCTGACCCTCATATTGACTGTACTTCTAATGCTTCTGGTGTATAAATCCAGGATGTAGTTTCTACCGAGTTTCTCCTGTGCAGGGCTGGAAGTATTTATCAGTACCTGATTTGCTTTTCATCATTTGGACCCTGCACGCTGCAAAGTACAGTACTGGTCACAACTCAACCTCCAAGGCTCCTGCTGCAATTTGGTGCCTATGGAACAATTCTCACTCATTTCCCAGGAGTGGAAAATGCACCCACGTTTGCGAAGGAAGAAGCAGCTGTGATACCTGTTCTCATAAAGGCTTTTTCCCATAGGAGAGTATTTTTAAAGAAAATTCTCCTAATCTGACTGCACAGATTGAGCAGGACTGGTACCCTGGTGAAACAGGCAAATATCCACTGCCTTGACTCATCCCCAGAACCAAGTGCTCAGCTCTCTGCATATCAGTGACGCCACCTTTCCCATCAATTTCAACAAAGTGGTTACGGAGCAAGTACCAGAACACTGTCCGTGCACCGAGCCCCGAAGGGCACTGACACAGGAGCAATAAAGCTCTTTTAAGAGCTGCAGCAGAGATCACAGGATCAAGGGCCTTAAAACTGAATTTTTCCTGAGAATAAAATTGTACATCTTTTAAAAGAGATGCCGCAGAAGTGCACTGGCAGCCAAAATGCAGTTTGGGGAATGTGGTAGTATGGTCTCCCATGCAGCACTATGTTCTACATCAGAAGATCCAAAGGAGACACATTTATGCAAGAGCCTTGAGGGAGCCACCCTGTTTACTTTTACACCCTAGGTAGCACTTCCATTGCCTCTTCCTCCTCTGTATTTCAAAGGCTGTCAACAGGTAATTGCTAGCCCAGTTTTAAGGAGCAGCCAGAGAGCATGGCATCAAGTGACTTCTTCAGGTCTCACAAGAAGTCCATTACAAAAGGAATTCCTGACACTGACCATGTGCAGACAGGTACAAAGCTACCGAGTAAACGTCTGGGGTGCAGTCATTCCCAAAGACAGAATGGAAAACGGCAGGGGAGTTGTGGTGAGGGCAGGAACAGGGATAAAATGCACAGGCAAGAGCGAAGAGCATCAGGGATCACACTGCCCCTCATCCACCTGCCAGGCTGGTCTTAAAGCAGAAATAAACATAGAACTTACTCTCCATGGACCAAAGGTGGACTAGAGGCCTCCCGCTAAGAGGCAGACATCTGTGTTCAAGGTGACTCACCTCCTGAGGGTCATTTTCCAGTTTCAAACCATCTCCTCGTTTTTTGCATTTTCCTTAAAAAGAATTGTAAAAAAAAAAAAAAAAAAAAAAAAGGAATTACAATGGGCATAGAACTCAAGGATGTGTATGGGCAGGACAACAGAATTTTGAACATTACCTTAAAGCAGATCCAACTTCTACTATAAGCATGGGGAATGAGGAGGGGTGGGACAGGCATGCCTTGCTGAAGAATACCAGTTACCCTGTTCAAGAATACCAGCTAGTCTAATTCAAAGATGAATAGGCAGAAAGTCTGGGGTAGCTTAAACCATGCTCTTCAGAGCATAAAGTCACAATGTTTGGTGCACTCCCTGACCACAAAGGGAAGCTGATTTGTTGAAGAAGCAAAAGATCGTAGGTCTGCTATGACTGAACTGCACAACTACATACGCAGCCTTCCTGAGAGATGCTATGATATTGCTGTGCTATGTCACTGACCTGAAGCAAGCAGTCTTGTAAATAAATGCCATCTCAGAGCCCATCGGGTGCTTTGGGCTGACTTGTGACAAAAAAAAAGGGGTGGCAGGAGACTATGAGAATTTAACAGCCAAAAGACAGACAGAACTTATACAAGGGGAAATCCAAGCAAAATCAAATAAACTGTGGCAAGGGGTCTGCAGAGAAGTAGAGGAGAGACAGCCTACACATGCATGAAAGGCCAGAGCCAAAGGGTCAGGTCTGGTCATCACCAGCAAAGGTGCAGAAAGGAAATCTTCCAGAGGCACCATCCAAAGCCACACACTCCAGAGACACAAACACAAAAATAAGCTAGAGGACAGGTAAAACTCTGATTAAGCTCACAGGGAAGTGGAAGAGGTAAAAGGCTAAACACTTGGAGAAGACACTAGAAAACCACTATAGAGACTTGCCCTGCAGTCCCACAGTCACAATCCCATCTGGAGGAATCCACAGGTTTCTCTTCAGCTCATCTGCTTCCTCTAAGGCACATGCTAAAATACAGCCCTTATACTTAAAGCGCAGACCCCTTGAGACTACTTTTTCTTACAGCTTCAATAAGCACTGGATAAGTTCACAAACTGACATTTTAAAGTACCACTGGCATTTGACTCAGCAACCCCAGAAAAGGAGTTGGTGTTTTTAAACCTCAGGCTCCCTGAAAATTTTGCTTTACCTCAGTTGCACTGTAATCATGTTTCCAAATTATAAAGCCTGCAATCACAGCAGACAAAGAAGAAGACACCATGTATCTGTACCTAGGATTAGCAGAGTGGCAATCAGCAAACATGACTTTCTATTGCAGACACTCAGCACTAAGGATTGTCAGAAGTCTCAATATGCGCAAGCGAGGACATCTTCTTTCACCTTGTGCTGAAGAAGGTTAGTGTGAACATACCATGAAAAATTTGCCCTTGTCCCCAGATACGATTTAAACTGTACCCATGCACAGCAGTTTCCAGAGTTTTACCAAATGATGAGCACTGCACAGTGAAGAACCCTGCAAGGTCTAGAGTTATGTTTTAGAGATATGAAGTATCTTCCAGATGTTACTGACAGCAATTAAGAACTGTACTTCTGAATTAACTTTGTTCCATATTTTTCTAGTCTAAGTAATGATGAATTAACTAAATTGTAATGGCAAAGATTTGGAATTCCTTCTCATAATTTCTAGAAATTCCCTGTGTCATTGTCAACAGAACACGTTGGCAGCTTGGATGCACCCACAAAAATCCCTTCCATTGACTCTTTAAAAGACTCTGCAACACTGGGGACCAAAATAGCTTCTGCCAACTATTCAACTCCACTGATTAACATCGAGTGACTACTTGTAAAATTCATGGTCCTGCCAGATGCTGCATGTGAAACAACGTGTTTCATTCTTTTTGCACGCAGGTCAAAGATAAATAGTTATGAAATACAGAGTTATTCATGGAAGTTTTAATGCTGCAGGATACAGCAGGAGATTCCATTCCCTACACCCTGACAGTGTGCCTGCTGGGTGCTTCTATGCGTCACTGCAAAACGTTTGACACCCTTGTGTCATCTTACTGTTGACATCTGAAAGTAGCAGAAATATTAATCCTGATCCTTCCCCATTCATGCAGTATTTTTCCCTAGAGGATCCAAGTATCGGCTATGATTTTTCCCAGCACAACTAAAGGTGCAGGATGTCTAGGGCCTGCATGCCTTTTTCCACTTCAGTTAAATTTATTTCAAGCCAGTGGCATTCGTGTGGCTTTTCTGAATGTCAGAACATCACTATTTCTGCAGTTACTGCTAAATTATGCTTGGCATGACCTGAATTTCTAGGTATTAAAATAGAAGCCCAAGCAACCACAAATACTCTTCACAGCTCCTCTCATCCTGAGCAATCAAGGTGTCTTTCTAACCTGGACGTATTTACAACCAGTGCTTTGAGACTGAATATATGACTTGCACATCTTTCCCTGCTTATGGCTTTATGTGTGTATCAAGAGGAATGAGTAATACTGTTACATGATGCTCATCACTGCTGTAAAGGAGGTCATCTATAAAGGAGTAACAGAGCTGAAAAGCGCATGTGTGTATATATTCATGCACAGTGTCTATTTTTGGAACCAAAACTGCAGGACGAGCCAGATAAAGACAAGATGTATGTAGTGAAAAGATGCAATTCAGCCTGTAAAGGCAAGTGCACAATGAAGATTGTGGTGTTATATGAACAAGGTCCTGTGTTTGAGGTTGCACTGATGTGTAATCTAGGAGCCTTAATCAGAAAGCAAGGGTCTTCACGTTGCGATTGCTCAGCTTCTTTACCTAAAAGGATGACTGCTGCTTATTTAAAGGCATAATAGCAAACCTAAAACCAAATAGCCCTGCAGCAGTGCCCCAAAGTCTACAGAACAGTTCTTGCTGAACACCAGAAGACTGGGTTCGTGGCCAGCACTATGTACCATCAGTTTTGTTGCAGAACAGCAAGGATTCAGTACAGCTTGCCAACAAAGGCTGTCCACAGTGAGAAGGAGATGCTTCTCTTCACCATTCAAAAACACACATCTAGAATATTTGCATCCCCAGTGTTACCTAACTTATGACATCTGAAAATAACAGAAATGTTAATTCTGATCTTTCTTCCTTCTTGCAGCACACCTCCAGGAGGGAGAAGGGTGAGGTGGCAGGGAGAAGAAAGAAATCTCCAATATGCGGGAAAGAGTTTATGCTATTTTGGGGGCAACAGAAAAAAAATATTATTTGATCCCTTCAGTTAGTGTATGGGAAAAGATGCAGGAACCAATCTAGCAGAAGTTACAAGACAGGAGATCAGAACTATTTATAATCACCCGCATTCAAGCAGCTTCTCTGCATTCAGGATCTGTTACAGCTTTATGACCTGCAGCAGTTACACAACTTGCTGCAAAGCCAGAAAGATGAGTCAGGACTGTGACTTTTGCTGAGATCTCTTTCCTATGTTCTGTCAGTTCCAAGGGCAGCAAAACAGACAGTATTTACTACATGCACCGCACAAAATTCAGTACAATCCATAGCTGGGGGCAAGCTCTACTTGTTAAGATTTTAACAAATGGCATAATTACACAAATGAGCCCTGCTCTCTGAGTGGGCCCAAGGAGAACACAGCAGGCTGCAGGAAGTCCATAGTGACTTACTTCCAGTGAGTCTGCACATTAAAAACACAAAATCCCCAAGAGTCAAGAAAAAGGTAAGAGGAGCAGTACAATACAGTGCTTGCCATTTCCCCCTGCTTCAGCGCGCTAACCAACCTCAGAGGTTTTAAGCTTTCACAACAAATCTCCCCATACTTCCAAATTAACACCTATATGCTAAACAAACAACACCAAGGCACCAGATACCAGCCAGGCAGGACCAACAGAGCTGCTTCCTGCATTCCTAAAACAGCTCAGAGGGAATAATCAAAGCGCACTGCTGAACTAACAAGGACAGGGAGGTACACTGCTGGTAAGCGTAAGGAGAAACACCACTTAGTAAAACCACATTTAACTTCAGTGCAAAAACGTACATGAAGTTTTTCAGGGTGCAACTCATTAAGTCTCCCCAAATTCCCCTGTGCATGTTCACACCGAGACATGAAGAATGGCAGCACTGCATAGCAGAGAAGAGGCCGAAGCTGCTTTACAAGACTAAAGTTGAACACTGCAGGTTATGGATACATCTTTTAGATGGTTTAGCTACATCTCCACATCAGGCTTTCAATACATTTTCAAACATCTTAATTTAAATAGAGGTCTCTTGATTTTCTCTAACAGGAACAATTAGTCCAAAATGGGGAAACAACGGCAAAAAAATTTAGTTTGGAAAACAAAGTATGTTGAAATGCATGTTCAGAACATGCATTTTTTAGCAGTTTCAAATCCAGCCTGATAAATGCAGCATTCTGCACAACTCGAAATATGCACATTAGCCAGGATCTGGTAGGCAAGGAAAAAAAGGAGGATCAGGTCTTGTCAGCACTATGCTGCAGCAGCACTGGACACTTCAGTTCTAGAAGTGTCTACAGTCTAGATTAGTGTCACTCTCACCAAAAGCATCACGCAGGAGGATTTTTTGTCCTAGGCATACAGAAGGAAGAACAAAAATGTCGTGAGATAACATTAAGGTGAAAGTTAGATACGAGCAAGCTCTTAATGGTTAATTTGCACATTTTCTTAAAGTTGTACTTATCAAGAATCTGCAATGCAATGGCAATAGGAAAGGATTTGATTTTGTTACATCACGATGATCTGAATTTTTACATTGCCTTAAGTACATTTGATCACAGAAAAATACATATCTGTTGTCCATAAGTAGGGATCTCAACAGAATGAGTTTTATTTCAAAAGAATATAAAGTGGAGAGAAGAGAGTCCCTTGAGATTTCTAACACATGCTCCACTGTCAGAAATGAAAGCAGTATCTGAAGAGCTGTTATCAACATCTGCACGTATCAAATCTGACCCGTTTTGCCAAAAAAGTAAGTCTCTAGTTTAGAGGATGACTCTCCGCAGAGAAGCTATTCACAGAAATAAATGTTGGAACCACATGAGTCCCAAATTAACTATCTATTCATACCAAAGTTGCAAGGCAGCGAGAAAACAGATGTTTTGCTCAGATTCCAGCCCTGCACATGTTATCCCAGGAACTGAAAGCCAAACTGCAATCAGCCTGACTTCAGCAGTAACTCTGACCGAAGTAAGGTTTTGTCTACACTGTGAAAACTGGAGTTTAAAAGAATAAGAAGATAAAGCGCTCAGGATTTTCGTTTAAAGTTACTGGCTCAAGTTGAACCTAAAGGCTCCATAATGCATCTGAACTAGAGCCGTTATCTTTAATCACCTTTTCTTTTTTACTATTTTAAACACAATTTAGCTAACATGAAAAATTATATTTCTCCCTTTCCCACCCCCTATTGTACTTATCTTCTTATTTTTGGGTGTTAATGCATGTGTAAGTTGCACAGATGGTACAGCAGAGGTAGTGCACCTCGGATGCAGTTCTGCCGAGGAATGTGTGCCAGCACAGATTCTAGCTAAGGCTGCAGGGAAGGTAGCAGCAGCCTAACCATAGAAGTTTAAGTTTCATTGACTGTGGTCAACAGATTTGACCGACAGAAGCACACAAACAAGGAGCACAACCCACAGAGCAAGAGATGCTCACTTCTAAAGCTGCTTTCCTGATCATACTTGCACTTTAAACCAGGAGCCTGGCTGGTACCAAACACCTTTTAAAAGCCAAACAGTATTTGCATTTGGGGCTACAGAATGGGCTGTTAAGATTTACATTTGAACCTCAGCCCCTTCTAGGAACAGATTCAACTGCATCCAGATTGTGTCTTCACATATGTTTTGGGGGGTGGTTGGTTTTTTTTATAAAATAGAACTTTATACTCTGACAAAAGTTGAGAACTAATGAAAATGTATTTATACACCTTAATACTTTCCTTAGCTAAGCATTTCGAAAAGATTTTAGATTAAATATATTGCATTTTCTGTCCTTAGTGAATTTAAATAATTGGCTTCTCTTTTATCCTTCTCTCTTATCCTTCTCTCCTGCATATGTTATTCACTGCAGATAACATTTTATCAATTTAACAATAGCATTCCTTTACAAAAACAGCTTGGCAAGAACTTTTATAAACAGAACAAAGAACTCAGTAGCTGTCTAAACATATATAAAACTATAAAGGAGAGAAGATGAAGTTTATAATAAAGTTCAGAGAATCTGAATACACTAAGCAGGAGGCTATTTCATCTGTCACAGAGCACATGAAACAACTGTTTCTGAATATTGGATTTGATCTGAAGTTCGGATTTTAAATAATGGGCTCTAGCATAGGAGACTCCTCTCTCCATATTTTTTCAGGAATTATCATCCATGCACTCGAAAAAAGTAAGTACAGACATCTTTCTAAAGTAGAAGTAAGCAGGTATTTCTGAATTCCATGTAAATTTTTAATTAAAATTGAGAAAGAGCAATGAATCTCCATTAGAAAAAAAGTTGTAAGTCTTACCTTTGTCAACCACATCCCATACTTCAACTTTAACAATATCGTCAGTGGCTAAAAGCACAATAAGAACGCACAGTGTTAGCAGAGGGTTTCAGTAAAATGATCAACACTCAACGTTCACCACGAAGAGCCTAACCCAAAGCCAACGTTGCGAAAGTAGGAGATGAGTATCAAACAAAAAATAATTCTTGAGTGAGTAAAATAAAACCCAAACATAACAAGAAGAAGGCCCGCTGTTGAAGGTCCAAGTTGTACACCAAAACTGTGCTATCTATAGAACTTCTTAAAGACTCTTAGTCACATAAGTGATAGCTAGATTTCCTTTATGTTTTATGTCAGACTTAAAGCATGTTATAAGTATTTTGTGTAGATTCTTTTCATAACATACAGAGGTTTCCATATTCTTTCAAAAAAGATACAAATTTAATTTGGAGAATAAAGTCTGGTCTATAAGCAAGGTGTACAACTGAAAAAAAAGGAATATACACATTTAAGGAAGCTCAGCCTTACTAATAGCATCTTCATGTAAATGTGACAAACAGTGCACACAGTCCCGCAGCTACAGAAATCCATTCTCTCTGCAATTTCAAGTCGCATTTTGTGAAAAATATTACTAGCAATTTTGCCTCTTAACAAGCTGCAGCATCAGTAAATTATAAGCAGCAACATCTATTTGAGTTGCTAAAATCTGAAGGAAAACAACCAAAATTCTAACTAACTACAGAGGCACTACTGCTGGTACTGACAGCTAGCAGCTTAAATTTCAGATGGCATGAGGGATGGGCAGCTTTGGTTAGACGTTTCTATTGAATCCAAACAAGCAGTCCAATCTTCATGAAGTTGTTCCACGAAACAGTTGCTTTTTGGAAATGCTATAAGTTACAAAGCAAGGCTTGTACTTGGAGCAGCTCTGAACATAAAGCAATGGAATACGAGGATAATGTCTCGGAGTAGAAAATAATCTCATAGGATGGCACAAGAATTCGGCTAAGCATCATTGTGAAGCCAGGAAACATTTCCTCTACCGAATTCACTGTTGGTTTAACTTAAATGATTCAAAATATTGTGAAGACAGATTATGAATAAAGGAAAACTTTGATCCTCTGCTTCTGGCGAAAGATCCCTTTTTACATTTATGCATGAAGCAAAATCAGCCTCTGTTTTTCCTCACAGCAACTGCCGCTTATCTTCCACTTTGCCAGCAGGGCAGTGGGGCACAGGACAAACAGGGGACCTGCCCAGGCTCAGCCCAGCCAGTGCATCACAGGCTCAGATGGGACTGAAACACAACAGACGTACAGCAGCTGGCAGTCCTAAGCACTCTGCTCAAACGATTGAACTCCCCAAATTAATTCTGTCCCCAAATATTTTTACAGACCATCAAGCCAGGTACAGCTGAAGTCCAACCACTCCCTGCTACTGACTCACCTGGCACCCAGCTGTACGGCCGGCTACCCACAGGCAGGCACTGGCAGAGCAGGGTGCTCTCCCTGTGACATTAGCTGCTCGAGTCCATGGTCCGTTCAGGGCGCGCCGTGGCCCTGCAGGTGCTGGGACACAGATCAGCTAGTGGAGGTCTCCCCCCAAATTCATACCCTGCAGCTGGGACTGGCAGTGCCACTGCTGTCCCTGAAGGACAAGGGGACGGACAGACCAGCAAAGTCAATCCTGGCGCCTTTCAACAGTCAAGACTTTCTGCAAAAGGACTGGAGATGCTTTCCTTTCTCAGATGGCAAACTTTGCAGGGGCACAGGAGAAGTGCAGAGGGCTGCTTGTTCCTTCCAGCAGCACCATGTGAAGCAGCACATAAGCACCTTAACAAGGGGCTTCTGCAGAGACGCCAGAACCCCATTTCAGAAAAGTAAGCCCTTGGGGTGACGTGCAGTGCTCTCCTAGGAGGTGACCCGGTACCTAGCACTGGGACTTTGCTCCCAAGCTCCAGAGATCTCCACCTCCTTACCCTAACACCAAATGCACCCTCAGTTAAGATTTGTTCTCCTGCTGGGTAATTTCCACAGTGCTGACATCCTGCTGAGCAGCAGCACTCCCAGATAGCTGAGGAGTTGAACTGTTTGACCCAGAAAGACCTGCTCTACACCCTTTTATCCAAGGGGAAGCAGAGAATTTCACAAAGAAACTGCACGAGATCCAAGAAAATTATTTTTCCACGTGGGTTTTTCTCTTGTTAGCACCAGTGCTCCTGCTAGCTCGTAGCCAGTAAGTTCTTCCTTTTCATCACCAGCTTCATTCCTGATTATCCTGAACACACAAGAGGATAATTACTTTAGTGCTGCTGTGTTGGCTTTGGTATGACTCATACAAAGCAGCATTTCACCTTAACAGCTTTGGAAGGCATGTTGCAGCAAAAAGTGCCAATTCATCCTTTTAACTCTGTAACTTGGATTAGCATAAACCATGGATCAAACCACTGAAAAAAATCTCTACTTAGCTGCTATTTGGCTAAGTACTCTGTAGCCAGTGGCACACTAAGACATTGCTTTTCCAGAAAACAGTGGAGAGGTGTGAGAAGACTCCAATTGCAAGAAAGCTCATTTAAAAATAAGAATAATTGTTTTATGGGTGGGTTCATCACCAGGAATTCACAGGCCCTCAAACACATTTACTCTCATGCAATTACACGATTCACTTCATATGCTTCAGATCACAAATCCTACAGAGCAGAGCAGCTCTGCCATTCCTCATACCCATCTATAAAGCATTCAAAGTATTTGAACAAAAGTATTTGCCAATTTTTATTCCAGACTCTCTTTCTGAGACTGCCAAACAGAATAAAATTGTCGACTAGCATAATCTAAGAAAGTGTTCATTAGGGTCAGGAATGGTAACTCCTTACTTGGACACAAAAATTACAAATATCCATTACAGAGACAATTGGCACAGAAAAGTAATTCTGTTCATTCTGAGTAGGAAGAAGTAACTCAAATCCCTCTACCTTTATTAATCTTTCCAGTATAAAATTTCTGAAGATATGACAAGGTGGTACCTTACACATCTAAAATGTAAATCTTCTAATACCAGGCAATGTAAGAATCCTTCAATATTTGACAGTGATTTAATTAATATCTGTAAATATTTGCTGCCAGCTACCTCATAATGTTTATTCAAGGTAGCTTGAAAGCATGATCACAGGAAAAACAAACTTTATCTTTCTCTACAGATTAACTCAGCCAACAGGGTGGTAATTAGATCTGAGCCAATTTCTCAGAGTGCCCACATCACCCATCTTTGATGGAAAGTTTTCACGGCAGGAAACACACCTTACAATTTTTTTTAAAAAGGGAGTTATTTTTGAAAACAAATTTTAAGAAGGTCAACAGAGAATTTCCTATACTGCTGGAATTATTACTAAGAAAATAATACAGTGTTTTACAATGTAAAAGAAATACAAATGAAAGGCACAATTTCAGGTATAGCCTTCCACATACTTAGACTAGCTCGGCAACACTTCACCTTGAGAAAAGTCCATCGCTATGTGTACACATTGCTGTCAACTCTAACCAGCAAGCTCTACAGAAACATATCACATAAATGTTAGAACTAAGCACTAGAAATAACAAATACACCTGTGGTTACCAATATACAGCAAAAGCCAGTCTCACATGTAGCTGTTTTCTACCCCAGGATTGCATCCATGTTGAAGAAGTCAGTGCCTAAGCCTTGGCTCAGTAAAAGAACATACAGTCCCTGAAATATGCAGAAACATGCAAGATGACTGGATCTTTCTACACATGGAACAGTCTCCAAACATCTTTTTGCATGTATACAAAAACCTGTATACGTGCATTTTGTATACCTGTTCACGTATACAAAAACAATTAGGTATGAATAAGTCTCTTAGAAATCAAATGCCAGGCTGTATTTACAAACAGCACTTGTACTACCTACACTGATTAGAGAGGAAACTGAAGTCTGAAGTTTTTACCTATGATATTGCAGAAAACCACAATTAACATTCAGTGCACTCTTTATACTTGGATATCTTAAGAAAGAAGTATTTAATTTCTTACTCTGATCTAAGTCTGTTTAGGCTGAAGCATGCAAGTTTGATTTTGGAGATAGTTTCCATTATCCAAACAACTTGTAAGCTCTATGTTCACATATCAATAACCAATGTGCTGATATTCTGAGAGATAGGAAGAGTGTGGGGGAAGAATGCCCGGCTAAAATACAACTTGCCAGAGGTTTCACTGCGGATGGGGAACACCACTGCATGAACACCGCAGATCTGTCAACACCTTGGGCCAGTTGAATAGGCAGAACATCAAGAAGATGCTACCCAAAATAAAGATACTTTATGAAGAAATGTAGAAGCTAACAGGCACACTTTTGCATCACAGTCACATGGAGAGTCCCCGTGAAAGAATCTGAACACCTGTGACATCAGGCTTAGCTCAGCATCAGGTCCTGAATGAGACAAAAACACTAGTTGCACTGAGCAAGGATGACCTGTTTCTCTCCCACATCCAAGGCAAATCTCAACCATCCATTCTTATAAACCTTTTCAACTTTTGTCAAGAGAGAACTGACTCACGTGGAAGTCTGTCTTCATAAGGGCATGACAGTCTCCAGAACTCTGGTTACCAGCTCCCTGTGAACGTACAACAGCAGTATCTGTTCACTCTCCTTGCACTGAAGGCAACAGAGATTGAAAGCGCACTGTCCCAAGGCTGACTGCTGGGGAACACACCCTGTGGCTCCATGATCACTATCATGAGACTTGGGCATCATCCAGCAGTACAAATCTGATTGGCGAATTAGACGAAGCACCCAATTTGGTGTTTACCCAAACTGCATGGGGTTTTTTTCCAGCTATGAGGAGTCAGAGAGTACTTGATTCAAAAGATTACAGTGGTACAGATGGACAATGTCTGATAATGGCAAACTAACAGCCAACCTTTTTTTTTAAAGCCAAATCAGTCTGACAGAGCAAGTTCATACTGAATCAGTAGTTCACCCCACAAGGCTGTGGCATTTTTGACCAGGAACCTGAAAGCTGGACCTAACGCACTGTTTAATCACAGCCTCATGCAATTTCAATGACTGCAGTATCTTCTCCAGGCGAGATCCAAGGCTTTCATAGCCACTTTGTACTGTCAGAGCAGATGGGGAAAATAAAAAAATTCACACCTCATCTCTCAGACTCAAATAAGCACTTAAAAAAAAGCTACTGATAAGATACTTCTGTGCTTCAGTAAGTCAGCCTAGAGTTATTAGTACTATAATAATTTTTAAAACATCACCTTCACCAGTTACAGGATGCTTTTTATATTTTAATCAGTAAAAAAATTAGTTTGCACCATGCTATTCACTTCTACGCAACACAGTAACGCCAAAAGCCGGGTTAGCCTCAGAGAAAGATTTCCATAATAAACCTGTTTTCATTGACAAGTCAAGCATATCACAAATATTTCAAATCTTTTGGATCACCTATTAAACACTTTCCTTGAATTGTGGCTTCCAAAGAGCTATCCTTTAGCACTTATAAGATAGATAGTTTCTGAGTAAAGTTATTAAAAACATGACTAAGAAACTGTGAATAATAAATTAAAATAACAAGAGTGATGAGAAACCATTTTATCTCCCAGGCAGACACAGAAGAAAGAAGCAAACGAGGCTGCAGTGGAATTTCTAACCCCAAGGCACTGTCCCATGACTGTCACTCCCTTCACCCTCTTCCATCTTACTTTTATAATTCCAGTGGATGCTGGTGACTTGGATCTCCTGAGTTGGAATATATTCCTCAATAAATTTCTTTCCCTGCAGTCGATGCCAGAGTGTGGTTTTCCCAGTGTTCCTGTCCCCTCGGATGACAATTTTCACTGGGGAAAAGAGCAAGCAAAAAAAGTTGATTAAAAACAAATCAAAGAATGCTATGAAAAGCATGTTAACTTTTTGCAGCTATTATTCAGATGTAATTATTTCTCCCATATTACACAGGCATGGTTGGGTTTGTTAAAAAATATGAGTCTCGGTCATTAAAATTAGTGTTTATTCAGCTACTCATTCTACCTAGCTCAGCAGAAAGAACCAACATCAAGACTGAATCTTCAGAATCTGCACAACGTCAGCCAGCTAAGTCTCTGCTCCTTCCATCCTCCTGCCTTCTCTACCTCTACTTAGCCCTTACTCCCACTCTGCCATACCCTATTCCTTTGCTAGCCTTTTATGCCAAGCTTCTCCTTCAATTACCTCCTCTATCATTCCCATTTCGTCTTAAACACTTCTTATTCCTTGAGAAAATAGAACCATAGAATCATTTAAGTTGGACCTTTAAGACCTTTAAGATCACTGAGTCCAACCACAAACCTAACACTGCCAAGTCCACCACTAAAACATGGCCCCAAGCACCACATCCACATGTCTTTTAAATACCTCCAGCGATGGTGACACAACCATTTCCCTGGGCAGCCTGTTCCAATGCTTGACAACCCTTTTGGGTGAAGAAATTTTTCCCAATATCCATTCTAAACCTCCCCTGGCACAACTTGAGGCCGTTTTCTCTCATCCTATAGCTTGTTACTCGGAAGAAGAGACCGCCCCCCACCTTGCTACAACCTCCTTTCACATAGTTGTAGAGAGCGATAAGGTCTCCCCTCAGCCTCCTATTCATTTCCTAGACCCAGTTGCCCACCAAAAGCTCAAGGACCAGTTCTCAGCTGAGCCAGTTAGGCAGGGTCCTGCGTTCAGAGGTGCTGCTCCCTACATCCCACAGGGGTGTGACTCTGAACCCCGGCACCACTGAAACCGTTCTTCTGGGATGGTGTTGGGAGAGCTGAGAGGCAGCTTCTGGTGAACATCACTGCAGAGTTAAGCCGTCATCGCTCTCAGCTATCCCCAACCTTCTCACACTGGGGCAGCATCCTCTTTTCCAGGGGAAGCAGAACAAGACTGTGTATTGCTCTTCAGCTGCTCCTGCTCACAGCCCAGATGGTCTCAGGTGAGGAGGCAATCCTTGGCAGGGACAAGGTACCTTAAACTGCCCCTGTGATGGCCACAGTTTGATTCAAATTAAATCAAAATCAGTCTACCTAACATGCATTAGAAACAAGCTAAACTGAACCAAAACAAGCATGCCCCTTTGGGAACATAAACTCACTTAAATAACAGTGAAATAAAACCAAGAGAAACTCTCTGTGGGTCCTCCGTGTGTCAGGACAGTCTCTACCACAGGAGCCAGCCCTTAGTCAGTTTTAGATGCAGGTGTACTGATTACTGATGGCACTCAGCAAAGGCATTCTCAGAAACTGCAGTCTTGGGTAAAGGCACAACAGCTCCACTTCCACTGCCTGGCCTCACACCCAGCTGCCGAGGCCACTTGGCTGATCTACCACCACGTGCCTGTGCTTGCACACATGTGCTTGTACCCGCAGCAAGGAAAGTCAGTCAATGGAGAAACTCATTCAAACCCTTCCAAGGAAGTGTCTAAAATATCACAAACTGTACACAACCTGGCAAAGTAACTTCTGTAGCAATTAGTATCATGAACTTTCCCAAATCTACCCTAATGTTACTTTGTTCTTTCTGAAAACAGTATGTGTTGTTTTCTAAATTTTCTGTTACATTATGGGATTATTTTTTTTTAAATACCATCCTTGTTTTAAGTGGCAACCACAAGACTATTGGGAAACGTAAGCTGTCTTGAACAGAATTATTATGCTTGCGTTTTGAATAGGAGCTATTATCCCCTAGAAAATGGGCCACTCGGAGACATCTAATGGCAGATTCAGGTGATCAGCATTAGGTTGTGCATCATCATTTGGGCAAGGAAATCTCAGTCTGAAGGCTGCCTTCTGTTCTAACTCAGGAGTTATTGCAGGCATTTCAGAAAAAAAGTTAAGAGGTAAACTTTAAGGTAAACCAGACAACATATACGAAGTCTGTGGAAGAGTTTTGTCTGGTGAAATTCTGTGCTGCAGTTCCACTGTACTTTTGTTGTTGTACACTGAGAGGTACTGCTGTTTATTCTTTTACAAAATTACTTATTAAAATAGCAAAAGGATAATAAAGGCAAAAATGAACACAGTATTTATAGGCTGACTTCACTTATAGTCCCAGAGCATCTCTGCAGAGACAACAAACCATTTCCTGCATTTCCTGTCACCCTGTGTGTGATTCTGTTTCCTACTTACAGATGGTGAAACAATCAATGGACGATTCCTTTAATTTTTCTGAATTAATGCAGCAAGTCCATGGCATAGGCAGAATGAGACACTCCATTTGTCCCCTTTAAAACCCAAGCCTTTCTAAATGCTCTCACTGCCTACCTTAGACAGCCATTTTAAAATTCATATTGCCCCATGTAGTGCAGCATGAGATACCAAAACAGTGAGTTTTAAGGGACAAACAGACCCTTCTTTAAATAGTTAGGCTGCTCTCAAGGTGCACTTTCAGGCTCACTCCCAGACTTAACTGTGAGCTCTCCCCAGAAGGGGCAATCCTACTTCCCCTGAGACCTTCCTAGTGCCAACAGCGTTATTTATGCAGCTACACATTGAGTTGGATCAAGGAAGTGAACTGGCTGAAAACTAACCCCCAAATTATTCATTTTTAGTTTTCTTCTCTAGCTCAAGTGCCCAGCTGCATAAGCAGTAGCAGCAGCACAGAGGAGGCACGGCTGGAGCAGCACGGAGATCACCCCCACCCCTGAGCAGCTCACATTTAGATCAACGTAGGGTGCTTGTGGCACCACATGCTCAGTTTGACCAGGTCCAACGGCCCTTTCCAGCTTCAGCACTCTCCATGTTAGGATGTCTTTCCTCCTACATAGTGCATGATTTTTCACTGACTTTTTTTCCTGAAGAAAGAAAAAGTCTTTAAAAACAGAACAGGAAGAAGGCAGGTGATGTAAATCATTTTTAGCAAAACAAAATCTGTATTTGGGACTTCATCTGGGACAGATCTACTCAATGACAGGCATCTGCAAGACAGGATGAGCTAAGTGAGCTTCAGGGTACAGCCAGGCAGGTACATCACAGGCCTGGGCTGTGTCTGAATGTGGAAAAAGGACCAGTGATTATGGGTGAGGTTAACTATGGGACAGTAACAATTGTTGCCTTATTTTCATTTTAAGTTAAATCAGTACTTACTGCAAAGACCCATAGGTTTGTAGCAAAGACAGGAGAATTATCTGTGGGAAGAAGGGTAGGGATGGGGAATAGATCAAGATGTGAGGAAAAAGCCAAACAAATTCCTTTATTCATATTGTCACTGCATCAGGAAAAATAGAGGGATTTCCATTCTCCAGATGGGGAAATGGAAGTAGAGGAATAAAGATACAGGCCCAGATAGCAGGTCTCAGACCAACTCAGAACCAGAAATCAGCAATTCCCAGCTCTGTCCACATTCTTCTAGGACACTGCAGCAACGAAGGATTTTAGTCCCCACAGCAAAGATCCTTAAACTCCTCCGCTAATAATCCCCGTACGGAGGGTCTTTGGGACTGTGACTACAAGGCTGCAATTCAAATGCTTTAAACTGGTTCTGCTGCCAAAAGAAGCACACCTGACCCGCAGACACCCCAAGCACACTTCCTGGAGGGAACAGGCCAGATAGCAGTCAAAGCAGGTTTGCCACATGTTGCACAAATGCCTGCGTCACCCGTAGGAGAAAACAAGAGAAGGTGGGAAGCAGCAGGAAGAGGGGAAGCATTTCTCTTGGGAGCAGTGCTGAATGAAAATACTTAACAAAACTATAATCAGAGTCTGGGTACTACCACTCTAAAACAAAGCAAAAGTAGTAAGGACTATGCTGCTTACCCAAAGGATACATGCTATTAATTAAGTTCTGTCTTTTAAAGCACATTTTAGGCAGAAAAGTAATACGGGGAGGGAGGGGAGGGAATTTTCTGAGCCACTGACTTTGGTATTTCAGCACTGGTGACCATTCAGGGCAGGCCTGCAGCTCACCAGGAGAGCAGCCCATGCTCCAGGCACACACAACAGAGAGGTTTGTCGACTGAGATGCACATTGGATGGAGCATTGAGAATAAAGCCCAGAGCAAGAGGCGTACCGTGTTCTGGGGAACAGGACAGATGGATCTGAACCTTTAGCACTTCCATGTCGCCTTTTGTTCCTGTCACTGATCTTCAATGGATAACTCCCAGGGAATCCTCTTGCCAGTGTAACCCAGCCATAACTGTTCATTTTACCCTTGTTTGCCCATCACTGCCTTACATAAACTTTAGCATTTGAGTAACCTGGTGCTTCCTTCTGTGATTTGTCTTGTAATTTGTTCAAACAAGCACCGTTGCCAAAGGAACGAGATCCACAGATCCATGTTGCTCTCTTTCCACCAAGCCTACTCGCTCTGGCCTGTGCTACCCTCCCTGGGCCAGCACAGCTACCTGAATGGTGATGCAGCAGAACTAATCCAAGTTCAGGCCATCCCAAGCAGGAAAAAAAGAGCAAGTTTTTACAAAGATTGGTTCCCCATACTTGGAACCGTGATCTCCCATAAACATCCAAGCCATTACACATACGGTACAGACCCACATCATTTTAATCTCTGTACCTTCCATAGTGCTCAGGGAACTCTAGTGTTATTTGGGCCATGGTATGTAAAACACTGGAGCTCCGTGCGGATGATAAAGAGAGCAAATAAGGAGTGTGTGTGCTGGGAATGCAGTATGAAAATGCTTTTGTTTTGAAATGGGATGTCCCATGCAGAGGAAGTGACTGCTGCCGAGTGCCAATACTGGCCTTTGCTCTCTTCATTTCATTAGAAATCTAAACCTACCCACCCTGCAACACTCTTCCTTTTGAAAACTTAACTGAGTGGGAGAGAGACGGTCAAAACAAATCATTTTGGTTGAACTCAGAGGTGCATACGATCCAGTGCTTGTAATCCTCAGTGCCACTAAACCACCACACGATCTTCAGTATCACCTCAAACGTGGGGGCTGCCTGGTTACAAAATGTACTTGACAGCCGTGAAGGCTGGCACAGCATGACCTGTTCTGAGCCCTGCAGCAAGGCACCAAGAGCCAGGTGACAAGGCCCATGACCCGACTGTTTGCTGCCCACTTTATCAGCAAGCAACCCAAGGCATTCTCGGCACACTAACTATATTTCTGGGAAGGAAACAGGCTTCAGTTCATGATCAGAAAACGTTTCTGTAAAACCAATCATCACAGCACCCTTAGGTTTAGGTTTAGGCAACTCCTGGGGAACAGAGGAGTTTTAAAAATCTCTGTGTGTTAATGGTGGCTACAAAACACATTTTGCACTCCTCTGCTGAATGTCAGAAGAAGGAGCATTGGCAATGCGTGGGATTCGCAGCTCTGCCCTTCCTGAGCAATGGCCCTTGAAATGACATTCCTTCACAGCCCACCTTCAACTGAGACCACCTCACCATGCTGGAACCTACCCCATCTATCCAGCGCCACGGCTACTCAGGGTACTTCGAGGCCCTTTTGTAAGTCTGCCTGTATCTCCTGTAAATATTATATAACAGCGATCCTGGGAAGAGTTACTATGGAGATTGGAAAGCTTCCCTTAAGGCAGTGACAGAAAGCTGCAGTTTTATTCCAGATATGAAAGCAGCAACTAGAACACAAATGCTGGTAAGACAGAGCAAAAACCAAAAAGCCTTCCCGAGGCTTTTGGTGAGACAAAAAGCAGCAAAGCTACAGTTGGTAGCTCAGCCGTTGGCATTTTTAGCCTTCTGTATTAATGGAAAGCAGGTACACATCCACACAGGTTCGTCGACAATGCAGTTAGTCAACACATAAGAAAGAGCTGGCCCCATCAACTGCTGTGCCAGCAGGATGCAGCTGATCCGTACCGTCCACAGCACAAACGTTCACTGTCTGAAAAGTCAACTCCTTTCCCTTACATAATTCACAAGCTGGTATTAACTACCTGATCTCAAACATGTACCAGTGAAGCACGTGGATGTGTTCTGTCTGTGGGCTGCACGAAGCCTCTGCACAGATTGATAGTCTAATTAGCAGATCTCCAGGTACATGTTTAACGATGCAGTGCTGTATTCCAAGGCAGAATAGCTTCATCCTCACACTCCGTCTTTCGCTGGAAATCAAGTCTCTTAACAATAACACCATGCTTCTGTTCATACTCATGACTGCTTGCCAAGACACTAGTTTTTCAGATTAAGCACTACTGGCATATCTAATAGATGTGCTACAGACAAAGGCTCCAAATGCTCTCCCCTAGCAAAGCAGAGAGTTTCAAAACATAACAGTTCAAAAGCACAGTCAATGGTGATAATACTAAACAAAGCAAAAAAAAGCCCCAAACCCCAAAGTGCTAACTTTTCCCTTCACGTTCTGTTTCAGATTAAGATCTAACATAAGCTCTATCCCTCTAGCACTTATGCCTTTACAGAAAGTATTCAGTGCAACGTTTACAAATCAGTCTCTTTCCCAACTGCCAATCTCTCAGCCTTCTGCAATCTGACTTCACTGACTGCCTGGATCCACACAGATGACCTGGTACTCATAGCACTCTCTGGTACCATCTCTATTTTCAGCAAGGATGACATAACTACCATCCCTGTCTCACGATTTTTACTTTGGGATGTATTTCACATACTTGCAGTGCCCTCCTGAAACATTATATTAGAAATAACCTTTACTGAGCTTCAAGGGAAAAACACAACCCTAAGCCTCAACACTGAAAGGAAAAAAATTCTGAAAACGTTCCCTGAGAAAAAAGCGAATGTATCTGTTGCAGAAAAGATAGTCAGAATGAAATTATGTACCAAGGGCATATAAAGGCATACATCACACACCTTTTATTAAAGCCTGGCAGGGCAGAGCTTTTTTCAATAGACCCTTATCATATAACCACTAGAGCTTAATTATAAATACCATTATCCTGGGCTGCAGGGAAGGTCATCCACACACTCAGGGGAGTTACTCTCTTGATGCTTTAACTGTCAAAAAGTGATTTACAAGGAACTCTCTCTTGTGCCACAGTCAGCGGAAAGCAGGCAACCGTTCAGGACAATTGCTGACTGGGGACACTGCTGCACTACAGGTTCCCAAGTCCCGCACAGAAAGATAAAAGTTTCCCATCCCTCACTCCTCCCACGCTTCCCCAGGCTCTACCATTTAACTGCAAAGTTGGCTTTGGGCGAATACCAGCAAAAGCACCACCATGCACAACGCAAGCGTCTGCGTTTCACAGTCCCACCGGGTTCCCTGGGCACGCTGTGGGGCATCAGATGGGACGGACCGATGCGGCTCGCCTCCCGCCCGGGGCTGGCTGTGCCCCCCGACAGACCCCCCGAGGCTGGGCTCCGACTCACTGTTATACTGGACTCCCTTGGCAAACCTCCTCTGCAGAGCCTGGTTCATGGACTGTAGCCCCGCAGGGATATTCTTGTCTCTGACCGGAGTCTGGTCCGAGCCCACCAGCTTCTTCAGGGCCGAGAACATCTTTCTGGTCCCACACCTTTGCCACTACCTCCAGGAAAAGGGCGGCGGCTGCTGCTCCGTGGCTCAGGGGCAGGGCGGCCCCGGGGGGGACATAGGGGGAGGTCACGGCTTGGGGCGGGGGCCGGCGCGGGTAAATCAGGGCTGGGGCAGGGATGGTCCGGCCATGAGGGGCCTCCCGGGCTCGGCAGGGCGC
>JAVKLA010000052.1:8125468-8137667 GCA_034782735.1 Sagittarius serpentarius
CCCCCACGCGGCCCTCATCGCCCCTGCCATCCCCTCCTGGGGCCCCCAGAGCCCCCCAAGGCTCCCCCAAGACCCTCGCGGTCCCCTCCTGTGAGCTTCATAGCCCCCCGCTCCGTGAGCCCCAGAAACCCTGTAACCGCCTCCTGGGACCTCCACAGCTGCTCCGTGACCCCCATAACCCCTATAATCTCGCCCTGTGACCACCCCAGCATCCCCCCCAACATTTCTAATACCCTCCTGGGACCCCTAAAGCCCCCTGTGATCCCCATAACCCCTGTAATCTGCTCCTGTGACAGCCCCGTTTTCCCCCTGTGACCCTCATAACCCCATAATTCCCTCCGGTGACCTCTCAGGGTCCCCTCTGACACCCCGTAATCCCTTGCAGTACACCCCATGTAACCCCCCAGTGATCAGCATCCCTCCCCACGATCTCTATCCTGGCCCACCAGTGGGTCTCCCCAGTCCCACCGTGACCATGATGCAGCAGCCATCGTTCACCTTTAGGGAGGAGAGGGCAGCTGTTCCCCGCCTTGCTGACCACTTCCCAGCTGCCCATCACCATCCCCTGGGAAATAGGGGGGCGAACCCCAGCCGGCAGGATGCCCTGAGACCCTCAGTGCCCCCGTTGGCCCCCCCAGCACCGCATGGGCAGAGGGCAGCGGGCTGAGGAAGGGGCAGAGACTCAGTGGGGAGCACCCAGCAGCCCCATAAAGTGGGGGACACCCCACCAGCGAGGACCCCACAGCATCCCCTGCCCTTCCTGGACCCTCCACCCTGCTTCCCGCCAGCTTCAGGATGGACACTGGGCTCGTTGGTCACATTAGAGACATTTACTGCTGGAGGCATCTCCTGTGCTGCTGGCAGCTGCCGGCACCCTCCTGCAGGACCCCGGTGCTGGGTGCCAGCAGCTCGTCCTCCACCTGCATCAGTTTGACAGATGCAGAAACTCCTCGTCCTCTGCAAGTGGAGAGACGCATAGGGTGACGGACAGACCCACAGACCCCCTCCTTGTCCCGCAGACAGACAGCAATTATTGCTGCTTCCCACTTTGTCCCTGCCACCAGCAATGGGGGGAAGTGATCTAGACTCTCCATGTACCCCCGTACTGTCCTGGGATGTCAACTGGTGTCCCACAACCTGCCGTGGTGGCATTAATGCACTTTATATTGGTGACAGGGATAATAAAAGATGGGCTCTGCCCTAAGATGTGTTACTCTGGCCCCATCTCCCACCTGTGGGGGCATGGTAAGCCCCTAGCTCCTGCCTGGCTGGGAGCAGGCTCACCCAGGGCTGGCTGTGATTGAAGACCCCTTAGCTCGCCCCTCTCTGCAGGAAGATTTTCCCTGCGATGCTCCTGAAAACCTGCTTGTCCATTCACCGGAGGGCTGAGTGGTGCCCATTGTGTCTCCCAAAGGGGTTCAATAAGGAAACCTCTGTGCTGACTAGAGCTGGAGGGTCTGGCAGGCATCGCACGGAGGGTACACCCCCAGAGGGAACCCCAGTTTGGTCCTTATTAGGTGTCAGGGTCCCTACACCCCCCCAAATCTTTCAGTCACTCTTCTCTCACTGGCATCCACTGCCCAGGGGCTGTCACCTCCGCTGCTCCCCACTGCACCCCAGCCTGCCTGAGGCCATTCCCGCTTTTATTAAGACCATTTTGAAGTTCAGTCATGGCCTCGGTACCTCTACAGCCTATACAGTTCCCCTTGTGCGATACTGTCTGTAGATTAATGACCATATTCTTCAGTCCGTCAGAGTCCCTGACCCAGGAGAGACCCATCCCAGGCACAGCACAAAACTGTCCCAGGCCCATCCTGGACCCTTGACAAACCCATCCCAGGCTTATCCCAGACCCAGGACAGACCCATCCTGGACCCATCCAGACCAAGGACAGCCCCATCCCAAGACCCATCCCAGATCCAGGACAGCCCTCTCCCCATCCCAGGCAGACCCAGCAGACCCAGCCCCAGCCCAGAGCAGGACAGGAGATGGTGGTGCAGGCTGCTGCCCTGGCTCCCCCAGCACAGCACAGTGTGGTGCAGGCAGGGTGCGGGCAGGGTGGGGGTACCTGCCAGCGGAGGAGCCCCGCAGTACTCCTTGCACTCCTTCTCCGAGTAGAACTGGTTCCCATTGCCCTTGCAGCCTCCGTAGCTGAACGTGATGCACTTGCCCTGAGCTGCGTCGAAGGCCCAGCGCATCACCGGCTTCTGGCAGGGACCCTGGACGACGGGCAGCCTGCAGGCAGCTGCGGGGACAGGGGGCTGCTCTGAGGGCAGGGGGGTCAGGGCCCGCCACACCTCCCACATGAATGCTGGACACGTGGGGTTTGAGGCCACTCTCATATCCCCTCTGATGCCTCAGCAAAGGCCCCTCCCGTGCCCTCGGCCCGCCGGGATGTCTCCTGGTCGCGCCGCTCACCCTCCGTCCGGCACGCCTGCAGGCACTCCTTCTCCGAGTAGAAGTTGTTGCCGTTGCCCAGACAGCCGCCGTAGAGGAAGGTTTCGCAGGCCATGGAGGAGGAGTTGTAGAAGAAGCGGGAGAGCATCCCGCTGCAGGGCCCAGGGTCCCGGCTCAGCCGGCATGAGTCTGTGGACAAGCATGGCATGGGCTGTCACAGGCACACGAGGATGAAGGGCAGGGGGATGCCCAATGCAGCCCTCCTCCCCTGGGACGTACCTTCCTTATTGCCGACGTAAGGGGGCAGGGGTCCCGCGGCCGAGCCCTCCTCGGGGAGCAGGACTGCTCTCCGTGCCCTCTGCATGGGGAAGGAAGCACAGAGCTGCGGTCAGGCCCTGCCCGTCAGACCTGCTGCCCATCCCATGGCCCCTGGGCCACTGCTGCCCCCCAGTATGGGCTACATCGGGGGCAGCTCTGGTGGGTGCTGCAGCCTGTGTGGGCTCCAACACTCCTTGGTGCTCCCAGCACATCTCCAGTCATTGATCTTGGGTCAACAGGCTGTGATCCCTCCACACCTCATGGTCTTCCCAGTCCTGTGCTCACCCTGGGTGGGGGCCGGCATCATGTGTTGTGGATAAAGACACCCAAAGTGCCCCAGTCATGCCCTGTGCTGGGATGTGTCTCTGCTGTCGCTGATGTAGGGTGGCATGTTATCTGCTCTCAAGTCAACTGGGTTGTTTCTCCTATATGAAAGTCCCACCCCTCTTGAAAATCTTTCTAAACTCAACCCTGTGAGACTGGGAGGTGCAGAGTGATGGTAGCCAAAGGACCAGTGGGGTGCTGAGCTGCCTCCCCTTCCCTGGAGAGGGGCTCTACAGCCTGGCTGAGACACCCATAGGCAGGCAAAGAGCAAGGAGACACCAGGGTCCACATGCAGCAACTTTCACCCAATGAAAAAAATCAGAATAGGAAAGGGCCGTTGCCTTCTGCTTGGAAACGAGCCCTGGTGCCCACCTGGCCCCCAGGACACTCACCCGCAGCCTGCGCCTGCCTGTGCCCCCGTCCTCGCAGGCAAAGCCTGTCAGCGGAGATGAAAGAGCATCTCCCAGGGTGGTCAGTGGAGCCACTGCCCAAACAACGTGTCCTACCCACGGAGCCTGGTCCCCAGACACCGGGTCTCCAGTAGGCTTGGCTTGGAGGGAATGTCCCCAGCCTTGATCCATCTCAGGAGGTCACAGCTGGACCGCTCACCTGGGGGGCAGTTGCAGTCTCCTGAGGAACGCATTCACCTGGCCCAGATGACAGGAGAGAAGGTCAGCAGCATGAGAGGCGTCCTGACAAACTCATCTCACCGTGGTCCTGTACCATGCACACACAGGACCCCAGGGAAGGGGACACCTTCCCAGTTTCACCCCAACTTTCTTCCCCTCTTGCTGCTTTCCACCACCCACTCACTGGAGCATCACCCTAAAATCCCCACACCCACCTGCATCATGCTAGCACCTTCTGAACCCGAGGCTGAGCAAGGAGCTTCTCAGGTCCTGGGAGCACCCAGACATGGGGAGCAGTGGTGAGTGCCCCTGGGCGTCCTGTGCCCTCGTCCCAGCACAACATTGTGGGTGCATTGACCTGACAGCCCAGCAAGGACCCCACCGACTGGGAGCTGGTGGAGGCCTGACTGCTATGTGGCCTTATCTCCTTCCCATCCCATCCTACCAACGCCCTTGTCTCTCCTCCCTCCATCCTGACCGTCCCCCCATCTTCCCAGCCTCGCACACTGAGAAGGAGCAGCCCCAGTGCACTGGCATGCTGGGGGGACAGGGAGCAGGAGAGGCACATGCCTCATGGTGGGTTACCTCTGTTGGCCAGGATGAAGATGGAGTCTGCGGGGATGCCCATCTCCAGAGCCTGCTGCTGGAAAGCCTCAATGAGGTCCTCCCGCAGCTCCGGACTCCTCCCTGGGCAAGGGCACAGACTGTGAGCAGGGCTGGCGTGGGAGGGGGTCTGCATGCAGCCCCCCAACCACCCACTGACCTGCAGAGCTCAGGCAGCTGCAGGCAGGCCCACTACCAGCCTCCTGGTCCTTCCCAACCTCTCCTCTGTTATTCTTGGCCAGCCTTGACCAAGGGCTTGGACAAAGTGGTTTTAATGTTTCCCAGTCATGAAAGACAGCATCTCCTGCTGCTTCAGGGCCTGAGTTTCTTCCAAGCAGATATTGCCACCTCCATCCCAAACAACAGGCTGGTTTGGACATTCATTATGTGATGTGGCTCTAAGCTGAGCCGTAAGACTCAACCTCTGTGGTGCTGAAGATGAGCTGGTCCAAGGCACCACTTCCAAAGCCATGGTCGGGTCCCTCAAGGCCAAGGGACTTGAGGGACCCTTGGGTGGTGTATCTGAGCTGCGTTGGCCCACCCCAGAGCCTGCTTGCCCACAAGCGCCATAGCCAGACATACCATACAGCTTCAGGGTAGTGCTTGGGCCAAAACTACTTTCCTTCTTCATCAGAATGACAGCATATTCTTCATAGTTGGTGCGGAGCACATAGGACCGGATAGACACGTCCCATTCTGGGTAAGACAGAGACACAAGGGACATCATTCCTGCCCCTCAGGGAGAAATGGGGCAGTGTAAGACAGCCCCAGAGCTGGGGCCTGAAATCAGACAGCTAATTCGAGAAACTAGCTGATTTTTGGGAAGCAGACTGATACAACCCTGATTCCCTTAGGCTCAGCAGTGTCTTCTTAGTCAAAGGGATTGGAAACCAAGTGTTGCAGACAACAGAGATACCACCAACACTCCTGAAACGTGGCTGGTGGGAGCCTCCCCCAGCCTGGGACCTTGAAGGACAGGAGAGATCTACCGGAACATCTGAGAGTCCTGTGCCTATGCAGGGACAGTGCTGGAACAGCCCCTTTCCCCGAACTTCACTCCATATGTTGGCTGGAAATGATCCAAACTGTGGAGTGGCTTCCAAGCCCTTCTCTCCTGAAACCCTTCCCCAGCCACCAGCTGTGCCCAGCACCGGTTCCCATCGCCCGGCCACACAGCAGCTCTCGGCGCCGAGCAGGTCAGCAGTGAGCCCAACTTACTGGGGTTATAGTAGGTGTATTTGCCGGGGGTGCTGGTTTTCTGGTACTCTCCCGAGATGCGTGTGCAGTCACCTTGCCTGGAGGGAGGAGGAAAACAATCAGCTGCTCGGAGTGATTGTTTTTCCTGGTTATTGCACGAAAATCACATCTATGGCACCGAGGCCATGGCATAGGAACCCCGAAATCCCTCTGCCCAAGGCATTGGGTGTTTGAGCCCAATCCAGCCCCTCCTCAGGGCTCTGATGCCAGCCAGAGCAAGCAACCCCCGTGTCTTGTCCCAGCCGATGGGCGACAGAGCACTCCTGGGTGAGGTGGCTTTGGAGGAGGCTCAAGCACCCACGGCAGTGCCCCGTACCGCAGCCTGGTGCTGGCAGTGCTGATCTGGTCAGCACTGGGGCCGGGGCCCAGCACTAGCGTGCCCATGCTGAACTTCTCCTTGTAGTTCTTCATCCATTTGCAGGTTGTGCCAATGGCGATGTCGTACCACTTCCCGTACATCTGCGGGGAGAAGAAAGGCATGTCTCCACCGCAAGCCCTCTGCACCGAGGTGGGACACGTCCTGGTTTTCTGCAGAGCTGAAATATTCATGGCCCAGAGAGCAACTGGGGGGTGATGGTGCAGAGTGCCAAGGCTGGAGCTGCCATGGGATCTGGGAAGCAGATCAGCACCAAGCAGGATGTTCCTGGGTTCCCTGACCGACAGGCAGGGCTGGAAGCATCAGGCTGGCATCCCCCTGTGTGTCCCAGGGGACCCCAGACCCAGGCACACGTGCAGGACCGCCGCAGAGCCTGGCAGAGGACAGGGCTGCCTGCGGGAGATCTCCCAGGCAGGCTGCATCCTGCACGAATCCTGCGCGCTGGGGCTGCCTGCGGGCCCTGCCCACTCCTCTGAGGCTGGGCAGATCAACGGACATCTCACAGGATTCATCTGCCCCAGCTGCTGGGGATCCAGCCACCCTGCCTGGGGTTTTGCCAGGGTGAGACCATCCCAAAGGCTGGTGCTGGCAGGCTGGCACCCCTGACCAGCACCTAGGGAGGGCCACCCTGCCAATGCCTGTCCTGCACAGCCTGACATGGACATAGATATCGTCCTTCTTTCTGGAGGAAAATGAAATAAAGCTTTCCCCCATCCCTTCTGCCCCCAGAATTAAGAGACCGCAAGCCAACATTACCCGCTCAGCCTCAAAATTCTCCTGCACTTGGATATCCTCATCCTGGTCCCCAACAGGGGTCCCGCTGACCACGGCGAAGAGGAGGAGGGAAAGGAGACCCCACAACATTGTGGCTGGTGGCTTCAGAGTGCCGCTGAGCCCCAGCGTGCCAGCGGGATCCCGGACTCTGCGCTGTCCCCACTGCGCAGCAGTGTGACCTTCAGACCGCAGCCAGCGGGGCTGGCCAGCCTGGCTGGGGGGGCCTGCCGGGGGGGCATGGGGCAGCTAGTGGCCCTGCACGGCCCTGGCCATGTGGCCCTGCGGCTCACCGCTGCCCTCGGTGGTGGTGGGGATTTGCAGAGAGCTGGCATAGAGTGCAGGAGGGGAGGTAAGCATCCTCACCCTCTCCTGTTCCTACACCCCCACTTGGCCCAGACGCAGGGCCAACATCTGCCTGTCTCCTTTATTCTACCTTGGAATTCATCTTCTTGCCCTGGCATCCTGCAGAGAGCCCTGATGGTGCCCCCAGCCCTGGCAGACCACCCTTACCCTGCAGCGAGGAGAGGACCAAGGGGTCCCCAGCACTCACCCCAGGCTGCCTAATCCTGACCGGTGTCCATAGGGAGCAGAGCCTGCGCTGCCTGCTCCCCTTCTGGACCCCCTTCCCCGGGGGTCCCAAGCCGGTGGTCAACACCCAGGAGTCAGCTGGGTGTCACCCACCCTGCAACCAAGGGTCCCCAGGCCCGGCAGACGCAGGAGGCGTGGGGCATGCCGTCCCTCCCCACCACTGTTTGCCTTCGCAGGATGATTAACTGAAACCAAACAGCCCAAGGGAAACGGCAAACAGAGCAAAGGGCAGGAGCCCCTCTCCGCGTCGGCCCCTGGCCCAATATTTGCAGAGAAGGGCCAGCGCCGGAGGCACGCTTGCAGGAGCCGGCCGGACTTTCACCCCTCGCCTCCACCGACAGGCCCTTTGCGTAGGACCGAGGGACGCGCTGCCCGGCCACGGCGAGCTGCTGGGGAGGCAGCGGTGCGGGCAGGGGCAGCCTGAGCATCTCATCCCGCACACGGCTTCCTGCCGCATCTGGGGCGTCCTCGGGAGCACGGCGGAAATTTGGAGGTGGAGCAGAGACACCCCCCCCCCTTTCCTAAGCCCACCTCATTAACCCGCCCTGCGCTTCTCGCTCTCTGGAGGAGCCCACCTCGGTCCAAAAGCAGCCCTGGGCTCCAGCCCCCCAACCCCCGCCCCCGGGCTGGGGCTGCGGGAAGCCGGGGCTGGCCTGGGGGACCCTCCCCGCGCGGGGGCCCCCGCTGCCCCCGGCCCCTCCGGCGCTAGGTGGCAGCCGGCGGTAAGGAATGACAGCCCGGGCCCGCTCCCGGGCCCCCGGGGCGGGGGGCGGGGGGGGGGGGCGGCGGCGCCGCAGCAAAAAACCATCGGAACGCGGCTTCGCCCCCCCGCCCCCCCCCCCGCCCTGGCCGTCGCCCAGCCGAGCCCCAGCACGAGGCGGCCCCGCAGCCCCGGGGCGGGGGCGGGGGCGGGGGGGGGTGCACCGCCCTCTCCCGGCAGCCGCGCTCCGCCGGTCCTCGGGCGCCCCCTGGCGGCTGCGCCCCGCGCCCGTCCCCCCGGGGAGGGGGGCAGCCCGCGGTCCCCCGGTGCCCGCTCGGAGGCCGGCCGGCAGCCGACCGGGGCCGGGGTGGGCGCCCCCGCCCGCCGCAGCCGTACCACGGGCCGCCGCGGAAAGGCGAGTATCGGGCGGAGCCCGCGGGCCCCCGGCGGAACGCCCCCTCCTTGCCTCGGGGGGAATCCGCGGCTTTCACCCGCCATTTGCGCGTGGGAGAGAAAGGGCGACGTCCCGGTGACGTTTCCCAGCGAAGCCTGGACCAAGCCACGTGCAAGGCGGCCTCTCCGTTCCCGCCCGATGGCGCGTACGGGCCCGCTCCCCGGCTCGTTTTGGCCCTTGGGAGGGTCTCCGAACACCCGCACCCGAGTCCGTGACGAGGACGCTGGAGGAGCAGCATCTCCGCGCGCTCGCAGCCGTGATCCAGCAAAGCGCTCGCGCGTTTTCACCAACACGCTCGGGCGTGCGTTAGTTTTCAGGCGTGCGCGTTGCTCCCCCGGTCTCTGCGTAGCCTTTTCCGGGGCAGAAATGCCTCTTTCCAACTTACCTTTCTGTGTGAGTCAGGGCTGTTTAAGGACGTGCACGCCACCTGGAAGAAGAACACGTTCCTAAACCAGAGCTAGAAGGCAACTTCACAGCTGTGTAGCATTTGCAGCAAAAAAGGGCAAGCAGAAGCAAAGGAACGTAACTTCCTTCTGTTAGTTTGCGGCAAACAGGGAGGCTCCAATCGGCTGAATAGCGGGAGACAACACGAGGGTCTTCAGCTACTCAAATCCGAGTTTACGCAGAACAAGCGCCTCTCACTGTCAAGACCTAGCGTCAGCGGCGCGTGCGACTGAACCAGCGAAGGACACTTTGGTTCCAGGTGCAGACAAAAGCAGAGCTCCTCAGAGTAGCCTGCCTTGCTATGCAGAGGTTTTGCTGTCAGGTGTCTTGGAAAAAAAAACAAAAAAAAACCAAAAAAAAAACAAAAAAAAAACCAAAAAAACAACAAACCAAACCCTAAAACTATTTAGCCACTCTTCAAAATTGCACGTTGCAGTTTTTAAAAGCAATAATGGACTGAAACTTTGAGTCACAAACACTTAAACCCCAAAGTTACCATTTTCACAGCAACCTCAGCACAGCTCTTTGTAGGCGTGTATTCTTTGTCCTCAAGTTAGATCTTCCCACTCGCCTAAAGTCACCCTTCCGATGAAGTACGCTACAGCAGATGACATTAAATTTTAGTTTGGATGTTTATGTGAAGCGCTGCTGACTAATGGTTGCATCGGGAACCATAATGCTGACCGCTGGCCATCTCGCATTCAAATTCCCCACCCTAACAATCCATTAACGGAGTGCTGGTTTTGCATGGAGTCTACCAGATGATTTTAAAACACTAAAACAACAAACCTAGGAAAAGGGAAGCTCTGACAGCATAATAAAATACCAATGCCTACCAAACACCACCTGCACGCAAAGACATAGAAAGCCATGTCACAGAAAAACACTCTTTAACGTTGTCAGCCAACCACTGGATGCAGTACCTAGAAACTTCTTTCTTTTCTAGCGTAATTCAAACAACCTATAGGAAACAAGGCAGAGAATCCAGGTAGGACCGCCAGCCTAGACCTTTTTCCATCTGGCTTCAGCTTCTCGCTCTTTCAGACTTCCCGAGAGACTCGGCAAGACGCTTAGTCTCTCCACATCCGTGCTACTTTCCTACCCCAGCCCTAAGAAGGCAAATCAGCGACTGCGACACATCAGCGATCGCTGCCATATAAACGTCTCCTGTAAAACAGCACCGAAGACAACACCACGGTGCGTACTCCGTTCGCTTTTCTGCTCGGGGAGAGCTCCAAGCTTTGGCATGCTGCTGAGAAGATAGCTCTTCTGCCCAAGGTGCAAGCGTCCAATCTTACGAGTAGAATTAGTTCACCACAGCTCACCTCACTTCAGTATTTTAAACTGGGGTACGTTTAAGCACCCTATTTTAGAAAAATCTCTCCCCCAAAGATTAGGAGATGGACGGTTAGGCATGACAGCCCAGCTACACAAACTGATAACGCTCCTGACGTGCATATTAATAATCTCTTTTTGAACGTTATTAACAGCTTACCTGAACACTTTTAACTTTAGTGACAAACGACTTGTTTTCTACCGTCTTAGCCCAGGAAAGCTGTTCAGCACATGCCCGAGTTTCTCCACAGACTTATCCTTAAGGATATTGGGTATCCAAGCCTGCCGTGGGGCCATGAGGTCGGCAATACCAACCCATCCATCCACAGACACTGAATTTACATGCAGGTATTCATGGTGGATCGCGGTCGCAGTTTGGGAACACCGGCACTGACGTACCAAAGCTAACAGAGTTACACTGGTATGCCCTTCTTCAGCAACACTACACTGTTCTTTTGTCAGGAAATCCCACTGCCCCAAACGTAGCAAATACACCTGCCCCGCTAGGGATTATTTTAAGGCTACCTGAATCTTTCCAGTAACGTGCATTTGAACTCCACAGACCACACTACAGTGCCCTGTTCTCACTCAAAGAGCTAGATTGATCAGACTTCTGCCACCTGAAATTCCAAGGACCCAAGAACAAACGCGAGAAACGCCATCCCAAAGGAGTTTTCTGATCTGAAAGCAGTTACAGCACAAAGCAGCAGTGTCGGGTTTCGTCTGTCCCACCCTCCCCAAGTCTGGTCCTATATCGCGGCTATTTGAAGAGCAAGAAAGTGTCCGTTTTACTTTCACACCTTAAAAAAAAAAAAAAAAAGGTAATTTGACAGCAACATTTGCAGTTGCAGCAGCAAGAAGAAAAGTTCCACAAACAGTTGACTAGAATCCGTAGGCTGCTTACGGTCAGGTATTTTAGGAACACAGAAAAAACGGAACAGTAATAACTGAAGAATAGGCAGCTCAGATGTGTGGCAATTGCAACTCGCGAGCTTTTCTGGGAGCAACGGTCCGTTTTCTGTAAGATTTCTGCATAATCACACCAGAAAGCACGCTCTTCAGTGGAGGGACTACGGTTACATGCATGCCTGTGCACCACCTACTGCAGCTGGGTCCCTGCCTCTTGAGCGGGGCTCCTGAGGCTCACCTGCAACACCAGCAGTAAGGAATACAGCAGTGGACCGCACCTGGCGCTGCCATCAGAACACGGGGAGCGTTTCTAAACTTCAGTCCCTATCTCCAGCCGGCCTCACCTGCTTCGCTGTCTTCCGGACAGGTTCGCTCTTCTCTGAGGCGGGTCAAACGGCCCTCCCGCTCCCCGGGACCTGCCAAGCGGGCGGGCTGGCTCCTGGAAGCGGAGCACCGAAGCTAATTTCACTTGAAAGTGCTTCAGCTGGAGCAGGGAAAACAAGACCCAGGTGCAAAGTTAGGGAACGGAGCCGCTGCTGCACCCGCGCCGCCGGCTGCGCGGGGCGCCCCCGGGCAAGTCCGCGGGGCTCGGGCCGGTGAAGCCCCCTGCTGATTTCCGCGGGGGAGCTCGAATCCATCAAAAGCTGCAAGACCTGGATCCGGCTCTCTCCCCCGGTGCCGAAAAGGTTTGTTTTGAGCTACGAGGACGCCAGGTTAAACGGGCTCGGCGAGCCCCCAACTCTGGCTCCAGCGGCCAGAAGGAACTCGTCCTGCGCTCGCCCTCCCAGCCGCGGGCGCCAGCCTCGCCGGCGCGCCCCCCGCGCCGAAAGACCCCCGCCTAAGCTGGCCCGAAACCACCTCAAAGTAACGGACCTGTTCCCCCCGCCTGCGGCCTTGGCAGGGCCGCCCAGAGCGGGGGCGGCTCGGCCGGCGGGAGACTCGCGCCTCCGCGCGCCGACTACCGCCCCGCCGGCCGACGGGGGAAGGCCGGCCTCCCCGCCGGTGCCCGAGCCGCGAAACCTCCCGCCCGGAGCCGCGGCGGGAAGGGCCGGGCGGAGCGGCGGCGCCCGGGACGGGACGGGACGGGACGG
>JAVKLA010000052.1:8157436-8167494 GCA_034782735.1 Sagittarius serpentarius
CGACCCGGGCCGAGCCGGGCCGAGCCGGGCCGAGCTGCCGGCCGCCTCTCCCCGCAGCGCTGTGCTGGAACCGGGCTGCCCCTGTCCCCAACCACCCCCCGCCCCTCCGGGACCCCGCCGACCCCCGCCTCACCCCCGGCCGGGACCCGCTGGCCCCACACCCCGCGGGGGGGGGCGGGGGTTGAGCTGTTGTTGCAAATACCCTCGAATGTTGGGGGGGACAGCGTTTTGCTGCGGGTTTGTCCCCCTGTGAGCAAACCGGGCCAGGTGACGGAGAGGGACGGGGGGATTCAGCCCCGCGGATCCGGCCCCTCTGGGGGCACGCAGTGGGGTTTGCACGAGGTTTCGGGGACCCAAGGGTGGGATTGATTTTTGGGGAGCGAGATGCAGCCCCCACCGCCAGGTCCTGCCGGCCCTGGAGTGACTCAGTGTGGTCACACGGGGCTGTATCTGCGGTCAGATCCACTGCCCAGCCGACGACCGGATTCCTGGTGCGGACACCGTGGGTAGGCAGGAAAATGGGCAAAAAGGTACCGAAAATAGCGCATCCACCAAAAACCGTGCTGGTGGGGCCCTCCCTGCACCCGTTTCGCCCGCGGGGAGCAAACGGTGGAGGCTGGGGGGGGAAGCGGCATCCCCAAGCCAGCACCCACCGGGTCTGCCGGGCATTTGGTCGGCCAGAGCGGAGCGGAAGGTGCAGGAAGAAAGGAAGGAGCGTGTCGTAAAACGAGGTGACAGCAGCCGCGCCGAGGGCAGCTGGCCGGCTGGCTTCTGTCACCTGGCCGTGCCGGTGCGTCCATTTGGGGATGGAAAGGGAGAAATCAGCCAACTGCTAAATTCAGCCCCAATCGATGAAATATGCCGTCTCGGAGCTGTCCGTCACACGGCGGGAGGGCAGCGGCCGTGAGCTCGGGGCACGACTCACCCCACCACGTTTCTCCACGCCTTTTCCCAGTAGCTGGCAGGGGAAGGCAGCAGCTGGAGAAGGCTGGGGCTCTTCTGCTGCCCTCGCTGGCTCCCGCTCCTTTGTTGGAGGAGGTTAAACCAGCCTGAGTTGGGCTGTAAGGAGCTGGCGAAGCAGCTCCCCTTTCTCCTCCCGTGAGGGTCTACTTTTCCAAGTCCATTTCTGCAGCTAGTTTTTCTCACCCCCATCCCCGTCTCCATTCCTATCCCATTCCCATCTCCACACCCATCCCCATGTCCGTGCCTATCTCCTCATCTCCATCCCACCCCTGCCTCCACCCTCATCTCATGCCCGTGTCCACCCCCATCTCCATCCCCACCCAAACCCTGCCCATCCTATCCCCATCCCCATCTCCATCCTCATCCTCATCCCCATCCCATCCCAACCCCATCCATCCCTGTCTGGTCTCTGTGTCTCACCCCGTTTGGTTTCCCCAGGCCAGAGCTCTCCCAGTCACAGCTTTCTAACGTCAGCGTATCGAAGCACATTGTTCTCACAGAAAAGGGAGGGTTGGGATGTGACCGCGGCCGGGGGCTTGTGGCCGGCACAGTGCGGCGGCGGCGGCTGCCGCTGGGCTGCAGGCGCTTCCTTTCTGGTGTTCTGTATCTGTGCAGCTTCTCGCAGGACGTCCCCGTGGCACTGAGGCGTGGAGCCCCCGCGGCGCGGGCACAGGGCACGGAGGTGGGCTCAGGCCTTGGGGCCTCGGGGTCCCTGCAGGAGCCAGGGTTGCCCACGGACAGCGAAGAGGAGCCACCCCCTGCCTGTCCCGTCCCCCCCGAGGGCCTCGTCCTGGGCAGGAGGTGGTGGCTCTGCCCCCCCATCACCCCAGCCGTGGTGGCAACGGGGGACACCAGTGGCAATCCCTGCCCTCCTGTCCCCCGTGTCGCCTTGCCGGGGTGAGCGGCGGGACGTGCCGTGACTCACAGTGACTCACGGGGAGTTACGGTTGTGCCCAGGGGCCCGGCACAGCCCGGCAGTGCAAACAGCCGCACCGCAGCCTTCGGGGAGTGCTGAAGCCACGGCAGCCCCTTACTTCTCTGGCACTACACCTGGCCAAGCCATCGTGGCAAAGCTGGCGAAGGGAAAGCAGCGAGTCGTGCGGCGGTTCTGCCGGAGCCGGGCGGCATGGCGGTTGCGATGGCAGGAGCCTGGGGGTCGGGGCTCTGCTCCTGCCGACTCGCTCTGTCCTTTACGCTCCTAAATATCCCGGCACAGCAGACTTTGCGCATTTACAGGCCGTATGCTGCGAGGTGCCGAGCCCTCTTAGCAAGCCGTGGGAGAGTGGGAATTGCTCACACCTCCCCGGTCTGGGGCTTGGCCAGAGTTACATCCTCGCAAGCAAATCTGCATTTGCCAGTGACACTGGTGAGAAAAATAAAGAGCCCAGGCAGGGACCCAGCCATGCAAATGTTCAGGGCTGGCAGGTGGGGGCAGGACTCGGTCTGGGAACAGTGCCAGAGAGGGAGGGAAAACAGCAAAAAGAAAAAAAAGAAACGGAAAATAAAAAGGCAATTTTGAAACCCTGCGTTTCAGCTCCAGTTTGTACCCCAGCTCTGTAACCGGAGAGGAGCCGGGTGCGGTGCGACGGCCAGGCCAGCCTCCCCGCATGGCTCTGGCTGCCCGCTGGCTGGCAAGGGGCCGCGGAGGGGCCAGCGGCGGGCGCTGGAAGGCCCCTTTCCTCCCACCCAGCGCTCGCTCGGTGGGGCCCTGCAAAACCAGTAGTCCCACCCAGTGATTTATCTGCTCTCTTCTGAGAAGAGGGGAAGCCGTGGCGAGTGCCGGTGCTGCAGACGGCGACGGGAGGTGGGCAGAGGGACCCGGCGCTGCGATGCCTTAAGCAAACGGTCACGCCGAGAGGCGCGGGACAAATTTTCCCTCCTCAAGAGACCTGATGACCAGAGATCCCCCTGCTCGTGAGAGCCTGTGGGCGAGAGGAGAAGGGACGGCTGCCACCGGCATTGCTGGAGGGGCTCAGAGCCGCCCCGGTGCTGGGCGCGTTGGGCTGGGCACGTCGCAGCCCTCTTCCAAAAACGCCAAGCGGGCAGTGCCCGTCCTCTGGGCCAGGCGGACACGCCAGCGAGAGTCCAGCCACCCCCGGAGGCCTCCTTGAAGGGAGCCGGAGAGCCGGGGGGACGGATCCGGGGCAGGCGGCGAGGGGGCGTGCCCCCACTTAATTCATTAAAATGTGTCGGAGAGCGTGGGAAAGACGAGAGCTTTTCTTCCCAGCGCAGAGACCCAGCAAAGGGCGCGTGAGGGAGAGCGACCTGCCTGCTCGGCTGCCTGCAAGCCGGAGGAAGCACGAAGGTTTCCTACGCCGCTGGCCCGCCGGTGCTTTGCCTCCTGGCTTTTTGGCAAAGCGGTTGTCAGTGCCCCGGCGGGGAAACGTGGGGCTCGGCCAACGCCGCCTGCCCGGCCGCAGGGATGCGGGGCTGCGGGCAGGGAGGGGAGCCCAGGCAGGGCTGGGGGGCTGCGGGCTGTGGTTGCTGGGTGGGAAGAGTCTCCCTTGTAGAGATCCACCTTTGGGTGGGAGGAGAGGGGGAGCCCTGCCCTGGGGGGCTGCTTTCGGCAAGGGAGCAGTGGGGAAGGGGCTGCGGGGGGTGGGGGGGTGTCTCAGGGGAAAACCTTCCTCTGTGCTGCCTGAGAGCCGCCCTGCTCGCAGCAGGGCGCGAGTAGGGGCACGGCCATGGGGCCGGCCTCATGCTCTCCCCATGGACACATCACACGCCGCGAGCCTTCAGCAGCACCCAAGCAGTGCCCCGGGTGGGGCTGGGCCCCGCCAGTCCTGCGGGCAGAAAGCTCCTGAGGCCGGAACGTGGGGTTTGCAAGAGAAACCTCATGCTCATGCAGTGAGAACACGTGTGCGGGTGCCTCGTGTCCTCTGCAGGGAGCAAGGCACCACGAGCAAAGCTCTCATGGGTGGTTCGGGGAAGCCCTGGGGAGAAGGGGAGGCTCCAGGCATCCCCCATCCTCCTGGGACAACCGCACCACGGGGGCCACCATGGGAGCGTGGGCTGGGGACTGCCACTTCCCACGGATGCCACCGTGGATGCTGCTCTCTGCTCATTTCCTCCCTGCCAAGCCTGTGACAGACAGGATTTAAAACCTGAGCAAGACTCGAGCACTGTCATAACCCTGTGCGTGGTCGTTGTCCTCGGGGGGGGACACACAGGTCGGTGGGGGGAGCATCCCTGTGCGCCTGGCCCTGGGGCTGGGGGACGCTGACTCCCCGCAGGGGCTGCGGTGACGCGGTGCCGGGCTGTATAGGTTGGGTTGTTGCACTGCAGCTCGGCCTTTAATTGTTCCGGTGCCCCGTCTTGCCAGTCCTTGTCCGGCTGAAATGCTGCAGCTCTTCCGATGCAGCCTACAGCCTCTGTACCTGGCAGCGGGAAAATGCCGTTCAGGCAAAATGCCACCAAATGGGACAGCCTCGGAGCCAGAGAGCTCCTGCCCGGTGCCACAGGCAGGGCTCTCCACCTGTGCTGGTGTCCCGGTGTTGCTGGGCCACCCTGCGGCATCGCCTTGGCTGACGTCCCTGCCACAGCCAAGCACGCACATTCCAAGCTGCCTTGGCTCGAGCCCCGTTCTGCTAAACTGGCATCTTTAAATGCACCTGGCCTGGTGCGCTGGCAATTGCTTACAGGGCTTCTAGTGCTGGAAAACTGGTACGTGGAGGAACCAAATCTCCGCTTTGTGGGTGATGATACAATCAGTTGGAGACACAGACCCTGGTTTTACCTGCCCTGGGCCGACCTCCCTGTCTTTGGGCCATAATTAACTTGTCCTGGGCTGTCAGAACGAGCTCCAGTGTTGAACCCCGTGTTGGTGCAGGGCTTTGGCGCGAGGAAATGACCATCTGCTAAGACACGCGGTGCCCGGGGCCACTTGTTTGATTGCACTGCTTGGTCACTCCTTTGTGGTGGCCATGGGGATGGGGGTACGTCGCCCCACTGCTCCCACTGCATGGTTCCCCAAGAAGACATGGTACAGCCCATTGTGGGACTGGCCTGGGGACCCGGTGACTGCTCCGTGGGGACATCCCTGGGCTCAAGGCAGTCTGGGGGGTGACACGGCCATACTGGTCCCCCCACGGGACACACGGCGAGGCACGCCAGGCAAGCGGGTAGAAGCTCATTTGCCTGAGAGTCATGCCCACATATTGGCAGGCTGATGGAAGGGTCCGGTCCCAGGCTATTTCCCAGGGAGCAAACATCCTCCTGATGCAAATCTGCCTCCTCACGTGGCACCGACACCTCTCTCCTCTCCTACCCCCGGCGAAGGGCCAGCCAAAGTGACCCCCGGCCCGTGGGAGCAGCATTTCCGCGGCGTGGGGCAGCACAAGGGCCTGAGCTTGCAGCCAGCCTCAGGCTTGTCAGCCCTGGGTCCGTGCCCAGAAACACGCCGGTTTGTTTGAAAACGGCAGCCGAGCAACTGGGAGCTTGATCGGAGCATCCGGCTGGAAAAGCGGCTCCGCATCAAGGACAGGCAGCGGTACAGCGCTCGCCCTCCTCCTCCTCCCCTGCCTTGCCGGCTGCCTTAGGGGCCGACCAGCCCTAGTTCAAGGCACAAAGTCATGCCAGGGAAAACCGAGCTGATTTCTCTGAGCCGGTCAAATATGCGGCGAGGTTTCCGCTCCAGATTACAGGAGGAAGGAAGTTTGCTCGGAAGGGGATGGGGATAAGGTGGGGGAGAAGGGAGGGAAGCGCATTCCTGCCTGATGAGGAACAATGTTGATATACTCATTTGTAAACTAAAGCTGGCCTGAGTGCCAAACACCTTGTCCCCATCAAACTCCGAAGGATATGCAAGGAGTACACAAGGCAAGGAGAGGAACCGGCCCAATATCCGATGCAGCGTGTGATTTCTCAGGGCTGAGAGATGCTGCTCATTCACATCTCATTCAGCCTGGCATGATAGAGATAAAACTCTTCCCCAGTGCCGTTTTATCACAGGGTCCCTTGCAGTGCAGGGGCAGGAGGCGAGCGCAGGTGAAGAGACCTGGGGGTCGCAGGGCTCTTGGCGTGGGCAGCCCACCCAGAGCTGCATCCCCGCGAGAGCTCTGCGGGAGCTGCCCTTCCAACACATGATCAAATGGCTCCATAAAACCAGGGAGGGCTCATTACCACCCTAATAAATGTTAAACATTAGTATGGCACAGACAATGGGATTTTTTAATTATTTTTTTTTAAAGTAGCCAGATAGGGAAACAATATTGTAGGCTGATTAAAAAGCTGGTTTAATTCCCTTTGATCTGTGTCCACCATTCAAAACTGGACAATTTATTACTTCCTGGATGCTGCTCAAGGCTGGTTGGATGTGGAGTTTGATGTTGGCTGTGTCTGTGACTGGAGAAGACTTTGCTGCCCAGATCCCACCTTGGCATCACCTCCTGCGGGCAGCAGAAAGGGAGAGGTGCTATGCTGGGTCTCAGCTGCTGCCCCCACCACCAGGAGCTGGATGAGACCCTTTGGGAGCTGTTTCGTGCCATGCCCATGCATACACACACACCAACCTGCCAGTGTCTGCCCTGGGTTGGTCTTCTACAAGTCCCACGGTGGTGAGCCTGCCCCAGCAGAGCCGACTGCCAGCAGCCCAGGCTGTAAGCAGAAGAGCTCACCCCCAAATTGATAGAGGTGGCAGGGAGGTAAAGTCCTAGAGGTGGTCGGGAGGTGACCCTACTGTCCCCAGGGATCAGAGGGAAGGGCCCCTTCCAGGCAGCTGTGTGGCCAGGAGCCGTCCCCAGGGCAAGGGACAGGGTCAGTGTGCCCCCCCCGCCCCCCTCCCAGCTCCCCTCTGCAGGGAAAGCGGTGGCAGACAGACGTGAAACCACAGCTCTGAAAAACCCAGTGAGCAAAGCCCCAAAATGCCCATGGGCTGGCTGGAAGTGTCGTTTGGGAGGCCTGGGGCTGCAGCTCCGACCTCCTCACTCCTGGCTGGGGCCGGGATGACTCAGATGTTTGTGTGACTCAGAAGCTTCCCCCAAATGGGGTCTGGAGAGATTCGTCCCACGGCGCAACGAAGCATCGCTCACCGCGGGGGCTGGCAGTGGGAAGGCTCTGCAGCATTCCTGCTCTGCTTCATCCCCACTTTCTGCCCTCCCAGAGCAAAACCCGAAGCAGCAGGATGCTGACACACCGATGAGTCTGCGCGGGGCTCGGGCTGCTCAGCCTCCGGCGCTGGCAGTCCCATGCTCACCGGCTGGGGTGGCCCCACCGGTACCCTCCCGGCATAGAGGGGCTGCTGGCAAAGCACGAGCCTTGTCCTCCCTCTGCTCAAAGGATGCTCTTTAGGATCCCCATGTGCTGCTCTGGGGGAGCTGGGCGTCTGGTTGCCCACAAGGACATGGCAAGGCACAAGGCGGGAGTGGTCACGGAGGAGGTGGCTCATGCACTGGAGGAGGCGATGACTGTTTTGCAGAGCATGGAGGGTGCTGGCACCAGAGGTGGGTGAGCGTAAGTGCATGCTGCTTCCAGGCATTGAACAGGTCACCTGGACGCACAGGGACAACGGGAAAACCCCCGGAGCCAGAGCACCAGCCCAAGGCTGAGAGTGGCAGGACGTCCTCAAGGGGCCAGACACAGCACCCTGCAGCCACGGGGCAGTGGATGCCGAGGGTCCCTCAGCAGGGATCCTGTGAGCCCCTTTCCGCACGTCTCCTACCACCCAGCCTGGGCACCTGAGGGCTCTGGGAAAGGCTCATGGGAGAAAACTGTCCTGGCAGCCTCTGGCAGCCTTCCTGCCCCTGGGCAGGGATGGGGAGGGACGGAGGGATGGAGAGCTTCAGAGCTGGTGACTGATGGATGAGAAGACTGTGCTATGGTCCACAGTGCTGAGACTGCAGCTGGCCCACTGGAAGCATCTCCATCCAAGCACGTCCATGTCCAAGCAGGACCACTGTCCTGTCACCGCACCAGAGGCGACTCAGGCCGGAGGGACCTCAGCTGCTCAGAAGGAAGGCACTTGCTTCTGATGCTGCCTTTGGGCATGGGGGACAATTTCTAAACATCTACCCATGACGTACAGGCAGAAAAACCTGTTATCATGGGTGCCATTTCCTCACGCCAAAGCCCTGCACCAACATGGGATTCAATACTGGAGCTCGTCCTGACGGCCCAGGACAAGTTAATTATGGCACAAAGATGGGGGGTTGGCCCAGGGCAGGTAAAACCAGGGTCTCTGTCTCCAACCAACTGGACCATCACCTGCAAAGTGGATATTTGGTCCCTCCATGTACCAGTTTTCCAGCACTGGAAGCCCTGTAAGCAATTGCCAGCGCACCAGGCCAGGTGCATTTAAAGATGGCAGTTTAGGAAAACACAGCTTACCCTCTGCTGTCACCACCTGGCCCCAAACTGTTGTGCCAGAAACATGACAAAAATGACCTGGGGATAAAAGCAAAGAGGAAATTCCAATTTTAGCTAAAGAAGGAATTAACATTAACATCTAGAAAGAGTGCAGGGCTGGAAAACCAGGACATGAAACACAATTCCTGCAGGTTCTATGCAAAGAATGTAGACAACTGAGGAGGGAAACAGAAAGAATCGATGGAAAAATGGCGGTTGCTGAGGGCAAGATCAGCAGAAGACGTTCTAATCCCGTTAGAAGAAATAGTCCCCACGGCTGGAGGTGTGCAGGAAGGCGTGCCAAGCCCTGGGAGCCTCCAGCCAAGTGGGAAACCCCCTCTTTTTCTTCTGCCCATCTCTGGAAGAAGCAGCCGTCTCCAGGGCAAACCAAGAGAGATCGGGAAGGAGGTGATGGAGGTGGTGGGGAGGGAAGGTTTTGCTCAAACAGACGGGTTTTGCGTGGTGAGCTCCAGCACCTTGCACCCACCGGCCTGGGAGGATGAATGGCCACAAGCCCCTGGGGAAGCTGTGGCATGGCTGGGACGCGGGGGGCTCCCGGGGCGAGAGCCCACCCTGGGGACAGGGGATTAGAGGGGACAGATGTGACCGTCCCTGGCTGTGACTCTGCGGGAAGCACAGAACCTGCCAGCCCTCCACCATGGGCAGGGAAGGAGAGAGGCGAGGCGAGGCGAGGCAGTGATTCCCCAGAGAAATCCCCCCAAACCCAGCATCCCCATGTAGCCAAAGACTCGGCAGCAGGAGACGTGGTCCCCGAGTCCTCCGTGCATAGGGCCTGCACCGTGCCAGGCGTGGACATCTCTGGCTGGGGCATCATCAGTAAGGCTTTGCTTTGTGACCCCCAAAACCAGACTGGGAGGAGAGAAAAAGTGGGTTTAGGGCCAATCTGCAGCAGCCAGTGTCAAAATACTAACCACTGCACTGCAGCGCGTCCGTTGGTCCGCAAGCAGAGCAGTGGCTGGGGCAGGGGGGGTCTCACTGGTCTGTGAGCACAGTCTGGCAGATGCTGCTGTGATGATGATGGTGATGCTCAGCCATGGAGGAAGCTTGTTCTCCAAGCTCCACCAAGTCAAGTGCAGGGAAGGAGAGAAAATAGCCCCTCAAAACCCCTGGGAAACACAGATCCTCATAGCTGCTTCTGGCCAGAGTCAGACTCACACACCAGCGTGTCCTGATGGGAAGGGTCCAGGCTCAGCATCCCTGCCCTGCCACCACGGGTCCTTACCTTTAAGCACAGGCAGGGCCAGTGGTGCGAGCTGCTGCGGTCACAGTCCCGCTGTCACGGTGCTGCTGGCTTCTGCCTTGACTTCATTCATCACCGGTAAAGGAGGTGCCGTTATTTTATGCTTCCACTTGAAAGAAATTGGGTTCAGCAGCAGCAAATGAGGGGTGGTGGGTGGCCCTGGCAGGGCTGCGAGGGAGATGGGGACAGAGGGGTGGGCACACAGTGGGCACAGGAGTCCTCTGCCATCTTCTGATGGAAATCAGGACAAAATGGCACACTGTGACCATGGGAAGTGTCACCAGGGGGTCATGCCCATGGCCAGGACCCAGCAGGGACCGCTGGGGAGTGATGACGGGCACAGTGCAAGGATGGTCACCTTTTAAGGTCACTTGTACTAACACCCAGGTAGGAGCTTGTGGAAAGAGATGTTTAAAGTACTGGGACCAGTACTGTTTAATATCTTCATCAATGACATAGATGGTGGAATTGAGTGCACCCTCAGCAAGTTCGC
>JAVKLA010000052.1:8167594-8286829 GCA_034782735.1 Sagittarius serpentarius
TTGAAGGTGTCCCTGCTCACCGCAGGGGGGTTGGACTAGATGGCCTTTGATGGCCCCTTCCAACCCGAGCCGTTCTACGATTCTGTGATTCTATGAAAGTGGAAAAAGGATTTTTTTTGCCGAAGGGCTGAGCCAGGGGGTGAGATGTCCCAGGAGGGGGGGGAGAAGCCCCCAGCACTGCATGTCCAGGAGCACTCGGAGAGGGAAAGTGAGTGTTGCGCTGCAGCATAAGCTGCCTGGGCAGGCATTTTGCTGGCCCATAAATGTCACACTTCAGCCAAGAGCCCCTCAGGCACTCTTAGCAGTAACATCAGGGCCTGGCAGTTAACTAGGATTAGGGGAGGAATTCTGTAAATGCTCCTCAGTTGCAGGGTGGAGCGGTTTAAGCCCGTCCCTGGACCGGGAGGCATCGGATGGCAGCGCCTGGAGCTGCAGGACCAGCCCGGCTGGGCTCCTCGCCTCACCGGCCCCTGCAGCCTCCTCCGGATGCCGGCTGGTCCCGCCGGTGACCCTGGTTCCTGGTGGTGGTGGTATCACACACTTCACTGCCACTCCTGCGCACGCCTCGCAGGGCCCCAGGCACTGGGTGGGGGTGGGGAGAGGGGCTTCATGGACCCTTTAAACAGCTTTGGCACCAATGGGAACCCCCACCCCAGACCAGTCTGGCTCTTCTGGGGCATCCCCCGCTCCAGCGCAGGGTGATGCGGGTGCCAGCAGGCATCGCGGTGCAACTAGAGGTTTTCCTGTGGCCGCCCAGCAGTGCTCAGCACCCTCCCCGCCCCGGACCACCACGCCTGCCCCCACCCATCACCTCCGAGGAATGCCGGGAGAGCTGCCGGGAGAGCAGGACCAGGGTGAGAGGGGACGCTGGGGACAGGTTGTGGCTGGTGACGCATGTCCCACAGGCTGGGGAGCGCTCTGGACACCGGAGGTGCTCTCTCTCCTGCTGTTGGGGACGTGGCTCCTGGCTCCCCCACGCAAGCGAACCAGAAGAGGGGCACTGGGGCAAGGGTGCTGGGGCCTGATGGGTGCCAGAGGGTCAGCACTGCCAGAGTGGTGCTTTGGAGAGCTCTGCCACACTCTCGCCATGCCCAGCTTGGAGGGAGGCAGTAATAAAGCAAAGGGTCCGTTCCCCAGCCACCTCTGATTTAATGATCTCACGGAGGCCATGTACTTGGGGGCTGTTGTGAACCACCAGTGCAAATGTGACAGACCCCTCCATGGCAGATCCTGAAATGAGAGCCCCCCGCCCCGCCACTTCCAGCCTCGCACTACAAACCCACAGCCCAAAACCTGCTGAGGTTCAGCGGGGAGCGCATTCCTTGCAGTCCCCCTCCCACTGCGTCCCCCCTCAGCTCAGCTCATAGATGCTCTGCTCGTCCCCAGCGGTGACAAGAACATCCTGAAACTGGGAGACAACGCGCCCAAAATGGGACCCTTCCCAAAACACCTTCCCGCAGCGGGTGCAGCAGTAGAAGTCAGTGAGCTCGGGTTTGTCCAGCACCCCGGGAGGGATGGCGGCAACCTGCAGGATCGTGCCCCCCGCCAGCACCACAGACGCCCCGCGCGGCTCCAGTCCCCTCAGCCCCTCACCGTGCAGGGTGTAACCGGGCTGGGCTGCGTCGCAGGCTGGCACTGCGGCATCGCAGCTCTGGCTGGGCTTCTCCTCGCTCCTCGCCAGGCAGCCTGTGGGGAGAGGAGACAGCAGATAAATCATCAGGCACTGGTGTGATGAGCGAGGTCTGTGCTCAGCCACATGAATGACCCTTGTGAGGGGCCTGTCACCCCTGCAGGGAGTCCGGGCTTTGCCCTGCATCTTGGGGAGGAGAATCCCATGAATTTGGGAGAAGGTGGCCACCAGCATCCACCAATTGCCTGCTCTGAGCATGGCACCCATGCAGCCTCCTGCTCCTCAGCGGCCACCCAGCACCTCCTGCAGCTCCTCCACCATGTCCTGCTGCTGCCTGGGCAGCAGTGGGGTCTGCCGTGGTCTTGGGAGCTATTCCAGTCTGAGTAGCTGCACCAGTGCTGCTGCTGTACTGGGTGCTATGGTTTTGCCCCTGTGTCGCAGGTCAGGCAAGGCTGCTTTCCAAGATGAGCTGTGTCCCCCCCACCCCGGGCTGCATTACAGGGCAAGCAAAGAGCAACGGAAGCCCTTACTGCTGCTTTAATTTAAAAAAAACCACCATTAATAGCTGTCTGCACTGCTCATGACACCCACAACTCTCCTGGCCTGCCCGAGGATGCTGGGCACTGGGGTACGCGTGACATCCCCCTCCCATCACATAACCCGTGCAGGGCTCACCATGGGGCACGATGTGGAGCCATGTCCCGTGAGCTGTCCCTGCGTGCCCCGAGCCCTGGCCCCACCGGGCAGGTGGATCGCTGCCATCGCAAACTAAGTGCCACAAACCCCACGGCATTTTTGGCAGCTCGATGCAGGCTCTCACCGCCTGCCGCCAGGGCACAGCAGGTCGCTGGATCCAGGCGGTGGAAGCCGAGGGCTGAGCTGCTGCCCATCCATCAGGACGCCTGGCAGCCAGGGGTGCTGGCTGCAGTTATTGCTGCGGGATGACTCATTTTTGGCAGGGGCGGACTTGTCCTGCCCAGGCATCAATTAAGACAACAAAAGGCATCCTGCATCACTCCAGCGGCACCTCTGGGGCATCCAGCCTGCCCCTTTCAAGGATGAGAGCCTGGTCGGGAGCCAGCTGTGACGGCGAGGGACACCAGCCTTTCCGGCTGGCTCGTCCCTGGATCCCAGTGCTGTCAGGAGCTGGGACATGCTGGCGATTGTTGTGGGGGAAAGCAAGGCCGAGGACAGCCCTGGAACGGCCAGCCCCTCTCGGCAGAGCCACCCCATGGCTGCCTGGCAAGGCCTGGACCCGCTGCCACAAGAGCAGAAAGAGCCACAGCCCGGGAGAGGTGCGGGAGGCTCAGCTCACAGCAGCCCCTGGTCCCGGGGGGGGCTCCCCAGAGCCCCCCCAAGACCTTCCAGACATCCCCAGAGGAGATGACCAGCCCAAGCTGGTGGGGCACAGTCACCCCCCATTCCCAGCAGGCAAACAGCCACACTCGGGGTCAATGCTGCGACTGCAGATATTCTCAAGGCGGTTTCGCAGACCAGCCCTGAACCACAGGACTGCAGCCCAGGAGCGGCACAGGTTTGGGGGCCGCTGCCACAACACGAGGGGAAGCAGCCCCAAGCCCAGTCCCAGCCACTGGCCAAGAGCTGGGCTCAGCATCGTTGTGCCCTGGGCAAGTGTCCCGCAGCCCTGCTCACGGATGTGCCTTTCCCTCCTCCTCTGTGTCTGCTTGGGACACCAACATCTATTCTCAGAGAAAAAAACAGTGACCTCAGTTTCTCATTTTCTCCAGTTTTTGGCATGTGGTGAAGCACCTGGGATGCTGTCAGGAGATCCCTGAGCTGGCTGGAGCAGGGACATGGAGGAAGAGCCCCGTTCCCGGGGTTTTCGCTGGGACAGAGCCCATCAGCGGGTGGCAGATCCCCGTGGCACCCCGAGGGCTCTGCCCTCGCCCCATCCCTGCCTCCCCCTGCCCTGTGCTACATGATGGCATGGGGTGGCCTCAGCCTGGGCATGCAGGGACCGGCTCGCTGAGGAGGCCAAGCTGCAGGATGCGCCTCCAAGCACACAAACCACAGACTCCCTGCAAAACCCTGGGCCATCACTTGGTTTCCTTTGGCTTGTAACACACGGGCACAAATCTGCCTCTCTTCCCCTTTTCTATTCATCATGCCTGCTCTCGAGCACCAGACCTCTGCATCTGCCTCCAGGACCCCGATGGGAGGGACCTGCACCTTGGCTGGGTCTTTTAGATCCAACCGTAATCGAAATGACGCTGCCAGCAGCCAGCGCCTATGCTGCATGAACACCTTTCCCCACCATGGAGCCCCCCCGAAAAATTCCCCGGCCCAACCTTGCAGCACCCCAGCCCTGCCAGTGCTCGATGCTCCTGCAGGAATCCCGGGCAATTTGCTCTCCCTCCTGACGGGCTCCATCAGCTGCCACGTGCTGGGGGGCAAAATCAACTGCAGACCCCCTCCTTCTCTGCTGGGTGGGGGGGTGAGACATCCAGCTCCCCCAAACACCCCAATCCCGCCCCCCCGGGCTTGTGAGAAAAAGGCAGGCAGGGAGGAAAAGTTCATCCCTCAAAAGCCTGCAGAGAGAAAGGCTGTGATGGTCACCCAGTAGTTTTGCCTTTCGCTTGCACCAGCCCCCTCCTTATTGTGGCTCTTCAAAGGGTTGGAAATGCTACATCACTTCAAAGTGACCATTTTTGAATGGGAGCTTGTAAAACCCCTTCTCCCCCTCCCACCAAATTCTTTCTAGGGCTTTTGAAGATGGCTGCCCTCCCCTCACTGCCTTGGTGAAAGGGCCACCAGGCGCCAGGCGCAGGGTGCCAGCCGGGCACATAGTGAAAACCGTGCCGGGAAAAGGTCAGATCCCCCAGAAAAAAAGGGTTTTCCTGGGGAAAAGGGGGGGAATTTTTGAAGAAGAGGTTACTTTCTCCCCCTTCAGATGGGCAGAGACCTCCCCAGCAGAGCTGCTGCTCCCCCGGGGCTGCAGCCCGGCTCGCCCCGATGCTGTGCACCGCAGCGTTACGCCAGAGATGGAGCAAAAGGCATGTGTGGGGTGCGTGGGGCCAAGGGGAGCCGAGCGCATCCTTCCAGCGTGCCGGGAGTTTTTCAGATCTGCGGTTTCCAGAGCTCTGTGACGGTTCGCACCAAAGGCTGGATTCCCACCGCATCTCTGCGGAGGAGAAATGAAAGCGATTCCTTACCAAATCAATTTGAAACACCTCTTGGGAACTAATAATCCCATTATAAAACATCTTGAAAATAAAAAGCCCTTTTGCCTCTTGCTCACCTCTCCCCCTCTTGCCTGGGTCACGCTGGGGATGACAGACCCCGATGGGAGGCTGAGCCCCCCTGCAGCCCCCCAGCACCCCAGGGTTGAGCATCCACAGATGTCAGTGCCGCAGAGCTCAAAGGCAGCAAGGATCATCCCCATCCTCCAGCGCTGTCCCCGGCCCAGCAGCCCTGCTCAGCACAGAGCCATCTCCTCCTGCCCTCCCCACGAGCTGCGGCCATACCCTGCCCTTGCATGTGCTGCCCACTCACATCTCCAGCTCCTGCCCAACCTGCTCACCCGTGGGAATTAATACCCCATGGGAACAGAACAAACTGTCCCCTGTGCCACCTAGGACTCCCAGAGAGCGCTGCCATGTCCAGGGGAAAGGGGATGCTTCAGGACCCCAATTCTGCTTATTTCTGCATCAGGTTACCTCTCCGGGCTGAGCAAGGCCACCCTCAGCGGTGGGATCCCACCTCCGCAGCCCAGGGTACTTGTCACCTCTGCAGCAGCCCCACTTTGTGCCCAAGCCACGGCCACGTGCCCCAGAGCTGGGCTGGACCCACACTCCACAAGACGGCGTGCAGCAGGAGCCCCGCCAGCCTGGGAGGGATCCCCTTCCTTCAGCCCCCAGCCCCCAGCCCCGAGGCGGAGGGGGACACCCACGCCAAAGCCACATCTCATGCCTTGGAGCACTGCGTGGTGCCTGAAAACCAACGGTACCTTCACCCCAGGGGACACAGAGCCGGGGGTGTGCGCCCCAAGGGCACGGCAGCATCTGGGGACCCCGCGGCCGCGGGCGATCACTCGGGTGGCGATCCCACATGAGCCCTGGATGGGAACTATTGCAACACGGGGGCTGCGGTGGGCAAAGTGACTTGTCCCAAAGACCCCAAGGAAGGCAGCGACGGGACAGGAGCTGCAGCTCTGCGCGCCCTGCTGCGAGGTCCTGCTCATGGATGGGGGGGCTGAGCCCAGCGGGAGGGACATGGGACAGGGTACAGGCTGCCTGCAGCGGGCAGGGGGATGTGCACCCTCCCCTGCCCACAGAGAGGCCCTTAGCGGTGCGGGGGTCATACTGAAAGGCCACTGTGATGGTGACACTGCTGACCTGTAGTCCCTACAGCCTCTTCTGTCGGCTGCAACGCAGGAATCCTGGGTCAGCATTGCTGGGACAGCACTGGGACCCCCCACTGCGGGCCGGGGGGCACAGCAGGGCCTGGGAAGCTGGGACAGAGCACGATCAGGGCAAACCTCCTTTGAACCTGTGCCCATTCCCCTTTCCCAGACCACACAGCCCCGGTTTGGCTGGAAACAACCCGTCCCCACGCACGTGAGCCCTGGGCACCCTCCGGGCTTCAGTGTCGGGGCACTGTCGGGTAACACAAACTCCCCGGGGGAGGAGGTACTTCTGCACAAAATCCTGCCCCCCAGGCCCTGTTTCTAGCCCAGGTCCCTCTGTGTCACCCCAGCTAAGACCAAGGCCTTGGGGCGAGGAGCCGGGTGCTTGTCCCGGCTGGCTCAGGCAGGGACCTGGTGCTCACCCCGCGGCTCTGCAGCGGGAACCGCAGCCTCCTGCCGCCTCCTGAGAGGTGCTCGGGTCTGGCAGCGCTTGTGCAAGCCGAGAGCCCTTCTCCCAGCCCGGCAGCCGCACCCAGCTGTCATCCCAGCCACACACACGGGAGACTCGTCCGTAATTAGGCAATTAAGGCTGAGGTGTTTTGGAGAAAGTGCACATCGTAAAGGCTTTGCACAAGGCTGAAAGCAGACCTGGGAGCATTCTTGGAGTACAAAGGTGCATGGGAAACCTTGCTGCAGTGAGAGATTGAACCCGATAAAAGGAGTTATGAGCCTGAGAAACGCACTTGATTGCAGGGCACCAAAGATGCCTGGTTATCTTTCCCTCCTCGATAAGGCAGATAAGCAAAGGACAAAGGACCTGGGATTGTGCAACCTGGGCTGCAGTAGCCTGGCCACAATCTTAAGACGTTCCCAGGGCGGAGGAGGGAGGATGAGCTCAAGGCAAGAGGCACCTTCAGTTGCTATCATCTCCCTGTGCCGCTGCGGGAGAAAACCCTGCCGGCTCCTGCGCCCAGCGCCGGGCAGGAGCACCAAACTGTCCCTAGCTCCTGCCCGGGGAGCGTTCGGCACAACACCGCTGTCAGCAGGTACATGCAGAGCGCTGCAAACCCACGGCATCAAAAACGTCACTGGCTTCCCAGCCTGGCAGTGGTTTTCCATGTGAGCAAACAAAATTCTCCTGAAGAGGGGGAGCTGGCAGAGCGGGACCCAGCCAAGCCCAGGGGGTGTTTCTGGCCAGTCTCACCACCGCAGCCCCCAGTCCCAGCCCCACGCTGCAGCTCCTCAGTCCCCATCCCTGCCCTGCTTGGGGACAGACATGAGCATGCTCCCGTTGCCCCGCTGCACCCCAGAGGGAAAAGAGCCTAAATGCATGGGGTTGCCTGGTCTGAAGCTTAAGGGGGCTGGGGAGACCCTGGGTCCATGGGTGCAGCCCCTCGGGACCCATCCCCATCCCTGCAGAAGCATGGAGAGCAGCCTGAGACATCCGGGGTGCCTCGGCCTCTCCCGCACGCTGGGTCTGGTGTGAGGCAGTGAGGATGCACGGGCTGCTCCACGGGTGCAGGAGCGCTCCTGGGACAGGACAGGGATTGCCCGCCCTTCCCACGCGGCAATAAGATGGGGGTGACGCTCACAGCAAAGCCAAACGCTGTAGAGCCGGGAAGCACGGCAAGAAAAATCTGCATCAGGCCTTAAGGCCTTGGACACGCAGTGACCTCTTCCTGCTGTGCATTGTAGCCCCAGGCTAAGGGAAGCAGGTCCCGCCAGCCCATGTCCTCAGCCTTCCTGGCGCACAGCTGTAGCGGAGGGACCCGCCACCATACTGCTGTCACCCTGGCGTGGAGCCGCTGCACAGCCTTCCTCGTGCTGTGGTCTTGCAGCTCTTCCTCCCACCCGCCTGCACGCTGCCTCTGCCAGCTTTCAGCCAGGCTCGCCGTGGAGCCGAGGGCCAGGAAGGGAAAGAAACCCCAAGTCACCGCTCGGGCCGGCAGGGGCAAGGTGGGTGCCCCAGCCGGGCTGCTCAGAGCCCCGCCAGCCCCACGCCATCCTGCCGCCCAGCGCGGGGACGTCCCGGCTGCTCCTCCAGCCGCCCGCAGAGCTGCCCGGGGCTTATCCTGCACCTGCGGGATGCGACTTTGGAGGAGAAGGTGGGTAGTGCAGATGTCACTGGTCTCGAGTACCAGCTTTGGCGGCTGGTCAGGGAGGATGCTCACCCTGCTTGGTGCTCCCCAGAGTGCTGCTTCGGGGTCCCTGAGCACCTCTGGCCGCTGCGCCTGCTCCTGCACCTCTCTCCAGCACGGAGCAGAGGCTCCAGCGTGCCTGGTTAGCAGCGCAGCCCAAAGGAAAGCAGGACCAGTTGTTTTCACATTTTGCAAAATGCTTCAGATGGCAAGGGGTGATTTTATGATTAGAGCAGCCTTTTCTGTTTGGTGAATCCTAACCAGATTCAATGTGCTCCTTCCTCACCTTTCCCAGGGACCAGATTTCACGCGGCAGAGCATCCCCCAAGCACCGGGGTCCCATGGCAGCTGGTTTTACCACACTGACTAAGCAAGAAGCTTCCCCTGGGCAGACAAGAGCCCATGACACATCCCATCCCCCGGGTCGTTTGGGAGCCCACACGCTGCCGACAGCCTCCAGCAAGGTCTTGCCTGTGCCACGTAGCAACCCACAGCACTGCTGCCTCTCTCTGCCCCATCCCCTGCCTGCTCCAGGCACCCAAGCTGCTCAGAGCATCCCACTGGGAAAAAGGCATCACAGGGCAAAGCTGTCCGGGCTTGAAACTATTTCCAGCACTTCCATCAAAGCCCTTATGCAGGGAAAATGCAGCTGTGTCAGGGAAAATGTTCCCTAAAACCTGGGAAAGTCCTAGGTCCAAGTTGGAGTGAGCTATTACAGGATGAATAATTTGCCTTTCATCACTTGGAAGCCCTGGCATAAAAATCCAGGAGCCAAACGGAGTGGCACTGGCCCAAGTTTTGCAGCCAAAATGTGAGCAGCCCCGGCCTGTCTGCAGCCCGACCCCGGGACTCGGGAGCACCTGGGCAGCTGCAGGCTTATATCAAGTGTTGGTCCTGCAGGATTTGTCCCCATCCACAGCCGGCGGGTGCCCCAGCATCCATGGCTCCCGCTGTACCTGCCTGCTCCTCCCCGGGGAGGTGAAGCCCCCTGGAAGGAGGCTCCCCCCTTGCCTGGGCAGCAGGAGGAGGGGAAGAAGCATTTTCTTGCCAAGCAGCATCATCTGGCCACCGTCCTAGGGGTGAATCCATGCCTGGTGGCACAAATGAGACGACATGGCCTGGGCTGCAGTCACAGAGCAGGGGCCAGTCCCGGGGTGGGCGAGCGGCTGGGGGCTGTGGGTGCTGAACACCCCGCGCCATGCGCTGGACCTTGGCCGAGGGCAGAGCCGGTCCCTGCCGCCAGCCCCCTCCAGAAGGAAAATGTGAAGGAAATTGGGGAATGACTGAGATTTTCCTTATGAACCCACTTCTCTGGCTGCCCAGCCCATTCCACCGCCACCGCTGTCCCCACCAAGCAATGGCAGGACATTGTCATCACACCCGTCCCATTTCTCTTCCACAAAACTTGACCCAAAGTGGGGCATTTTGGAGACAACCTAGTTGAGTTCATGCTCATGCTCGCAGTCCCAGCAGCCCCCACCAGAATCTGAATAGAAACAGAAACTCCAGGGTGGCGGGAACCCCAGGGACTCCCCCTTGAGAAAGTCCCCAGGGGTCTTCACTTTGGGTCAGGTGCCACCTCCCCAGCTGTCCCCACCTGCCCAGGAATCACAGCTTCTATTTTATGTCTCCTTTGCAGCAAAACACCAACCCCCCGAGGATGTTGTGGCATCTTCAGTCCCTGACCGCTCCGTGCCGGAGGACGCGTCCCATCGGAGGATGCTCCCTGACAAGGTCATGCCCGAGGTGGCCAGCACAGAGTTCCCACCTGGCCCAGCAGACAGGGGACCTTCCCCACGAGACCCCCCCCCAGGGACCCGGGGGACCTGGTGAGAGGCTGCATGGCACGATGGGGACATGGGGTGTTGCAGACATGGTGTAAAAGGTAGAGCAAGGGGGTCCCTGAAGAGTCTGCATGGAGGAGCAATGGTGCTGTGCAAGACCCCCCCAGCTCCACCTTCCCCATCCCAAAGGGGGAAGGGGAAACCGCTCACATGGCTGAACGAAAACCACAGCATTTCTATTTCCCATACTCTAAAACTGGCTGAACAGGCCTGGCTGGTCGCTGGGTACACACACAGCGAGTGCCCTCACCAGAGAAACCGCTGGGGAGGATGCCCCAGCCTTTATGGGAAGCGCAGCGCTCCCAGGCTGCCAGCACCATGGGAAAAGCAGCCCCACCGCGTCCCTCATCCCCAGAGCCACACGTGCGGTTCCCAGCAAAGCCACAGCTGGCTGGCAGCCGCTGCTTCGCACTGCTCTCTCCTATCAAGCAGCTGGGGAAACTGAGGCACGGCAAGCGACGTGTGTGAGAGCTGGCAGCAGAGCCCGGGCTGGGTCAGAGCAGCGAGAGGGGCACGTTTCCACCCCGGAGTGCCAGCGGCGGGTGTCACTCACCACCAAAATATGGCTCCCTGTGGGGAGGAGCACGGAGGGGACCAACGCAGCTCGGGGCAGTGCATGGAGGAGCCTTCCCCGCTCCGAGCCCGCCGGAGCCTCGCCGGGCAGGCGGCACTGACTCACTCCTTCCGCAGCCTGACCTAGTTTAAGAGGCACCGTGCAGGTGAGAAAGGCACCATCAGCAGCGCCAGCCAGGAGGCATTTTGCAGCCCAAGCTGAGTTTTCCATGTCAGCTGGCGATGGCCTTAGGCTGTCGCTTGAGCCATTGCTGGCATGTCACCAAACCACCCTGGGCTGGGCAATCCCATGCACCACCCAGTGCCTCGCAGGACAGCACGGGGCAGCCGGGGTAGAGGGCTGGGAGCTGTGCTCGGCGTGCACAAGCTCAACCAGGCATGAAGCAGCCTTGGAAGAGCTCTGCAGGTCTGCACCCAGTGGCAGGGTGGCGGCTGGGTCTCCCCCAGCCTGAGCGGGATGGTCCCGCTCTGCCCAGGGCAGCGAGTCCCAGGCAGGAGCACGGGGAGGGGGCCGGGGTCGGAGCATCACTCCCGGCCATCGGCGCCCACCCACTTACCTGTGCCGCCGTCCCCCGGCACCTGCCTGCTGCCCTCCACCAGCTGCCTCATCCTCTCCCTCGAGACCTTCAGGTACTTGTCGCAGTTGCACACCTGGGAGAAGAGAAAGCGGAAGGCTGGTGAGATGGCGGCTCTGCTCCCGGGGCATGTCCTGCCTGCCTGGAGCACACAGCCCCGCACCAGGCACCCCCGCAGAGGCGGGCCAGCCCCCAGTCGCATGCACCATGGCAGAGGGAAACTGAGGCGAGGCCTGTCCCACCAAGAGGAGGGTGGCAGAATGGCAGCAGACACAAATTTGGGGGTTCACAAGCCACAAGAACCTCCTCTCCAGAGGCACTCCATCTTTACAGTGCTCAGCCATATTTTCATGCCAGGCTGCCAGTACCGCTGCTCGCCCCCCCCAGCAGACCTCATTCCCCAGCCCTACACAATGCCAGAAAACACCAGAAACTGAGCTTGCCTTAAAACACCAAGCAGACAGCCAAAGTTTGGGCTGTGGCTTCAAGATTTGTTCTCTCTCGTCTCACAGAAGCTATGGAGGATGGCCAGGGGCCCTGAGACACGCTGGGGTCCCGGCCAGCTGTGCTTGGCCTGGCTCTGCCACAGCATCGCGAGCGCCGAGTCTCATTTCCTAACCCCACCTTTGCTTTGCCCAAATGCACCCGGAGAGGTCTCCAAGCGCCTGCACGCACCCGATGCCAGCCCGTAGGGAGGCAATCCCCTCAAGGAGCCCCCCAAACCCCACTGCCGTGGAGCACCCACAGCCGGGTGCCTCAGGCTGAGCCCAGGGTGCAGCCGGCCGCCGAATGTGCTCGCCCAGAAGCGATTGGCACCAAGACTCCCTGGGAGCATCGCAGCCGGCTCCCCGACAGCTTTGCTCTCCTCGCCCCCTTCCTGCTTGGACGGGAGGTGGGTGCCGGGATGTGCCGCAACACCTTTCGCCAGCTATTTGTTTTTAGGGGCTGTTTTCTGCTTGCGGAGCATTTTGAGCACGCTGCACCCAAGGCAAGCAGGGAGAGAGGTGCATAACTTCACCAACCAGAACAAGTTCCCTGCCTGGGGCTTTGCTCCAAAGCCTGTTGAAACCAGAAAGGTTTTTCCACCTCCTGACCGGGCGCTGGTGCGGGCCTGTGGCAGCTCTGCCGGTTTGCGGCGTGCTAGCTGGAGCAGCGCTGGGGTCATGGCGAGGTGCAACGATGCCCCTGCTTCCCACTCAGCTGCCTGAAGGAGGATGGAGGTGGGTGATTTGTTTGAAAACGAGCTCGCCACCATGTCCCAGCTCTGCTCTGCAGCAGGAGGAAGTTATTTCCACCGGCAGCCTGCACAAAACCAGCACACGCTCCCCAGCCCAGGCATGATTTGGCCATTAAAGGATGCCCGGGCTTGGGTCCCCTAAGCCGCGCTGCTCCAGCCCCACGGAGCAGCAGCACAGACAGAGATGGACAAGGTGCAGTCCTGAAAGCACCCAGATGACATGGAAGCCGCTACATCACTTTTAAAATGGAACTTTGCAGCAATCCCCTGATTTGCACAGCAAGCATCAGACAAATCCTACTTGTGCAAACGTGGGTCAGACCCCTGCACGCTGCTCCGGCTCACCAGCCTGTCTCCTCCTCGCTCACGCTGGGGCTGAGCGGCAAGTGCTGGCGCCGCGGGGGGCTGAGCGTGCCCTCCCTGCCCTGCGCCGGGCAGAGCACCCTCCTGGCTCGCACGTTCAAACCCAGGTACCCGGAGAAACGAAACTGGGTGAAATGCCAGGGAAGCAGAAAGATGAGCTTATGTGAGTGAACCTAAACTTCTGCAGAGCCAGATCAGTCGTTGGAGTTACCAGATCAGAAAGGAGATGCCACTTCGGAGTTCACTGCCAGCCTCATGCAAGAGAGCATTACACTGCAACCTGTGGAGGCCACCCGATACCATCGGATGTGATCTCCTCCGGCTTCAGCCATCTGGACTAATGAGGACCACAGCTCACTGGCTCCTTTTCACACCTTCGCCTCCCCCTCCCTCAGCTCTGCACCGGCTCAGCTGTGCCTGTGGAAGCAGAGCCCATCGTCAGCTGGGCCAGATCCATCCTGAAAGATGGCTGACAAAAAGGGAAGAGGAGCACAGATGGATCCAGGGATGAGCAGGGAAGGAGACAGATGGGCTCCTTCTTTTTGGGCAGATGTCACCTGCAGCTGTGGGACAGACCCCGATGGCGCTGCCCCGCGGAGCCCTGCTCCTGCCTCTGCCAGCTCTGATGGCGGAGTCAGTGCTGATGCTGCGGGAGGGGATGGTCCTTCTGAGGCTCACGAACGTCCCAGCCTGCACAGGCTGGACCTGGGGCCATGGGTGTCACCACCCCGGCAGGCACCCAAAGCCCTTGTGTGGCTCACAGGGTGCCTGCTGGGATTTGTGGGATTGCAACAGGCAGGCAGAGGTGATGGGCAGCGCCCAGGGCCAGGCTCTGCCCGGGCTGGCCCCGCTCCCCTGTGGCAGTGACAACAGGGGAGGGGGCCGCATGCTGGAGAAGGGAGTTGAGCCTGGCAGTGGGCAAGACATGGGACGGTACGTCCCGGGCACAGCGGCAGCACCAGCTGCACTGGGGTGTCAGAGGCTCCCAGAGAGGTCCCAAACCACCTGGCCATCGAGCTGCCAGCCGGGACGGGTACAGCGGGGGCCCAAGGGGCAAACAGCAGCCTCCTCCCCAGCCCTCCCTGCCAGGCATGGACACGGCCCCTGTGTGGGCGTGGGCTCACCTCCCCTCCATCACAAACACCAAATCCACCTTAACGCCCAGCCTTGGCAGCATGCCATCGTGTTTGGGCAGCGGTGCCAGCGTGCCAGGCATGGGCCCCTGTCTCCCGCTCGGGTGCACGGGGAGACCGCGGGCAAATTTCTCTCCTTCTCTAAAATTCATCATTGTTGTAAACTAGGGGCAATCCACCTCCCTGGGCCAGGTGCGCCCCGGCAGCCCAGGGGTAGCCCGGCATTTCCTACTCGCCCAGGGCTGCCAGATGCTTGCCGTGAGGCTCTGTGCCCCACGCCATCTCCCCAGCCTCCGGGCCTTCGCCACCCTCGGCTTCCCAAAAACACAGGGCGGGCTCAGGAGCCAGATAAGCCACTTAGCAGCTGCGCCAATTAGCTGTAATAAAAAATTGCAATTAATTTTTTTTAATGCCTTGCCAAAATGAGCCAGAAGAGACGAAGCGAGTGGGGCAGCCTGCCACCTCGATAAGGCTGGGCTGAGTGGCTGCCGTGCAGGGGCCGGTGGTGGCCTTGGGCTCGATGCTCAGCCTGGGGACGCAGCTCCCCACAGCCTTGTGCGTCTCACTGTCACTGCCTGGGGATGTGGAGCAGTATTTTGTCTGGGTGTTGCTTTTGTTTTAAGGGTAGGGAAGTGGGGAGCCTCTCTGCTGGGTAAGGGAGGGGTTCTTCCTCCTTGGAAAGGTTTGGTTTCCCCAGATCCATCATGACAGGATTAGTCGTGGCCCTCATGCAGTGGGGTGGGTGTAAGGGCAAAAATCTTCGTGGCAGTGAGACAGCAAGAGATGGTGGCACCCCGGAACACTGCCTGGGGGGTGCAGCCGCTGCGAGCAGGAGTTACAACCCAACAGTGAAGGGTTCGGTTTCTCCCCCACAACATCTCGGGGTCCCCCCAGCCCTTGTGCCCAGCTCGGGGTGGGGGTGGCAGCTTCTGCCCCACGCCCCAGCCCTGCCCTGGGGACGATGCGCCGAGCAGGCTGATCCGCAGGGTCTCTGCTCACGCCATCCCGCCCGTCCACGTGGCCAGTGTAAGCGCTGGGCCATGGGGGAGAAAAGGGGTGAGTTCAGCTTGGGAGAAGGGGGCCGGGTGGCTGAAGCCCCCACAGGCCTCATAGCACTGCCAGGTCCACTGACAGTCGTGCTCCCATCGCACGGCAGGGTGCCCCGGTGCCTCCGAGGGCTGCGGGTCGCAGGGCGGCAGCGGGCACACCTCAGAGGAGGAGCAGCGCTGCCTTTCTCACGCTAGGGCAGCCCTTGCCAGCACACGCTTAGTCACTGGTAAATCCCAGCCTAGATTTGCTCTGCCCTCTGTGAAATGGATCTTGGCTGCACCCCCGCTGAAGCAATCCCGGCGCTCGGGAGCCATGGCGGGCGCGCTTTCCCACGGCAGCCCGGCTTCCAGCGCCCCGTGTGAATCAGCCCCTTCCCCGGCAGGCGCTGGGTGCCCCCGCACAGCACACGTGCAGCCGGCCGGGCAAAGCCAGGCGAGCACATCCCCGCTCCAATCCCCCCGTTGTGCTGGCTGCCCACTCAGCAGGAGGGCCGGCGAGGATAGTGCCGAATTCAGGCTGTCTGGGGTAGGGGGGGACGGCCGTGACATCTCCCCCTGCCTCCCCGGGCTCTGCTCGCCATGTCCACATCAAGGATGAGAGCAAGTGCGACCCGCCTCAGATGAAGCTGTCGTCCCTACTGCGGTCCCTCACTGTTGTCCCCTCTCCCTGCGCCCATCTGGGTGTCCTGACCGAGGTGCCACAACCTGGTGCCAGGCACCGTCACCCCTGCACCCACATGCTCCTGCCCCGGGACCGCGTGCCAGCGTCCACTGCACCCAGAGGAACACTGCAGCACCAGCAGTGACACACGAACCTCCCAGGCCTTGATGGACTGGATGCTTCGGCCTGGAGCTCCAGGGCCATCTCAGCATCCCATCCCCTTTCTGGGCCTCTACCCAGGAAGCCAAGAAGCTCGAACAAAACTCAAGTCCAGCAGACGACAGGAGCCAAACCTGCTGGACTCAAAAAAGGGCCCCGGGAGCCAGTATGAGCTCGGCCGAAGATGGTGGCATGAGCTCAGCTGGAGGTCCATAGGCTGGTGCCCAACACACGTGGAAGATGAGCAGCTCAGACAGCAGTGGAGCCAGTTTTGCTCCTTCCTTTGATATCCCTGAGAGCCACATCACCAAAGTGCTCCGAGAGTCACCTTGGGGATGCTGAGCTCTGCCCAGAGGAGCCATCCCCAAAACGGTCCCTGGGCTCGCAGCGCTCCTTCCGTCTGCTCTGCTGACAAACATCATGGCCCAACGTCACTGAGGGATCTCCTTGGCAGGGGTTTTACCAGCGACACACAACCCTCTGCCTGGAGAGCTTCTGGCTTGGGAAATCCTTGGTGCATCAAAATCAGCTGTAAAGGACAAACAGTGCCCGGCGTGAACTCTGGGGCAATTCAGGGCAGCTCATGTCAGGACAATTCCCTGGGCGTCTTCTGCTTGACATATCACAGGACTGTTCAACAGCCACCTGGAGTGATATCTCTTTTCCTACTCACCGCCTACCCTCTTCCCTTTCTTTCTTTCCCTCTCTCCGAGATGGGTATCAGCTGGTGAAAGGGCCACTCCTCCGGATGGAGGTTGCAACTCTCATTTTGGTTGTGAAAGCACAGTCCTTGGGCATCCAAGAGTTTCTTTCAGGGACTTACCAAGACTAGAAACCTCCCCAGAACAGGCATGCAGGATGCTCAGGCTCAGCCAGCTATCTCCCCAGCACAGGCTGCCCACACGCAGCCTCTAAGCCCAGGAGTTACGGGTAGACAGGTCTGCCTCCAGCAGACCTCCTGCCCATCACCCAAAGCAGAGAGCACCCAGCAAGGAGGGAGATGGTGGGAAGGACAGTGAAAGAAAAACCAGGTAACAACCTGGCAATTTCCAAACACGAGTCAGGAGTTGATCATGCTCATCTGCCCATGTGTATATTTTTGCACGCTTTCCCCAAGTCTCCAGCTCCTGCTCGCTGCACTCACAGCTTTGACCTTCAGACGCTCTCCTCTTCCTCCAGCAACACTCGGGGCTGGATTCCTCTTTGCCCTGCAGCACCTTCAAGGTCCTTGCACAAAGAGCAGAAACCTCAGCAGTTCCACCTGGCAGAGCTTCCCACACACTGCGGGTGCAAAGGCCACCTCCAGGTGCAGAGCGGCAGCGAGCCGGGCCCCTGGGACAGCCGCACCTCCAAGGGGATTTTCAGAAAGCCGCTGGCCGGGCTGTTTCCCTTCCCCTTTATGCCAAGAGCTTTTCTCATTGACCTTCTCACCACCAGTACCCGGGAATCGTGAAGACGCACATTGCTGCTCCTGCTCTGTTACAAATGGTCTAACACCTGTCCTTGGGTACCAGCAAACCCACCCAAGCAGTAGATGAGACGCACGGGTGTGTTAGCCCGGGCCTTCCAGGGAGCAATGGCTCTTGGTGCACACAACAGTCTTGAGCGGCCACCAAAACCTGGGCAGCACTGTCTGTCAACAACACAGGGGCAGTCACGCTGGGAGACGGACCGTGATGGTCCCACGTGGGAATGCAGCCCATGCATCCTCCACCAGACCTGCCTGCACAATGAGCACTGGTCTTTTTATGGCCATCCAAGCTAAGTAACACCCTGCCGGTGGAAATACGGGGCTGCCGGTGGGTTCCTGGCATCGTACAGGGGCATTCTGGTTCACAAAGAGGGAAGGGCTCTGTTTATTGAATCATTAACATCACTTCCCTCATCACCAGCCAGGTACTCTGAGAGGTCTCTTAGGCAAGTGCTGACCTAGCCCAACCCTGCTAAGCTGGTAAGATGACATGGGATCCCATGCCAGCCTGGTACTGCGTTCCCACTGCTTTCTCTGCTCCCGCTTTGCTATTAGTCATCCGTTTCTGGAAGGTTTCTCATGCATAATAAAGTGTTTCAACACTTGCATAAGCCAGCTCTTCTCATCAGGAGTGACCCGCTGCATTTCCCAACGCTTTCCCTAGGCAGTCCTTCCGACTGCCATGAAATATGGAGTTAAAACATGAAGTTTTCTATCCCCCTCGGAGGCAAAAGGTGTGGGAAATCGAACAGATAAGAATGCCTTTAATTAGTATCATTTGCATAAGCTCTGGGAAAGGCTCACCTGACAGCTAGAAGGGCCTTGCTTGTCTGGGAGCACGAACCACGGGTACTGAAACCGGCAAATTAGCGGAGCTCCTCTGCTGACAAGTTTGGGAGATAGCAAGAAGGGGAGGTCAGAGGTGATGGAGCCCCGGAGGCTCCGTGGGCACCCCAGCTCCCGTTGGCTCCCTTTCGGGGCACCCCAGCTCCTCCAGCCTCTTTGTCAGGGCAAACCCCCCCCCCCCCCCCATTTTCACCTGCTGATTTGCAGCTGCTCCGACCGAGAGAAAACGATGTGATTTGGGGGTTGGGGGGGTCTCTCAGCTCCCCTGGAGAAGGGCAATGATGGGAGGAGAGGAGAAGCACAAGCACATCCCCCGATAACACGTGGGGGCTGCCAGAGTGGGCTCAGCATCCGGCAGGCACGGGACCGGGGTTTTGTGATCTCTGCTTCTTGCTCCTCTCGGCACACACGTGCTCCCTCGAGTGCCACGCAGATGGCTGCAGGTCCCTAACCACAAACCCCATCCCGCTGCCGCCTCGCCATCACGCTGCCTTTGGTAGTCGGCGCCTAATTGTCAGCGACACCGAAAGCCCTTTTTGGTACCTCAAGGCCTTTGCAGTGATGAGAATCTCACCCGACATTACACCTAAACCCACATGCAAAGCTGAATTTCCTAGGGGGAAAAAAAAAAAAAGATGCTCAACCCCCCCCTTCCACCACACACGTCCCCCCGCCAGGTCCCTCTGTCTCCTCCAGCTGCCTTTCAGCCTTCTCAAGTCTCACTTGCTCAATTTTCTTCCCAGCTGGGCTGTGAGCTGCCAAGACGAGGGCTGAGCCCCTCCAAAAACCTGGAGCTGCCACTGCACCCTTGACCCAACCTTCACCGTAGCTGCAAGCCCTGTTTATACAGCACCCAGCGCGGCGGGGTGCTGCTCCGGGACAGGCTCCCAGCACATACAACAAGTTTAATAACAAAGCCAAACAAGTAATAACTGCCTTATAATGAGGTTACGCAGCATCCCCGAAGCCTTCGTTTTAGGGTGAGCTCTGTGCCAGGAGCTGCCAGGAGGCCGGCCCTTCCCACCCTCCTCCCTGCCTGACCCCCGGTGCTCCTGTCCCTCCAGCTGCCTTCCTGCCTGCATAGATGTGCTTTATACCCACCTCTGGGGTGAGAGTTAACCCCTCGTGGGTGTGCAAACCTGCACGGCACGGCTCCAGGGCACACACCTCCTGCACCAGTCTGCTCCTGAGCACGGGAGCCTGGGCCACGGCAGGAGAAGGGTTAACTTGCCCAGCTCCCTGCAATGCAGCTCATTGCTGCTCCTCTTCATCAGGCTGCTGAGCCTTGTCCAGCTGGAGGCGAGAGCTCAGCTCTTGGCCAGAGGATATTGGAGGCTGGTGAACGTGAAGGCTGGAAAAACCAACCCAACCTGAGCTCTGAAATCGCCCCAGCGCTGGACACAGAGCGAGGGGCCACATCCTGCCAGCTCAAATTTGAAAGGGTCTCACCCCAAAACTAAATTGCAGATGGAAATCTGGCTACCAAGCATCCCCCAGACCTTCAAGGAGCATCGTGTTTTGGCACCAGAAATGGAAAGGGTCACAGTGACACATTTTCTGACTGTGAGAGTCAGAGTGCTGGAAACTGCAAAGGACCAAAGCTTTGCTTTCTATAGACTGAGTCCAGCACTCAGATCATTAACACTCAGGCACGGCACAGCTCTTTGTAACCCAAACGCACTTTGACCATGCTGGAAGCTGAGTTTCCTGCCTGACCCAGGTCCCACGAAACCCCAGTGCATCACGCAAAGCCTCAGCTCTGTTGCTGCACCTTCCTCCCGGCTGAACATGCAGCCGTACCCGAGGCTCCGTCCTCCACTCCCGGTGCTAGGAAATGATCTTTATTATGTATTAAGCCAAGAGCTACCCTTATTCCTGCTCCTTCTGGCTTTTCCTGGCAGCTGTCCCTCCTCTGGTTGAGGTCCTGGGACCATCTGTGTAACTTATGTCAGAGAATTTCTCCCCTTGCCCCATACTGAGCCCTCAAAGCCACGTCTGGCTGGAAGCTGTGCCCTGAAAGCTCTCCGCTTTTCCCCAGAGCAGTTTTCAGCCCTGTACAAGTGGCCGAGGCCACCCTGGGCCAGGTGGCTGCGTGGCTCTGCTCCTCCATGGCCATCTGGTCAACGAGCATCCTCACCCGCATCCCCGCTGCCTCCTGCTCTGCCCTCCCCAGGGAGTCCCGGGGTGACACGGGCGGGTGCCCCCGAGGACAGCGCAGCGGCCGAGGGGGGGTGCGGGTGTGCGGGCAGAGGCAGAGCTGGGTGTCGACAGCAGCAGCCAGGGAAGCTGGGCTCATGTTTCAGCTTCTATTTTTATCTGGGAACCCAAGTCTGCCCACGGTGCAATGCGGAGGCCCCCGGGGACGGGCCGCCTTCCCCCGCTGGAGCCAGATACCATCTGCATGCTGCCCGCCTTTCCCTGCTGGCGTGCCAGGCCTCCTGGTAGAGGGCAGTGTCTTCTGAGGCACCGGGACATCCTGCCCGCGCCTCTGCCTGGTCCATGGTGTGCTGTGGCAGGAGAGAAGGAGCCGGGGAGCAGAGCTCTGTCCTCCGGGCACGGCTCTCTGCAGCCACGCTGAGGCTGGGAACACTTCATCACAGCTAACCCACTGCAGACATAGAGCAGCCCTCTTGCATCATGCCACCACCCGGGTCAGTGGCCAGATGCAGGTGTCCCTTCTCAAGCCTGGCCTTAAAACTGTGCCACAGGGGTAGGACCGGCCCAGGAGGGCCAGGTTTCTTCCCGCTCTGCTCAGAAGCAGCGGCTGAAGCTCAGCAGGATGAGCTTCGTCTGGAGTGGTGCCACCCTGGCTCAGGGCCCAGGGGTAACCCCTGCAATCCCACCCCGCATGCTGCTCGGCAGGAGCCATGCCCAAGACTGTAGGCTGCACCAGACCCATCACTTTTTATTTACTAAAGCAAAAAATTGATTTAGTGGACATAGCTGCAGAAAAATGGAAACTTGAGCAGCTTCAGCCCAAGAAGCTCGTGTAGCCTGCAGGTTGTCCAGGGCAGGGACTGCCTTTACTGACCCAAGAGCCGGCTCCCCAGCACGGGAACATGATTTTGGAGCCTGTCCCCTTGTCCTGGGCAATCACAGGGAGCATCGGAGCAAAGCTGGGAGGAGGCGAGACCCCCGCCCCCCAGCCGGGCAGCGCCTGCTGCTTTAATTGAGGCAAGAATAGAAGCTGCAGCAGAAAACGGGAATATAAAAAAAAAAAAAAAAAAAGCGTGAGAAAGGAAATCTGAGCAAGGCCTGGAGCAATCTAACCAATCCAGCGGAAACAATAGCCCAGGAAGAAAAACCAGTTCCTACACATAAGGTAGAAGAGGCTGGGAACGGGCTGGAGGAGGGGCGGGGAAGGCTCACCCCTGCGCTCCCAGCCTGCCGAACAAGATGGGCATTATGAGGCTGCGGCTGCCGGGGCACGGTGCCCCCTTTCCCAGGGGCTCCGGGCAGCCGGGGAGGATGCCTGCCCTGCCCTGCCCTGCCCTGCCCGCTGCCTGCACTGCTGCCTGCGCTGCCGCCCACTGCGGCTGGGGCCCAGGCTGCCTCCGACAGAGCGGGTTTGGGGGGAAACCCCCTAATCCTGGGCCTGCGTCCCGCAGCCGGGCTGGGCGGTCACCTACCCCACGGGGATGGACAGAGCGAGCAAGGCACAGCAGCTTTCCTCCAGTCTGGGTTTGGCAGGGCTCAGCCCTAGGCTGGGCTCAGCACCCAGGCTGAGCTGGGCTGCGCTTATCACTTGAACTGGGCTCAACACCCTGGTTTAACTCAGCTGGGCTCAGCACCCAAGCTGGGCTCAGCATCCAGGCTGGGCTCAGCAACTAGCCTGAGATTAGACCTGAGGATGGGATTAGACCTCTGGCTGGGATTAGACCCCCATCCTGAGACTAGCCCCCAGGCTGTGCTCACCCCCAGGCAGAGCTCACCCCCAGGCTGGGCTCATACCCAGGTGGGGCTTATCCCCAAGAGGGGCTCACTGCCAGGCTGGGCTCCCCCACCAGGCTGGGCTCAAAGGGCAGCAGAGCGGGGCTGTGCCACCGGCCGGGCTCCCTGGGGCCGAGCGCGGGTGGGATGCGGGTCCCAGGCAGGTGCCTGTCAGGGAAGCGGCTGCTGCCAGCTTGGCCATGGCAGGTGAGGAAGGGAACACGGTATTTTACAGAGGTAACGAACCAGTCACAGCACCCACCCATGGGCCAGCATAGGCCTCCCTGGCCACCCCACCACAAACGCGGGCCCTTGGGGAAATGGCCATGGACGCACCTTCTCACGTCCTCAGATCCCACCCGCGGGAGGTCTGTCTGTCCCTCCCCCCGCAGCACACCCGGGCAGGCAAACCCTCGGGCCGCGGGAGGGATTGGTTGAAGGCGAGGAAAGCCTGAGTAGATAAACCAGCTCCAGCATGGTCCAGCGGCTGGTCTCCTGCCCTGGACACAGCTGCGGGTGCTGGGTCTGGCCCCTCGGCTGTGTGGCAGCGGTTGGGACGTGGCCGGGGGGTTGTGCTCCCTGCAGCCGAGAGGGCCGGATACTTTCATTTTGAAGCAGAAGCTTAAACTCTGCTAAAATCAAAACCACCGTCACGCTCCGCACCGTGAGCTGCAGGGACTTTCCTGCACCTGAGGATTTCAATTCCCTCCAGCCCCAGCTCCGCAGATGAGTCCGACTGCCCCCAGACCCGCTCCCCACAGCCCTGCAGCGGGCCGAGCTGGTTCCGTCCTCCCAGCCCTCCGTGGTGGAGCACAGCTGGGGGGAGCAGGCAGGGCTCCCCGCCAGCCTGCACTCCACCTGCCACGAGCCAAACAGTTCTCAGCGCCCTCCCAATACCTCCCTGCCCACCCCGGCGGGGCTGGGGGCAGCAGCCTGCTGAGGAGGCCGCAGCTCCCTGCCTGCACCAGGACTCGGCCTCGCTCGGCGGGTGCAGGAGGAGCCAAAGAGAGGGAGGGCAAAGCTGTTCCCAGCACATTTTTCTGCTTTGACACACTTGCGAGCCCCTGGAGCACTGCAGCTGGGTTCCCAGCACCCCACATCGGCTCTCCAGCCTGCGCCCCTCCACCAGCGGCACACGGGGCCCTGGATTCCCCAAATACCTGGCAGGGAGCAGCGCAGGATGACTGCACAGGGCAGGCTAAGGTTTTTGGGCTCAATTCACAGGCAGGGGTGTCTCGCCGGCCCCGACGTGTGGAGCAGTACAAGCTGCCCTGGGGTCCCACGCATGCCGATCTCAGCACTTAAGGAGGTCTCGCAGCTGGTTCAGGCTCCCAGCGCTGCCAGTCGGGAGCCTGTAAAAATCAGCTGTGGTGCAATGCCCTGGGCATGCGTCGAGGCGAGCCCCAGACCCCCGACGTCCAAAGCCAGCCTTTGGTTTAATAAAGAAAGACAAGCTCCTAAGGCGGAGATACTACATTCGCAGCACCGCAGGGCCCCTCAGGCAGCTCGCCAGCAGCCTGATGGAGGGACGCACTTCGCATCTCGGTTTGCGTGTTACCATCTACCGAGTCCAGCAGAAACCCAGCCCGGCGCAGTGCTCGCACAGCCCGTCGCCGTGTGCGGCTGCGTGACCCACGTGGTGGTGGAGCTGGGGCTCCGCTCCCCGAGACGGCCCCTTCCCCAGCAGGGCAGGACCGCGGGTGGCAGAACCCCGTGCCCAGCTGACCTGAGGGGATCAGCTCCTCCTCCTCACTCTGAGAGGAAGATGCTGAAAGGGCAGCGGCATCCTTGGCAACGCGGGACCTGGGAGGCTCTGGGCATTTGCTGGCTCAGCGCTGCGGTGCTTCGCTCCTGCCTCTGCTCCGGAGGGTCCCCTCGCCTGGGCAGCACCAACCCCCTGACAGAGGAGGCTTTGCCTTCTACTCCCACCACCTCCCACCTGGTCACCCCACTCCCACCACCTCCAGTATGGTCAATCCACTCTCACCACCTCCACACCATCCACCTTCACTCTGGTCACCTCACACCGACCAGCCGCATGTCCATCAGCCCCGCTGCCATCCCCTCCAGTATGGTCTCCCCACTCCCATCACCCCCACCCCGATCACCCCCATTCACCCACTTCCACATGTATTCAACACCCATCTCTTCCCTGCCCTCTCCTTTCCCTCGTGCTCTGCCTTTCCATCTTGGGACGCATTTCTAGCTCAACGCACTCCAGTTCATTCACTTCTCGCTCACGTGTTTGCTCCGGGCTCTCTTGCCCTGCCAATACCCACCCTGCATCCCAACACCAAGACCATTTCCCTGCGTAACCCTTCTTAGAGCTTGTCACCAGCCACCCCGCAGAGAAGTCATTTCTCCCTTCAGCCCCCTTCCGAGTCCCATTGTCACTCCTAACAGCCTTCTCCTCTTGGATTTAGCAAAACCCATCCAGTCCTTTTGATTCATTCTCTTTTTTCCCCCAACCAAAGGGCTTGCAACATTTTTTTTTTTTACTTCTGGGGGGCAGCTGAGCAGGCAGCAGCCTTCCAGCGGCCCCGTAAGAGAAAACCCAAACCTGTGCCCTTTGCTTCTGCTCAGGCCTACATCAAAAAGCCATGATGAGCAGAGACAGCCCATGAGCAAACCCATTTCTGTCACACCCTGTGTCAGTGATGAGAAAAGGAGTAAAGCTCTGGCAGCATCTTGGCAGAGAACCCCCCAGCCTAGGGCTCCCCAATCCCGCACACGAGACAGTCCGAAACTCCAACTCCCGCCCGGAGCTGCAGCCCCACGGGCCTCAGGCAGTGGCGAACACACAAGCACGCGGATGGAAAATGGCTGAAAGCTGATTTGACATTTTGCAGAACAGAAGGGGAAGGAGCGGTGCTGGGGATGGCGGGGGAAAAACCTCCCACAGGGCTCCCGCTGACGGCAGAGGTTTCCATCCTGCCTCTCAGTTCTGCGTGATGTTTGACAGCTCATACCCTGGACGTGTGTGGCACAAGATTGTGCACCCAGGACCCCGAGCCCACGGAGCTGGTGATGCCGTTCCCGGTAGGCTGCTGCGGTGCTGCTCCTGCTGCAGCTCCCTGCAGCCACCAGCCTCCCTGGCCAGTCTGGCAGCACCGCTGGCGCTGGAGGAGGGCACGTGGCTCCCCAGCTCAGCCTTCACCACTCGGGCTGTGGGCTGAGGACAGATGACATCCCCAGAACAGGGACGAGAGATTTACCCTGACCACTTTGGGCAAGTTACAGCAGCAGCCCAAGTGCCTGGTGAGAGACTCACACAGAGACTGGCACCATCTCCCACCTTGGGGTGGTCCCCGTGAGAGTGGGACTGCTCCAAAACCCGTCACCCCCTGGGCACAAAGGAGGTAGGGAAGGGGCCGGACATGAAGCCCAGATCCTACTGGACAGGGTGCAAAAGGGCTGCACAACCCTTGCTTGGCCAAGGAGGGCTCTGGCAATGAGCTGTGGCTCGGCACGTGCTGCAGGGCTGGCAGGGAGGATGCAGCCCTCGCACCCAGAGCCCCCCTGACGAGTGTCACCCCCGAACCCAGCCTGTCCCCTCCTGGGCATGCTGGCCGTCACCAGATGGGCGAGGTGGTCCGCAGCCAGATGGGCAGGGGGACGGCTGCATGTGAGACAACATGTGTCACAACATGGCCAGACTCAGCGGGTCGCTGCCCGACATCTCTGGGGGTGTCAGGAGGGCTCCCATGGGGCAGCCAGCAGCCCTGGGGTGGTGGGCAGCAGGCAGGGGCTTGGTCATAGGCAGCATACAGGCAGCCGGTGAGAAGGAGGAGCGCTCGGAGGGCACGGGCAGCCCCTGCCTGCAGGCCCCCACGGTGCAGTGGCTTTGTTTCCACCGCGTCTCGCTGCAGGTGTGCCGGGGCTGGCGGCTGCCCGGGTGTGCCGTGGCCCGGCCGATGTGGCTTCTCGCCCACATGCAGCTGCTGCGCCGGCAGCAGCCACCCTCCCCAGGGTGCTCCCACCCTCCCCCAGGCGCTCGGAGGAGCCGGGGTCCCCGTGGCAGCCCTGTCTTCAGGCTCCGGCCTCCAAGCTGGGATGCCCTCGGGCTGGATGCTGCCCTCCTCCCATGGGGCTGGGCACTTTGCACGCGCCGTGGGCTTACCCACGCACCTCAGCACCTGCCTGCGTGCCCATGGTGCCCAGCACCCCACGGAGAGTGGAGCTGCTCAGCAGCTCCGGAAAATGAAACCGTGACCTCATCTCGAGCAGAGCCTGCCGTGACCCAGGACTGGGGTGCTGCTCCCGAGAGGGGGGCTTCGGGAGCACAGCAGAGTGCGGGGTCCCCTGTTTCCCGTTTTTTTTTGCTTGGCCGCCATCCCCAGGTGGGGCAGGAGGGACGCCGCACGCTCCACCCCGGTGGGAAGCTGCTGGCAGGAAGCCTCTTGGGCTCTGCGGTGGCCAGGGGCGTGGAGATGGAGCAAATATTTGACTTTGCAAATGCAGTTGTTGCCATTACTGTTATGATGAAGCTGGAACATGCTCTCCATCGCACGTAAGTATCTCACAGCCCAGGTGGATTTGCCTCTCCCAAGGACACTTTATTTCCTGGGTGCCATTGTCACCATGCTGTCCCTCAGGACTCTCCCAGTGACTTTTCATTTCCACTCACTGGCAAGAAGAAACGTGTCGCAGCTCCTCGCTCCTGCCCAGAGGAGCCACCTCCAGCGTCGAGTGCCCCCACCCTGTCCTAGCTGGCAGCCCTGCAGCTCCCAAAGCCCCTCCAAGAGAAGACACTGGCCCTTTCGAACCCGTGTTCAACCCCCAGAATGCTGGGGACAAGGCTGGGGGGGGCCCATCAGCAACCACTTGGCAGCATGAAGGGGCTGCAGCCCAAGAGGGCCAGATCCTTCCCTCGTGTGAGCAGTGCTGAAACGCGCCCTGGGGTGGTAGGTGCTCTTGCAGGTTCACCCCACATCATGGGCATCTCCACCCCACGTGGGTGGTCCCTAGCCCGGGGCTGGGCAGTCCCCCCCCCACCGCCATGAGCAGGGGGAAAAATGCAGAAGATATGTCTCAGCCTCAGCTGTCCCTCACCGTGGTGTCAGGGCTGCTCTCTGACAGCCCTGCAGATCCCCAGGCAGGGCTTCTTTCCTTGGTCCCAGCCCAGAGAGGGCTCAGCAGGGCTCAGGGGCCCAGCCCTCCATGGAGGCAGCAGCTGCCCAGATGTTCCAGATGCGGAGGGCCACCATGTCACCAGAGGCCCCAGGTCAGAGGCAGACCTACCCACGAGCCGTCCATCGTTCCTAACAGCTTCTGCTGATGGAGGCACCCAGCGTCCCCAGGCTTTGCTCTCCTCGCAGCTCAAGACCTAACTTGAATCCGCCCTGCTGTGAGTCGAGACTTGTCCTCGTCCTCACGGAGAGTGTAAAAATCCCATACTCTTGCCTGCATTAGCTCAAACACAGGCCGAGGCTGTTGGGGAGAAAACCGTTCTCAGTGCAGACCCTGCTCATCTCACAGGGCCACCGGGGCCAGGGAAGCTTCCTGACAAATGGAGCAGTAATGGAGGGGACCACGGTGCTGCCGGTCGTATGGCTCGGCCAGGATGTCACCGTGAAAATGGCATGTCCTGCCAGTGAATTCAGTGACAGTCCGTCCCTCTGCACAATCCTCCCAGGCAGCCTGGGATGGTCCCCGCTGCAGTTCATCCCCGTCACCATGCCTGGAGGAGGAGGGGAGGTCCCCACAGCTCCTCCATGGCATCACCTGCCAGCCTCTGAGCAAAGGCGTCAGCCTCTGCCTGCACATCCGGAGCAGGGCGGCGGAAAATACAGGCAACAGGAGCAATTTTAACGCCCAGGACCACATTCCCAATCCATCCTGCCAGCATCCTTCTCTCTAGACAACCCTTGGCAGGGCTGGGACCAAGGCTGGTCAACTCTGGGACTGATGCTAGACCGGTACGGCTGTAGGACACACTGTGAGTGAAGGTGCACGGGCCACGTGCTGCCACAGGGACCCCAAACTTACTGAGAAACCTCTGGCAGAACAAGGGTGGAAAAAGCAGGGATTTCGGTGAGGACCAGGCTGGTGCCAAGCACCTTTGGAAGGCTCTCGCCATCCGATGCAATGGTTGGCCTCGGTGGTACAGCTCACCCCATGGGGGAGCAGAGCGTGAAGGTGCACGGCTGGGCTCTGCCACCATTTCCAGCACAGAGGCGCTCACAGGGAGCACCACCTCCTTTGAGAACAACCATGTGCATCTCATCTCGAAGGAAAACACTAGCTCCTGCAGGTCTTCTCCAAAACAATGCCCCAAAACCAGTCTCAGAAGGAGCCATGCAAGCTGCTAAGTGGGACCTACAAGAGGGAAGCCGCTGGGAGCAGTCTGGGGGAAGAGCCGCTGCTGCCGGAGCAAGGAGAAACCCTGGAAGACTTTGTGCACCGATTCCCTGCGTTCCCAGCCCGACACCTCCCAGACGTGCTAACATGACCCCAGCGTGTCAGTGACATGTGAGGTCACCGTGGTGAGACAGACATGTTCCTGGGGGCCCCCAACACCTCCGTGTGTTCTCACTGCAGCAGGGAGCCTGGGGAGCTATCTAGAGCATCACATGGTTGTTGTCATGCGAAAAAAAGGTAAAAAAGAGTAATAATAAACACATAAACATGTGGCATTATTTTAGGCTTTTTGCTGAAACCAAGGGATTTGCTCTCTACTGTTTCAGTGGCCAACTGGAGGAGAGAAAGCTGGGAGAGATGGCAAGAGGAGCGATCCAACCCCATCAAACCCGGTTTTGCTCTTTCGCTGATGAACAGGACATCGGCAGGCACGTGGCGGCAAAACTTTAATTTCACCCTGCAGAAAAAAATACCTGCGCGTGGAAAACGCTGATGGGCTCTTTGTGGAGGCGAAGTTGGGGAAGGAAGGTGTGTGCTCCATTCCTCGCATTCCTCCCCAGCTCCCTCAGGATGGCGGCCGCGCTCCCCAGGGTCCACCCAGGTGCCCAGGGGGTGATGGCAAGGGCTGAGGATCCTGTTCTGCAGCCTCGCTGGCTCCACCAGCCAGGCAGGGCTGAGCATCTTCCCTTCCCAGTGTGGGGGCAGAGGGATGGGACCGGGGTCTGAATCCCACTGGGGTCCGAGAAATGAAATCTTTGATCTATGTAGGCAACATCTTCAGAAACTCTTGGGTGAGGCTCCCTCACAGGTGAACACCGTCCCCCCAGGTGCCATCCCGCTGAACCCCAGTGTCCTGCCATGTGCACGGCTGTCACATTGCGTCCCTATGGCCACAGGCCGGCGCTTGCTTCAGAGCAGGGCACCTTGGGCTCATCCGAACATCCAAGCACAGCTGGTGGGATGTCCCCTCCTCTGGACACCCCCCCGCTGTCCCCTCTCCTGCACCACCAACCCGAAAACCAGAGGAAAAGCCATTGCATGGCTGCGCGCTCCCGTCCCCGTGCCGTCCCGGCTGCCGGGCGCGGAGCAGTGCCGGCTCCCTCCCAGGCACATGCGTGAGGGCACCGTGCCAACAGCTAATGGGAAAGTTCAGGGTCGGGGCGAGCCGAGGGGAGAGGCTCATAAAGGGCTCATTGTGCGGCAGGTCTCCCTCGGCTGTGCTCGTACAGGGCTAGCAGTTCAACAACAAAACGCAGCCCAGAAATATGACAAGACACCTTTTTCCCAGGCTGCTGTTAAACTCTAATTAAACATTTCAGCACACTTGAGCGAGGGAATGTCTGCTTCTCAGGCCCAGGCTATCTCAGCTGGAAAACATCTCCTCTGGTGCAAACAGACTTGCACAGGTTGACCCAGAAAGATGCCCCTTGGGCCCAGCGATGATGCGAATCCATGTACGAGGGTGGGCAGCCTGCTCCCATCCACTCGCCTTCGGGCCGGCAAGGGATCCGCTTGCTGCCCCCCCTTGTCCAGAGGATGGGTCTGGGCTGGAGCAGCCCGAGAAGGGGCCGTGCAGCCGGGCGTACCCGGGCCATGCCACCGCCGGCGGCCGCTGGCACTGCTGCCTGCTCCCTGCCGTGGGACTTGCGAGTCCCTGCTCCCGCCGAGGGAGCACGGCCTGGAGAAGCAAGAGCTGCACCCGCATCAGCCCGGCGGAAAGGAGAGCCAGGCAATAGCTGCTCCGCGATAGCCCCAAATCAAGCCCTTACGACCCAGAAATTGCCCACCGATGAAGAGGGACCGTGACCCTGCCCGGCCCATATGCGTCTGTGCAGCACCTTAGGGAAGGTCAGTGCCTCTCCGATACACTGTCCTGCAAATATTTACCGTCATGCCTTACAGCACAGCCCACAAGCTCTGTCTTCAGACCTGACAGGTTTTTGGACCTCAGAGCTCCTATTTCAGTAAAATAGCTCTTCCCAAATTTTTCCCAAACTTCAGCACTCCCACGGCCAGCCTCAGGGGAGCTGGGTCCCCTCCCCAGGCCTGGACCATGGTTTGGCTCCCCCACTCCAGAGGTTTGGACATCTAAAAATAACCCAACAGACAAGCAAAATGTCAGATTCTCATTCTTTGGGTGCTTTGCGATGCTGACCCGCAGGCACTAACCATCATCACACCTTGCTGTGACATTTCAGTTGGTCTTAAGTAACTGCTTTCCCGGCCTCCCCCATCCCACCCCCCGCAGCCTTTTCCACACTTGCGTGGGCAATACGGGGCTTAGGCCCCTTCTCTGTCCCCCACGGAAGCAGAGGTGCTCCTACACTTCCAATTGACCCAGAGATCTCCAAAGCTCAGCAGGCCGGGGGAGATGACCAGCCTCGGGATGCAGAGGTCCCTGCAGAAGGATCCAACCCAAAGCCCATCTCCTTCTGAAATCCCACCCTTTGCTTTCCTCTGGGTTTTCTGGGGAGCAGAGGGCAGCCCGGCCCTGTGAACAGCCCAGAGCCTGGCCCCGATCCCCCAAGACGGGTTTTGCTGCTCGCCCAGCATGCCTGTGGGACCGTGCACCCCTGGGGAGGACAGGGAGGCATCGCCGCCGGCTTCGAGTCACTGCAAACCAAGACACAGGAACCAGAGCGCACACCTTTCAAGTGGTGCTGTCGGAAAACCCAGTGAGGCTGGAATGGGCATCCTGCTATTTTAAAGAATGAAGGAGAAAGAAAAGAGGACAAAAGAGCTGAGCAATGAAGCCAGGCGCTGCTGGGAACAAGGAGGGGCATAAGTCAGCAGACAGGGACACGGCGGCTTGAAGACACCCCCCACCCCTGTGGATCTCCTGGATGCCCAGGATGGGTACGGTGATGGCGAGCTGGCAAAGCCCAGTGAGCACCACGGGAGCCAGCCCTCCTCACCTTATTAAACACAGACTTTGGCCATTAGTTGCAGTAATTCCTCAGCACCTTGTTTCTAGCAGGCACGGACCATACCCTAAAAAAAACTCCCACCTCTGATGTATGATACAGCCTCGTGGAGGGGACATGGCGGTGCTGAGCTGCTGGCACCGACGTAGCTCAGCTGCTGTTTTGCAGCACCCCTCGTCCCCCCCGAGCACGACCCCGTGGGAGCAGCAAACCAAGGACAGGCAGTTCCGGCTGGCTGGCGACTTGCAAGCTGGTGGTTTCCCACATGCGACCTCAGTAAGAAGCAGGTCACCCAGGAAAGGGTTACTACAAAAATCTGCCATTCCTAAGATTGCTAAGTAGTGGGAAGGTGTTGCTCGGAGTGGAGTGACAGCCCAGGCAATGACACTTGTAATTTGGCATCCCACGGGGGTGGAATTTGGCGAAACTGGTCTCTCCTGCTCAGAGGACATTCCAGCTCCCCGCACAGGCGGTCTGAATTGAACTCCCTCAATAAATACAGCAGCCAGGGGTTTAATCTAGCTCAGGCCCCCGCAGTTAGAAAAGCAGCAGCAGCAGCACGCTCCTCAGGGAGGCTCCCGTCCTGCCCCGGCGAGGCTCCGTGCCTCCAGCCGCCGTTCCTGCCACCGGGCAGGTGATTGCCCCTGCGAATCCTCACCCTGGCGTCTGGGCTGCCCTCGCTGGATGGTTAACCCCCAGAAAACGGCAACACGGACCTGTATCTGGTACCCCCCTGGGATGACACGTGGCTGCAGACGGCTGACAGCCCTGGAGGGGCCCCGGCCATGTGCGGGGCTGTCCCCAGGTGCCACACACTGGCAGGGCTCGTCCCTGTCCTAAGCCACTGCAGCAGGATAGGGTGGGAGGCTGGATTTAGGAAGGAATCTTGATTTTTCTAGGAAAAGCAAGGCAGGGCAGCAGGGCCCTTAAATCCTTCCCACGCAGCTCTCGGGCTGTGCTGCGCTGCCTGGGCTTTGTGGGACATGTATGCCCCCGAATCCCGCTCCATCGAGGACACACCATGAGCCCCAGCCCTGGCACAGATGTGGCTGCAGGACAGCAAGGGAGGTGACAGACACAGGGACGCAGACTGAGGGCACCCATCATCCGGGCAGCACACACACCTTCCCGCACAGCCGGCCACAGGGCCGCGTCCCCGCCAGGCACCGTGACCCACAGTCTCCCCACGGTGCTCACAGCTGGGGAGATTTTGACACCGTGAGCCAGTGATGGGGGGCCAGCTCCTAACTTATGGGCTGACTGTTTCCCAGGCTATTCCACCGGCTGCCCCCCGCCGCAAGGACACGTGTGCCGATGGGATGGGATCCGGGTGTGAGAGGGAAGCGGGGACAAAGGCGCTGCAATGCGCTCCTCCTCCCTGCTCTTGGCAAGGCCAGGGGACTCCGGCTGCGAAGGGAAAAGGTTCCCAGGGCGAAGGTGTTAAATACCCTTCTCCCGTGCTGCTGTCACCTCGCAGTCCCCCGGGTGTGAGAATCAGACTCTATTATCCCCTCATTAGGAACTAACATACTGTACTAACCTTTTCACATGAAAGCTACGGTCTGTTCGCAAACAAAAGCTGACACTTGGTTCCCAGGAGTGGAAAAAAACCCAACCCCACAAGCACTTAGCGGGGGCTCTGGGGCCAGCCAGCTCCGTGCAGACCCTGCCGAGCCCCGGCGGATGCTCCGGGGGGAGGATGGGGCTCCCTGAGTGGGGGGCCAGCCGGGCACACAGCCCCAGTGGAGTGGAGCAGAAAAAGCCCCCAGGGGGCGAGTGTTCCTTCTTCCAGACCCCGGGATGGCTGGGGTTCCCCTTGCCTGTCTGCCCCTCGGGAGGGCTGGATGGGGCTGTGGGTAGGGGTGCAAGGGGGACTCCCTCCCCTGGGGTTTACGCTGCAGGGAGCCTTTCCCCCTCAGGGCACGCTGCCTCAGCTGTCCCCTAGACAGGGGTCTCCGGGCCAGCAGACCCCCGTCAGCCACTGGAGCCGCTGCCGCTCAGCCCAGGCTCCCCCTAAGCAGTTTGCAGGGCGCGGGCTGGTTCGTCCCGCGCCGCTGACCAAAGCAGGCTGGGATGTGCAACGTCTGAAACTCCAGCTCTCCTTCAGGCTACCCTGAAAGGTGGGAAGCGAGGCTGGGAAAGCATTACCAGGCCATGGAAAAACCCATCTGCACAACACCTGAGGCCCCAGGTCAACATCTAGAGCAGCCAGATTTTAAGAGCACCGAGCACAGCAGGCAATGGCCTCCCTGGGAAACATGGCAGCAGCAGGGCTGGGACGAGTATCACCATGGCCCACATCTCCTTGTCCCAGACGCGGGCAGACATCGCCTGAGCAGATGAACAGCTGGGGTAACATCCTCCTTGCTCAGGCTTTTAATTAAATGAGACCTGTCTGGGGTGGCAACTTGAGCTTCTGCCCATCGCAGCTGCTTGATGCTGAGATAAAGAAGGGGCTATAGGAGAGATCGGGCTACGTGTGAGAAAAAGAGTTTTCTTGGTTTCTTCACTTCAAAAACATCTGCTCTGCCCCATTTTTGGCTGGAGACCTTTAACAGCTTGGGGAAGCGGGCTTGAGAGGTGCCCAGGGCCACAGTGGGTGCTGAACGCCTGAGGAGTCTCACACCTGGGGACAGATCCCTGCCTTCCCACATGGCTGTGAGACCTCACAAATCCCCGATTCACTTGTTGCCTTGCAGCCTCGACCTGCTCCATGCTTCTAACGAGGAAAGCAGGAGGAAGGAGGGATTTGTGCCCATTTTTCTCCTCCCCGCCCCGCTGCCCATTGCTTCCTTCCCTGCTTGCCTCCACCTGCGGACAGCTGGGAAGGCAGCTCCCTCCCTGACCCCACAACCCGCCTGTCCCTAAGGGCTGAGGGACTTTTCCAGGTCCCCCAGCGAGCTGGTGGCCCATTCCCAGTGCCCCAGCGTGGGGCAGGGACGGGGTGACCCTCTGCTCCCCCAGCTCCGTCGGCAGGTCCCGTTGGAAAGAGGCAGGTGGTTTTTGCATTCCACACACATGTTTATTAGATCCTGGCCCGAGCCCACTAAGCTGTTTCACACAGGCTGCCGGCGACAGCTTCCAGCGCTGTTTCGCTTCCACGGGATGCTGTGAAGGTGTCATTGGTGCTACACACTGTTTCGCAAAGTAATTGAATTAAAACTGGTGAAATGTTTCGGTGCTGCCTGGCTGCTCCTCTCCACGGTGCTGCAGCCCGGGGTGCCCTGAAGCACATGTGGCTGCTCTCCTGGGCTGCTCTTTTCGGTGGGTCACTTTTTTTCTCAGTTGCTGCAGTCAGATTTGGGTCATCAGGTTTGATCTAAACATGTCAGAGGACTGGAATTCAGGGGGAAACAGAAGCATGATAAATGCAGGCTCTCTCCCAGTGCATTTCTGGTCTAGTTTCAAAAAACTCTTGCTTCACTCTTAGTGTCTGGCAGACGGGCTGGGAAGCCCGATGGCAGGTTTAGTTCATCGCCCGACGCAGGTGCCTTGGCACTTGGGGCAGTGAGGGCGAAGCCTGCCCACTGCACCGGCACTGACTGCGGCAGCACCTCTGCACACATGTTCTGTGTAACGGAGATGAGCATGCGGGTGAGGTATCACCACCCGTCCGCAGTTCAGAAGTACCTTTGAGCCACAAACTGAGCCAAGGCCACGGGTGTTAAATTTTGTGCAAGGTAAGAAGCAATCCTTACCCAGCAGCCAGGGCGGACGAGGCAGGAGGAGGGAGAGCTGCCGCAGAGGAGAGGCACAGAGCTGAGTTGGGACCCACGTCCCCCTGGCCATTGTCCCCAGGCTTCCCGGTGCCAACCGAATCCCACGGGTCCTGAAGAGGTTGGTGCTCTCCAGGGAGGGGCAGGCAGAGCACTGTCAAACTTCCTGCAGCTGTGAGAGAGGAGCAGCCAGGGGGGTTTGTCCAGCACCTTTAGCCCAGCCCGGCTCCCCAGAGCTCCTCCCCAGCTCCACACGTCCAGCGCTCTCGGGTCCAGCATGGGAGATGCACAGCACCGTTCGAACAAGCACGCTCGTCCCTGGGGCGGGCGGCAGCCCCGGACCTGCCGGGAGACCAGCCAGAAGAAACAAATGGAGAGATGGGTTTAGAGGACGGCTCTGGATTTTCCGCTTCCCCTGCCTGAGGTCTGCCTGAACCCAATCATTTCAAAGAGGTTCAGAACCAACCAAGCCACCCTGAGGCAATGAAAATTAACTTCAAACACAACATTTTAAGCTGAAACAAGTGATTCCCCACCCCCATTTTTCAGTTCAGTCCATGCAGTGATGAGCGCATTGCAGTCCGGGTCATGCAGACGCCAAGCCGGAGACCTCTTTGGCTCCATCAGCATCCTCGCCCAGCGCTCTCGCGGGTCCCCGAAGCCTTGCTGGTCCCCACCTGCCATGTCAGGGGGCTCAGTGGCTCAGTGCCCTTTTCCTCCCCGGCCTCTGGCCACTGGCCACTGCCAGCCTGCCAGGAGCTCCTGCAGACCAGCAGAGCTCTGGGACGCACAGGGCCAGGGCTGGAGGATAAAACCCTCTGAGCTCTGCCTGAGCAGCCTGGGGCCAGCAGGCTCAGTATTCGCCCCGGGAGGGAGAGCTGGAGGGAGCAGCTGGGTAGGAGCTTCTCCTGCTCAGCCCCATTTCCTGGGTCCCTGCAAGGTTGAGGCTCCTCAAAGCAACAGCCCAGGCTCCTGCACAAGTTCTTGCTTACAAAAATGATCCATAGACATGAAAAATGGGCCTTCATCAGGTACCTGGGTAGACTCTTTGTGGGGAAGCAGCTTGCCATTTGGTCTTGGAGGCTCAGCCTCAAAGTCCAAGGCAAGTCAAAGTCCAAACCTCCAAGTCCCAGGCTTTCTGGGGAAGGTGTGGGTGCCAATCTGCCGGGGCACTGGCCTCTGCTCTCACTGCTCTGCATGAGCCGCTGGGGACAAATGGCACCAATGCAGAAGGTTACAGGGACCGCTGAAGCAGAGCATCCTCGGCAGCCCAGGAGACACCCACTCGGCTCACGGTGACTCTGACTGCCCTCAGGATTCCTGCTCCTCCAGCTTTAGTCTCGGGCAAAGGAGAGGCTAAAGAGAGCTTATTGTCCCCCTACGACAAAAGGGGACCTGCCTCGGTGCTGCCTGTGCTCTGCCGAATTACACAGTCTGAGCGGAGACGGCAGAGGAGGCACGGAAAGACCAGCCCGGCACACAGCCACCCCTCTGAAGAGCACCCAGGTGGTCCCGGTGCGGCTGAACCTGCACCCGCACCCAAAACCCTGGGGCTGAGCTAAAGGGAGCACGGTGTGCAATGGCAGCATGGCGCAGCACAGGGCAGGGCACCAGTCAGGCTGGGCTCCCGCCGCACGCTGCACCACGATGCTGTGACATGGGCATGCTCTTGCTGGGGGACAGGAGTCCCAGGGACTGGGGACACCGAGGTTTGCCATTCCCCTGCCACTCTCAGACAAGCCACTGAGTCCTGTCCCCAGCCTCACCATGCACAAACCAGAGATGGAGACTTCACCCAAGACAAGGTTGTGTCACCGCTGTGTCACCGCTGTGTCACCACTGCGTGACGGCACCTGAACCTGAGTGACAGGGACAACCCCGGCAGCCGGCACAGTCACAGGCAGTGCCAGGAGCAGCACAGCTGCCTCCGTGCAAGAACACCCCCCACACACCCTTTCTCCTTTGACAAACACCCCCAGAGCCTCCCTTCCTCCATCCACCGTCCTGACGGATGCTCAGCAGGTCCCACCGCTGCTTCGGCATCCCAGCCGGGAGCCGGGAGGGGACCGCGGTGCTGTGGCGTGGGCTCAGCACGGGGTCCCGTGCTGCCGCGGCCCTGGGAAAGCCCAGCACTGGCTGCCGCCGTCCTGCTGCGCGGCAGAGATGAGAAGAAAAACAACTCTCGGGGCTTCCCCTCACCTCCCGTCCTTGCCCTGCGCCGCGGCCCTGCCGGCTCTTTCATCTCCAAGCGCCAGCGGCTCTTTCATGTCCTGCCCGGAGGTGCGAATCGCTCCCCTCTCGCGGCAGCTGCCCCCGTCACTGGCCGCTCATGCCGGCATCGGCACTTGGCCCGATGCTGCCGGGACCAAATGGCTGGTAACCTGGCCTGCCCTGCAAGGCCCCGCTTGCTGGGAGGGGGGTGGCGGGTGAGGACCGGTCACCTCTGTCACCTCTGCGGTCACCGTGCTCAGGACCCCCAAAATCTGGTTGCTCCCAGGTGCCTGCAGAGGAATTCAAGCACCAGGATTTCTTCTGGTTCTCCCTGCAAATAAGATGATGCCGGGCTTGCGCCTGCTCTCATTCATGTTTGCTCAAACTCAGCTCATCTCTGCTAACCTGTGCCGGTGCAAAACCAGCCCGCCGGGATGGGGAGCCATCTACCCCAGCGGGCAGACGTCCGTGCCGCCCTGGCGTTCCCCGTCATGGATGACGGTGTGGTTCCCTTAAAGCCTGAAGGATCTGCCCCGACCGCCCAGCCCAGGCGGGAGGGAAGCCCACCATCATCCTGGCAAACAGCCCTGCAGTTTATGGTCCTGCTACAGCTTATCTTTGGATTCTGGTATAACGGTGACAAGGCTTCACTGTCACAACACAGGTCAGGGTGTGTGGGCACAGCGATAGACTCTGCCAAAGGGCTGTGACTTCGTATGAGCAGCATTAAACGAGATGCCTGATGGGTATGAACTGCAAAGAGAGCACAGCTGGGTCATGTGAAAAGCTGGGAGAGAATGAGAACAAGAAAGAGAGAAAGAGAAAAACAGAAAGAAAACGAAGAATAAAAAGAAACAAGAAAGGGAAAGCAAAAGGCTCATGTGAAGCACCCCGACTGCAGGACTCCCATGCGAGCCTGGGCCGAGAGCTGCCCCATGGCAGCTGCGCACCGCCGGCGTTAGCTGCATGCGGCTCCCAGCTCTGCACCCTGGCGGCAGCTCTGACCCGAGCCGTCGCTGGGAACCACCCACCCATGGGTGCCATCCCAGTGGTGGCACTGGAAGGGACCACAGCCTGGGCTGGGCACACGCCAAGCAGCATCACTGCATGCACTGGCTCTGGCAGGGAGCAGTAACGGTGCCATCGGGGCCATCGGGCCTGGGGACACGGGCTGCGCTGGCAGCCTGACTCAGCCCTGGGAGCTGAGTGAGCCCCAGCCAAATCCTACAAAACAGACAAAGAGTTTCCTGGCACTTCAGCTGCCTGCGCCGGGGCTGGCGGTGCTGCGGCAGCAGGGGCGAGTGCAACGCCGGGACGGGCACATGGCGTCAGGACACGTCAGCATTGCCATGTCACGTAACTGCACCCAAAAAGCTAGTGATTAACACCAAAGAGTTTTCACACCACCAAACGGCTTTTCTGCGAAGAGCCAAAGGGACGAGCCGTGGGAACGGTGATGCTCACGGGCAAGGGGGTCTCTGCCCTGAGGGAGGGCCGCAGGCGGCAGAGCCCCCGCGGCTCCCAGCACCCGGGGCTGCCGCTGCTGAGCATCAGGAGCTGCAAACCTGCCGGCGGTGGGGCCGGGGATGGTGGGGCGAGGGGAGCCCTGGCAGGACGGCCCTCGCTGGTCTGACCCAACCCCTTCATGAGGAAGGTGTCCGTGCCCAAGTAGAACACACCCATCTTGTCCGTCCTGGCTGAGATCTCCCACACGGGGACATTTAGAAGTCCTGGGGAGTTTGCGCCATGCGCTTTCACGAGTCCCACTGAGGTATCTCGGAGAAACCCCGTTTTCAAGCCTGCTTTCTGGCTGGTCAAATGTTGAACGTCAGTTAAAAGGAAGCGATTAGCACCTGTTGTTAATTGAATTGTTTTGCACGATTGCAGCAACCAAAAGGTTAATATCCACCCAAACTTAGCCTAAACCTCCAAAACAGTCACAAAACTCAGCCCAGCAAAACCTGACAGTCTGTCTTAACACACACTGATGCTCCCAGCCTGCCTCCCCCTGCCAAACCCAACCGTCCCGGCTACTCGCCTTTTCTCACATTTACTATTTATCCGACCAACTCATTGCAGTGAGACTGACTTAGGGCACTTCTCCCCTGGGGGACACAGCACCGGGGTTTGCAGAGCTGTGTGAGGGGCACATGGGCTTAGCATCCCACTGATGGAACTGAGAGGTCTGACCCTCAGGTGCCCCAGACAAATGCCTTGAAGCCTCCAGCCAGAGAAATGTGGTCTTTTGGGACAAGTGGACAATTGCCCTTGGCCCTCTCCCAGCACCGGAATAAAGAAATAAAACCGGCCACTGGCAGCACCTCCGCAAGCGCCTTCTCCAGCCGTCCTTGCCCCGTCACAGTAGCAGCGGGGACCCCGAAGGGGACCGAAGGTTTGGAGAGGCGGCGGGGGCATTGCCGGGGCATGGAGGGTTTAGGGCTGGAGTGGTCCAGGCATCTGGCGCTGTTTGTTTCGCTCCGGAAATCCGGACCTTACCTATTTAAATAAACCAGCCGGGAGGACAGCAGAGTGTCAGGCCTGTTGTTGAGCACACAGGAAACAGCTGTATTCGATTAGGCAGGGCTAAGTTGGTGACTCTGATAGCCTGGGAATAATAATAATAATAATAATAATAATAATAATAATAATAATAATAGCCTCTCCTGTTGCAGGACCATTTATTTTCTATAGAAAAATCCAACAGCAGCCCATGGCAGCCAGCGACCAGCTGGGTCCCTTCAGCAGGTCTGCAGGGGTGAGCTGTGGTGGGAGAGGCCGGAGATAATGTTTGCCTGACGGCTCATCTGAGCAGCCCAGGTGGGGCTCAGCCTGGCCAGGGGGTGGGCAATGCTGTGCCCTGCGGGGTTTCCAAGGCAGGCGGGTGGGTGCTGGGCTGACGGAGGGTGCAGGAGATGCCTTTGCAGCAGGTCGGGCACCCAAAGGGCAGTGGCTGGAAGGAGCATCCTCACCCAGAGCACCATCCCCTTCCTGGTGCCGGGGAGTTGCCCCGCTGTGCCTGCGGCGCGTGCCGCAGCCAGGCACCACAGCCAGTCATGCACCACAGCCAGTCATGCACCAGTGGTGCAGGACAACCCTGTGACACACAGGACTCGGCTGTCTCGGGCTGTTCCCACCCCCGCTCCCTCCAGCCCTGTGGGTCTCTGCGCCCACAGGAGAGGAGGAGGCGGCGGACAGGCGGGGTGTGGGGTGGGTGTCGGGAGGAGCCTGGGCACCACGGCTGGTTTTGTGCAGGGACCTGACCCAGGGTCGTGTGTCTGAAAGCACCCCATCTGCTCCGAGCAGGAGAGCATCCCTGCCCTCATCCTTATCCTCATCCTCATCCTCGCCCCACAACCTTGCACGCTCCCAGGCTCACCACGAACACCCCAGGCTTGCCACATGCTGAGTCAGCACTTGGGTACACGCAAGCCGTGGCAGTGGCATGCAGCACGCCAGGTCCTCGCCCTCAGGCATGCACAGGGCCAGGGAGGCGTTTTGGGCAAGGCCTCGAAATGCGGCCAGGCAGCGACTCCTTCCACCCACCACGAAGGACCCAGACCAGCACGTGCTGAAAATCCTGCTTCTCGGAAGCCAGTCCCGTTTTTTTTCACGGCTCTTTGAAGAAAACCTTGGCCATTGCCCAGCCCTAACAGAGCTACGCTGCCCTTCCAGCTCCCAGACTCCCAAGCGGCCTCCAGGAATATTTCTACGGCTGCCCACACAGATTTCCCAGGAAGGGCAGCATGCACCCTTGGTGGCAGAGCAGCCACGTTCCCGCTGTCCCTCTTGGATTGCCCCATTTCTCCGGGGTAATCCCAGCTCATAGAGGAGGCTTTTGTTTTTCCTTCTGACACGGCGGGATGCAGCTAGAGGAGCAGGCAGCAGCAAATCTATTCGTCGCTCTCCCCCATTTGCCTCCTGGCTGCACACAACGCCTGCGGGTCCCACTTGGATATGGCTGTTTAGACCGTTTGGCTTCGACTCTTTTGAGCTTTCGGGGGCGGCTCTGGGGTCACCCCCGCCCTGGTGGTCCCTGCATGGACCCCGGAGGGTGGGGTGCTGGAGTCTCAGCTCTCGGCGAGCCTTCGGCAGCAAAATCAGGCTTCAGAGGAGAAACGAGGGCTGGGAGCAAGTCCCAGTCTTGGTGCTGAGCTCATTTTCTGAGACGAGAGATGGTAGATGAAACATGCAGAGCCCCGACCAGGACCAGGCAGCTTGCAGGGTTCAAGGTCACCTGCAGCTCCTCGCTGTCAGGTCACTGGGGGAAAAGCCAGAGGCGGGATGGAGGGATTTTCCCAGCAGGCTCCCTCCCTGGCATGCTGCCTGTCCCCAGATGCTCTGCGATGCTGTAGCGAGCCTCAGTGCCAGATGCAAAGCAGCTGAACTTCATTTAGCTGCTCAGCACTTCACTGGGGAAATTCCCTGCCTGTCCTTTTCCTGAAAAGAGGCCGGAGCAGGAGCCGGACCGAGGGGTGGGTCAGACCCAGCCCTGGGCCCTTCTCCCACCTCTCCCAGGGTCACCAGGTGGAGATTAAAACTGTGTCAGCAAGTAAGAGCCTGAGGATGAGGGAATGCTCAAGCCATCAGCAGGTGTCTAGGTCGGGCGAGAGCTGACACCGCAGACACCCCTGGGATTGGCAGGGCTGGGCGGCTGCGCTCTCATCCAGCGGCCATTTCCCGGCATGAATTTTTGGCATCATCCTGCCTCACCCCCTCCCTCTGGGAAATTTCACTGATAACGCCGGGGCTGAGATAAAGAAAAACGCCCTCCACATTCCCACCCAGCTGCCTGCTGGAGCATCCGTCCTGCCCGGCCCCAGCTCTCCCGGCAGCGCTGGGACGGCTTGCAAGGGGGACAGCACAGCTCCCAGCCCCGCAGGCAACGCTCAGCTCCCAGGGACCCCTCGAGCATCTCTCCTCGCCTTGCAAGCGGGCCAGCAGACACAGAGCATCGCTGGGACGGCTCACCCCACTCCGGGCTGGCCGGTCGGGTTCCCACGTACCACCTTGACGTCACCCCGAGAGCGCAGGAGTGAAAGGGGGGCCCTCGGGCGCCTGACAATAGCGCTTTCCTTCCCCATCAATAGCAGCAAGAGACACGCTGGGCTGACACGGAACTGTGCACAACAAAAGCCAGTGTCCGAACAAATCTTCTCAGGCGCTGGGTCCCCCGGGTGACCCGGGGTTAGCCCGGACTTTTGCTCCCGCCTGGCCCTCCGGAGCAGGAATGTCCCTCCGCGCTGCGCCATGGCTGGTTCCCACGCTTCCAACCTGCTTTGCTATTTATCAGCAACCGGCCGCTAATCCCCTTTGTGAAGGCCTGATTCAAGCTCAGCACAATGTGGCAAAAAGGGAGGGGGCGGGCGGGAGATGAGGGAGGGGAAAACAGTCCTGAAGAATGAAAATCAAACCCTTTACCTTTCCCCCCGCTGCCCCGATGACAATTCCCTGGGGACTCTTTAGGCCGTCACCTCTCTGGGCTGTGCCAGGCTGCCACGGGGGGCCAGGCAGTTCAGCCCGCTGGACGGGGCTCGCGGTGGGATGTGATGGTGTTTAAGGAACAAGCACGCACACACACAAAAAAGAAAGCACTTGTGTCCCCTCGCAGGTTAATTCAGCTTTGACGCTCACTGCTCTTTCATGACCCTCCTCCTGCCCCGGCTTCATCCATCCTCCCCGGGGATGAGCCTGCGCTCCCCACGCTTTCACAACAGGGCTGGAGTTGTGTGCCGGAACAGCACCGGAGGGCGTCTATGGGGGGACAGGGAATGCAAATCCCAATTCCCTCCTGTTCCAGCCACCCCACCGCAGCCTCTTCCTGCTACCACAACCCTCTCTCTTCACAAACCTCCTTGGGGGGAATAAACCAACGAAATTTCCCCAACCCCACAGCAGGCAGAGCTGGGCGCAGGTGCCCGGTGTTGGGCTCCATCCTCCCCGGGGCCGAGCCCCTTGGCCGACTCCTGTTTGCTTTAGGGGAGGATTTGCAAGCCCTTTCCCCAGATAACTTTGGAACAAAACAGTTTCCAAAGGCTGCGCCACTTACAAATGAGGGGTTTCAAGCTTTTGTCCTAAATCCAATGCTGTTTTCTTTGCAAACGGCGGGGGAAAAATGTAAAAGAAGAAGAGACGACCTCGAATGCTAATCTTGTTAGGTTAAACTGTTCGCTAAACAGATGGAGGTGCAAGGCAATGGGATTTTTGTCTTTTTGAGGAAAGGGTTAGGTTTGTAGGGCACGGAGGTCATTCCGGGCAAACTGGCAGCTTTGCTCTTTGTGTTGCACAAACAGGGAGAAAGTAAAGTGGCAAAAATGTTCCCGGCTGAGTGGGTACAGTGCGGTTTAACCCTCCGTTGTTCTGGTGGTCTTGCCAGGATAAAAACCCCGAGCCTCACTCCATGCTTCAGGGTTACTCAGAGCCAAGGCCAAGGCACCCCAAAAGGCACCCACTGAGAAAGACCCCATTGCTCCCCGATGCCACAGCACCTTGGCATCACCCAGGGAATATCCTCCCAAAAGCCACCCTATGGCTCCTCCGGCGCTTGGCCCATCGGGGGAAGATGCCGGGGACGGCAGCCTCCGGCATGGCCACTGCAGCATCTGCTGGGACCCGCGCCCAGGCTGACTTCATGCAAGGGCTGTCGGCCTGCCAGGAAGTTTTCTGCCCTGGGCTGTGAACGGGAGCAGTGCCCCTAAATCCCTCAGGAGACAGAAAATGTTTTCGCTGGAGGGTCCAAACCCGCAGGGGAACGTGGCGGCATCGACAGCATGGCCCCTCTCGCTGCTCCCGCGGGGTCAGCCGCAGCACCGGAGAGGCCGGCTGGCGTCAGTGCTGTCGCTTCTGGTCAGGATTGGGGTCGGGATCTGAGAAAGTGTCACTGTGGTACCCGGGACAGGCAGTTTGGATTAATCCAGACCACTTTCCTGCTGATGTCACCCCAAAGACCAGGCAGGGAGCTGGCAGAGCCCCGGGGAGCTGCCCTGCTGCGGAGGGCCCGAAGAGGCACGGCTGCCGTCACCCCCAGCCCCGCATCCCTTCTTAACGCTTCGCTTTTGCACCCCCCCATGCCAAAACACCCCGTGTCCCGGCCAGGCTGGAGGGCTAGCACCCCATGGGTGCCAGCAGCGAGGGGTTTTGCCCTGGAGGAGGCACTGCCACCTAACTGGGGGACATGAGGATCCAGAGGGATGCGATAAGGTGCTGTCAGACACCCAGGACCCCACAGTGAGCGGTGAATAGCTTCTGGCTTTACTCTAAATCCCTCCAGGTTTTCCTCAGCTCTACCAGGGCCATTATTGTTTTCCCACAAGCTCCACCAAATCCAACTAAAACCCTTTTTTCTAGTCTCACACTTTGCTGCAGCCTGATCCTGTCCTTCTCCCCCTGAATCCAGGGAGTCAGATGCCAGCCTGGGTGCTCCTGCCAGCCTGGGGTGCTGGTGCTTGTGTTTTACACCAGCCTGGGAGCTAGTATCTGCCTGGATGCTAATTCCAGCCTGGGTGCTAACACCAGTCTGGGTGCTTAAGGTCAGCCCAGATGCTAATGCCAGCCTGGGTGCTAATGCCAGTCCAGTTACTTAACACCAGCCTAGGTGCCAACTCCAGTTTGGGTGTTTAAGGCCAGTCCAGGTGCTTAATATCAGCATGGGTAGTAATGCCAGCCTGGGTGCTTAAGGACAGTGCGGGGTGCTCAGGCACATTGCTGTGGACCACCCAGCACAGTTCCAGTACCCTGGGGAAGGCACAGCTGGGACCCAGCCTGTGCCACTGTCACAGGCACAGGTGACCCCACTTCCCCAGGTACCTGCTGACACCTGCTTGGGGATAAATGCTGGGCAAGTGAATCCGACTTGCTTGCTGCATCTCTGCAGACCCAAGCCTCACCTTTCCTGAGGCTTTCTGCAGGAAGGAGGGGAAAGCCAAGGTCCCTGCAGGGAGCTCCAGCCTGCTGGACCCCATCCTGCTGTCCCGGTCCTCCTCACCAGGCAGGCCTGGCAGGAAGCGTGGGCCCGTCTCTGCCAGCCCAGCGCCCAAGGCTCCGGTTTGGGCACCGTGCCATGCTGCCAGGCAGCGGTCGCACCAGGCTTCCTGCCCTTCCTGCCCTTCCTGCACGTGCGTGCATGTCCTCAGCCTGCCTTTACCCTGGCGCGTTGCTGGGCTGCTCCGGAGGGCACCTGGGGCGAAGCAGCAACAGAAATGAAAACACAAAAGTATGAAGAATTGGTCAAAAAAACAACAACCCCGACCGGATCTGACAAACCGGCAGCCAGAAACAAGGAACTGCCCAGTGGGTGAAACCTTCAGGGGTCCGCCACAAACAGGATCCGCTCCCAAACGGCAGGAGAGGATGTGGGAAGGAAAGGGAGGAGGTCCTGAGCATGGTCAAGGAGAGGCCAGCTGGGAGAGGTGGGACGGCTGCGATGGCTGAAGCCAGCCGGGATGCGAGGAGATCCTCTCCAGGCAGCGTGCCCAGCCCTGGCTCAGTGACCTTGGAGGCACAGGGCAAAGCTGGACAAGCCTGAGCACCCAAAAGTGCTCTAATTTTTAGGCCTGGACCCCAGAGGACTCTCTACACTGGTGCTGAGACACAGGACAACCATGTGCTGGAGCTGCTGAGGTTGGCATGAAACTCCTTGTGTGTTGTTTTAAAATAAAGCCTAAGGAGGGGGTTCTGGTGGGGCTTCTTGGTGCGACGTGCTCCCCCGAGTACTATCAGCCTGGCTGAGCATCACCCAGAACTGGAGCCCAACAAAATCCCATGGGAAGATTCAGGACAGCTGAATCCCTCCTCAAGCCGGCTGCTTCCAGCCGGCATCCGCAGCGGCACAGGGAGCAGTCCCCGCAGCCCTTCCCTGCAGAGCTCACTTCTCGGCCCAGCCCAGCCCAACACCATCCTGTGAACCAGAGCTGGGGCTTGTTGGGGGACAAGGGTCCCCTCCACGCTCACCCAGCCATCGCTCAGCCCCGACCCACACCCGGCTGAGTTTGCTGGCAACGAACTGCAGGGAACTGAGCAGCCACGGAGCCACGGTGGGCTGGGAGGAAACTTTGCACCACCACAAAATCGTGCCAAGAGCAAGTTTACGCACTGTCCTGGCTGGGATGAGCTCTCCTGGCTGCTCCCACCTCCCTCTTCCCCGATCCCCTGCCGGTGAAGCACCCGAGTCCTCCCGCCGGCTACAGCTGTTGAGTCCAGCGCAGCATCCTCCCCGAAACGCTGCAGCCGGGTCCTGCAGAAGCTGAAGGCGCCTGCCCACGCATATCGGAGCAGGGGCTGGGGAGCTGCTTTGCTTCACATTCCTCCCCTGGGGGCTGCAGCCACCACGACCACATGAAGAGTGGGGTGGCTGCAGGCATCTGGTTTCGCTGTTGCAATGTGAGCATGTTCTCAGCAGGCACTTTCACACCCCACACCCCCCCCCGCCCCGTGTCGTGCAGGCGGCGGACACAGCGTGGTCCAGGCTGGGAGTTCGCAGTCGTGTGTCTGCCTCCCCCCGGCATTCAAAACAAACAGGAGATATGAAAACGCAGTGTCCAGAAAAATGTGTGAAGAAGGAAACAAAAAGACGAAATGGTCAGAGTGCCCAGAGGCTTGGCCGGGGGCCGGCGGGGCTGCGACAGTAAATAAATAACAGTCCTGGTGTCTGGGTATTTGTCACCTCGCTCAGCCCACTGCCCAGGCTCAGGGCTGTGGGCAGCGCCGCGGAGAGACGTGCCGGTGAGCAGGACTGCACCGAAGCCAGCAAAGGGACAAAAGGAAAGAGGGGAAGTGAGCCTGCTGCATGGCAGGAGCTCAAATACCTTGCAGCACTCAAATAGGAGTTTTTGCTCTATCAGGCCACGCGTCCTGGCTGTGCCAATCCCCACACCGAGGGCTGGCACCCAGCACTGGCATCCAGAGCGAGCCGCAGTGCTGTCCATCCCGGCTGGGATGAACCCGTGGCTGGGAACACGTGTGAATTCTCGTCACGGCTGCGGCACTGAAACCCCACCACGAGCACAAACCAAATCCTGGGCTCTGCAGCGAGGTTTGCTACAGGAGCCGGGGGAGCCGGGGCTGGTGTCCCGCCGGCGGGCACTGCTGCTCCTCCAGCGAGCCAGCTGGTGAGGTGGTCTGCATTTATGCCATGGGCAGAAATAACCAATTTCCCCCTTCTCTCCCCGTATCGCACCCATGGAAGCAGCCTGGCAGAGGCCGAGGGGAGCATGGGGACGTGCGCTTGCCTGCCAGACACGCCGGCTCAGCTCTCTGCCCCGTTTCCCTGATTTCCCGCTGCACTGTGCACAGCAGAGGCCCCAGGGACAGGACTCAAGCTGCCCTGAGTTCGGTGTTCAACTGCATTCTGCCCATGGGACCCCCTCCTTGTCTGGGGGGAGAAAGAGACACCAGCTGAGGACAACTCTCCCCATCAGCATTTTGGGACATCAGGGACCAAGACCTGTTCCTCTCCAAACCACCGCCGCGAGTGAATAGCCCAGACTGAAGCACCCAACATTTCAAAGTGTCCAGGAAGGTGAGATGAACCTCCCTGAACTGCAGACCTGTCAAGGGGCTGGTTCCCCAAAAGCAGGGCCCACAGTGGGAGCACGATGCCAAGCAGAGCTGAGAAGGGTGCTGGCATCTGCCGGCCACTGCTGTGGGTCCCAGCGGGCAGCCGAACCCACTGGTGTACTGGGGCTTCTCTGGGGTGCCCATAGCCCCTGCGCACGTAGCTCACCCCAACACACGAGCCTAGCACATGCGTTCCCTGCTCTCCAGCGTCTTCAGACCCCCTATTCACATCAAATTAAGTTTACGTGTGTTTTTCCAGCCACAAGCACTCTGCAACCACTTTGAAGCTGAAACACACAATCAGGCAGGAAAGGGGAAATTTCTGCTCCGGGAGAGGCAGAGGCAGCCTGCAAAGCTCCCTGCTGTCAAAAGGCATTCAGAAAATGGTCCGGGAGGGGGCTTGAGGTGGGCCCACCATGGAGTGAGAACCAGACCAGCGAGGCACCAGAGACACAGGATTTGTGCTGAATCCTGTTCTGAGATTCTCTTTCACGCCGTGTGAGCTGTCGGAGGCCTTGGAGATGATGGACTTGGGAGCAAACCAAGTGTGGTTTCTTCCACACAGTAAATGTCCATCTCTCCATTATCTTTAACAAACAGAGCACCGACTTCTTCCCTGAACTAGAAAAAGAGAATACCATGTCTTTTAAAATTTATTATTTTTTGTTCTCTGAACATTTTCCCAGAGCAGAAAGGAGAAGTGAGGAACCTCCCGTGCCAGACAGCACCATAAATGTGTCCTGCTACTCTGCAAAGCCTGAAAGGAAAACACCATCACCTGAGCCACTGGGGACATCACGTGTACTGGGGCCAAAGTTGCTGTCCTGGGAAGCTGCGATGCCCAGCTCTGAAACCCAGGGCTGGGGCCTCCTGAGGACATGAGTCCAGGGATGGTGTTGGGCAAGAATCCTCTGGCTCAGCAGTCTTAAATGTAATTCATACCTGAGCATCCATGCGCTGTGCAAGCGGTACCCAGTGACGTTCACACCCTCCAAGCCTGGACCGGTCCTGCTGACCCACACCCCACCACTGCACCTCCGGCTCACGGGAGCTGTGGGCACGGCAGGAGACCCAAAGCTCACCAGGCTTCAGGTACGTGCCCAGTGCCTCCAGGGCTGCCACGCCACGCTTGGCAGTGCCAGGGCTCCCGGACCATCCTTTCTTATGGAGTGCCAGGGCTCAGCGAGGACGGTGCTCCCCAAGGGAGGGAGGTCCCAGGGCTGGCCTCGCCACCAGGACCACCCTGCTGCCGCGCACAAGGCGAGTGGGCAGAGCCAGGGGTCTGCTACGCTCCACCAAGGCCAGCTCATCAGTGCCTAATTATCACCACAGTGGAAACCTCACTGTGACCATCCAACACACGGCCACGGCCTCTTGCTCAGCCTGCACCTCCCCATGGAGCCCGCCTGCCTTGTAATCCCCTCGCAGGCACGGGCTGCGATTAGATCCCCCCGAAGCCTCTCCTTCCCCAGGGTAACCTAGATGCGAGATATCGAAGATTTTCTGAAACATCAGGGGATCTTTAAAGAGGGCTGGAAAAGGCTTTCTGTGGATAAAGACAGGGCGATCACCTCGTTGCAAAGAGACTGGAGAAGGGAGGGACACCTGCCAAGTCTGAACCAGAGCAGACTGTCAGTAAAATAAGAAGGTGAGAAATTCTCGCGTGCTGTGAGCAACCGTCCTCATCTGTCATGTAAGGGGAAGCTTGCTGGGTGGGAAAAATGTTTGACTGTCACAAGAAGAGAGAAATATTGGAGAGAACCTCCTGAAATTAGAAATCATGTTGGTGAGAACTATAAACATTTCAGTAGGGTCAACAAACAAAACACCCAAGCTGGCGGCTCATTCTGCACAACACAAACCCCAAACTGCAAAATCTTCCAGTTACCCTGAGCAGGAAGAAAATACTGGTATTGCTGTGCTCCCAACAGCCTGAAGCTCAGTTTCCAGCTCTGCTGCTATTAACCTCCTCCACGGACACACTAATGGAGATAAAATGGTCTTGGATGACAATCACAGCCTGGGGCATTCCCTGCCTGAATGGATCAACTTGAACAGCTACCGGGATTGCCAAAGAAAGGGCTTTGCTCCACGTTTTGTGACTTACAGCAGCCCATAACCTCCTAGATAATATTTCTTTCAGCTCCATCAGTTCCTCACTGACTTTTCCACTTTATCTTAGTAGAGGGTATCACATGGCTGTTTGTGCACCAGCGATTGCATACGATGGTTTATATTGAAGAAGTCTGACAGAGACTGCAAGCACTCAGGCAAGGCTGTAATTTTTCTATACAGGGCCAGATCTTCCTTATAGAAGCAAAAGACCATTTTGATAAATTTATACATCTCCCACAGCCCACCATTGAGAAGCCTTTCCCCAGGGTGAAGAACCAGACCTTTCCCCATGAAGTCGAGTGTACTTGGAGATCCTCAGATGAAGCATGTTGGGGACATTTTAAATAGCCATTTTTACTGAACTCCCTAGCCTGGCTCCCTGTGAAGACAATTTTAGACAGAGCTTCTCCAACCTCTGCAAAGCGGCCAAATGCACCAGTGTGCTGCGGAGGCAAGAGCTCCCGGATGCGATGCAGAAGTGATTGAGACAGCAACCTGTGTGGGAGTGGCATGCTCTGATTTCACCCCAGCCTACAAAATATTCCCTTTTCCTTCGTGACAGACCCAACTTCTTATTTCTGACCATGGAACAGGGCATTTAAGGGACTTTCTGGCCATGGCTGGGGAGTGACAAAACATGGAGTTTAACTGCCCTGCAATACTCCCTGGTTTTTCCTAGCCGGGTCACTTGTGCTCGTGTAAGGTGGTGAGTCCCGCAGGCCTGCTGCATTTTGCTCCCTCCTAAAGGGATGGCGAGGTGTCCCCTCCCAGGGAGAGCCGTGGACACCGGTGGTGCGTGGGGTTTCAGCAGCACTCCCTGATGCCCAAGTTCTGCCCTCACTGTCTTGACAAGACCCAAGAGCAATGCCGAGGACTTTGCTAGATCCCTCCTCACCACAGCAGTGACATGAGATGGACACAAAGCAGCCTGCAATCTGTATATGCTCTTAAGTGCAAGAAACACCTGCTAAATAAACATGATTGTCAAAGGCAGAAGAGGAGGAAAAAAAAGGGAAACCCATATCTTATGCCATATAAAACACGGAGAGAAAAAGCATGGACTGAACTGAAAAAGCCAGAGCAGGGAAAAGTCAAAGGGGAGCCGTAAGCAGATTGCATCCACAGAAAAGCAGCCAAAAAGCAGACCACTGCACAGGGAGGCAGAGGTGCCCGTTTAGTGTCTTCTCATGTGGGCTGAAGAAAGCACAACGCACTGGGCAGCAAGGACGGGTAACGGGAAGGGCTGCGGCCCTCCACGGTCCTCCCCCTGCCCCCTCAAATCCATCCCTGCGGGGAGGGACACTGCCAAATCTTGCTACACGTTTGTGGCTACTGAAGAGCACGAGAAGGAAGAGCCAGCTGGCGCAGAGCCCTCGCCGGCCGGGCAGGGCAGGCGTGGGGGCTGCCGGGGAGGTGGGTGTGCTCAGCGTCGCGGCAAAGAGCACCGGGGACATCAGCAGGGACGGGCTCTGGACTGCCCGATGCGAATGCAAATATTGTCACAGGTAACTATGGGAAAAGTGGGTTTTTTTTGCTTTAAAGCAGTTTGTCTCCATCCAGGCGTCTGGGGCATTTTTCACGGCAACTTCTCTTTTTTAAGTTTTTCACCTCGCTTTAGAGCTGGTTGAAAACCAAGATGGGTTTCCTGGGATTTTGGGGGCAGAAAGGGTAAAAACCATCATTCTCAGCCCTGAAACCTGGCTGAAAGACTAAGAATTTAAATTAATTTGGGGGTCTTCCTCTGCAGTGTATCTCAGGAAAACCAAGCAAAACCCATCCCGCAGGCGGGGTTAGGAGCGACTGGGAAGGGGCTGGGGTTCCCGGCTCCCCAGGAGCACTCGCTATCACCCCAGTCCCAGCTCGGGCTGCCCAGCCCTGCTTGAGACCCTGCTTAGGACCTACAGGGACATTTACTGGCCCCACTCCCTGACACCCGCAGCCACCGGCAGCCACGAGCCTCAGCTGCAGCCCTGCAATCAAATCGGGTCCCCAAAAACCGGTGGAGGCAAGCGGGCAAGCAGCCAGGGCTGGGAGGTGTCTCGCTGTGCCCCAGCTGCCCTGTCCCTGCGGGGGGGGACCTCCAGGAGCCCCCACTGCACACCACAAAACAAAAACCCAACCAGACACGCTGTGGTCGCTGCTGCTTTTTGTGCAGTCCAACAAAATCTTCCCGGAGCAGGGACCGAGGGGGGCTCGAAGCCCAAAGACTCTCCCCAGCAATCGCGGGGGGCGGGGGGGGGCGATAACCCCGCTCCCCTCCCCAGCCCCCCAGCAGGCAAGGCAGTCTCCCTGCCTGCGATAAGGGCAGAAAACAGCCGAAAACAAACAAACAGTTCGAGTTAATGGGGCGGCAGTTATTTTTGGCCTAGAGGGAGTTCACACACTCTGTGTTGTTTTAGTAAATAACTGTAAATGGAGCTTGTGGTGCGGGGAGCGGGCTGGGAACCAGCTCGCTCCAGGCAGCGGGGAAGAGCCGTGTCTTGTCGCACTGGTGCTAACAGGAAACCAACTGCCTCACCTACCTTAGCACCTCTCTGTACTCACACTTTTATTGTCGCCACATCCTTCGGCAGCCACATCAGAGAGAAGCCGAGGGGGCAGGGCAGGGGCAGGCAGCATCTCGCCGTGGGAAGGCAGCTCTGGGGCTTGTCACCCCCGGCGAGGAGCGGCGGCGGCAGCGGCGGGGGGAGAGCCCGCGCAGCTCCACGTCCTTTCCAACAGACCGACGGCGGGGAGAAGTTGTGGCTCGAGTTGCCACCGTGACACGGACAATGCAAAAGTCATGTTGCCATCACCGGCTGTCGCCCTGGGACCGGGCGAGGGGATGCAGGACGGGCTCTGGACCCAACCACCATTGCACCCAGTTCAGGGCTCACTGCTCTCCTGCTTCCCCCATCACCTCCGCCAGGAGCACGCACGCCCGGCTGTGCCCAGTGAGTCCACAACAGCATCTGCATCACCCTGGGTCAAGAGGGCTCCGAAAAAGGCAGTTTTCTACAGAGGTGCATCGTGCAGGAGAGCCAGGATTGCCTAACACCCTGGCCTGGAGACTGGAGCCTTTGCATGTGCTGAGATGCAAAAATAAACATTTTTCTTCACTTTTTTTTTTTTTTTTGAAAGAGTGATTACATGCTTGTGTGTCCGGGATAAGGATACCGGGTGCCTGCAGAGGATTTTAGTGGCATCGGCTGAATTGGCCTGACTCCATAAAACAGATGCAAGGCTTTTCAAAGGCAGAAAGCACAACCCATCAGGAAAACACACATAAAATCAAGTGACACATCATCTCAGTAAGGGAAGGATGGTTAGAAACAACCCCCTTGCACGGCCCATAATCTCAGAGCAATAAAACTTGAAAATAAAAGACAGCCAGTGGCCACCGTCTGAGCAGAAGCAGGGGATGGGGACACAGGGCGAGGTTTGAGCAGCAGCATCAGGCTGACATCTGAATTTCTGTGCTGCTGTCAGCTTAAATCAGGCTGCTGGTGACATTTGCTTGGGGAACCGCTCCCCGATCCTATGGCGGCGGGGCGAGAGGGTGCGGGGTAATTGGGGAAGACAGCTCCAGCGCGGCTGCATCGCCAGGAGCTGCAGCAATGGCCCCGTGCCCAGACCGTGGGAGCTGGGCTCCCAGCACCCGAGACCACACTGCTCCTACCGACCATCCGCTAGCTCACAAACTTCCAGCTAGAAAGGAATGAAACACATCCGGAGGATTGCTGGGAAGCCACCAGGTTTAGACAAAAATATTAACTAAAATCAGACAATAAAATTGCTGCCATTTCAGCAGGGAGAGAGGACAAATAACCCAGCTTTCCCCTGCTCAACCCCCAGGACCACTGGGACTTAAACTCTCGGAGCATCTCTCACATACAGCATCCAGATGCGAAAGCTCAGGATCTTTTCGCTCAATGTCTGTTATATTTTGGATCCAGCTCGGTAGGTGAAAGGAGACAACTGGATGCTGCTGAGCTGGGACACTGAAAGCCCTTGCGGAATCTCACTTCTTCAAAAGCTGACTGAATGGCCTGCAGCCCTCAGGGCCAGCAGCGAGATGCTGCAGGGTTCATGTACTGCAAGGCAGCACCCCACCTCCTCTCTGTACCCCGTGGCGTGAGGACGGGCGGCGTGGGTTCACGGTGCGGTGCCAGAGCACAAGGATGCTTGTCCCCCCTGCAGCACCCTGGGGTGAAGCACCCACCCAAGGGCTCTGAGGGTCCTCACCAACCCCAGCTGGGCCCAGACGTGGCACAGCCATGGCTGCTCAGCTCCCAGCTAGCTTGGGGCTGCGTCCATTCCTGCCCAGCAACCCCTGAGCCAAAGCATTAATTAGTCGCTTGGAGTAATAAGCAAAGTGACTCCCCAGGAACTGCTGTTACGACTGGTGCTTGCCAGGCTCCCAGCCCAAGGTGGATGCATGCTGGGACATCGAGAGGCCACGTGGCTGCTTGTCTCGTGCCCGAAAGCAGAACGGTGGTTTGGTTAAGGAGGAGAGATCTCCTGAGCTTGGGACCATCAGTTAGTCCCAGTCTCTGTGTCACCAGAACGAGACCCCAGTGAGGACAACATCTTGCTGCGATGAGCAAATTAAGATGAATGCTGATAATACAGGAGCTGGCTAGAATACAGGCTGTGAACTCAGCGCTGCAGGCAAAGCCGGCACCGCAGAGAAGAGCACAGCATAGCCAGGGACCGCGGGGTGCTGGTGCCAGCCTCCCCCATGCCAGCTCCTGCCCAGGCTCCCTGGGATGGGAGCGAGCAGCGCCAGGGCCGAGGAGGGCTGGGCATGGTTGCAGGAAGGGAAGAAGGAAGCCGTGGTGGTGGAAGCGCTGCAGAAGGTGGCACCCAATACCACCTCAGGAAGCAACCCTGCCTGGGCAACTCGCATGCTTAAAAGTCTCTTGTATCCATTTCAAGGTTTCAGGAGGTTTTGCCAGTGGGGAAATGCCTGTGACAGGTGGCTGGGGGATGCTTTCCCTGCAGGTTTTTAATATGCCCTGGGGAACTGGCCCTCGGAGCACGTCTGGGCTGGGGTGTTCCCCTGAAGCTGCAGCCGAACTGTGTGGAGGGGGTCAGCCACCTGCGTGAGGCTCGTTTGCTTTCTGGTAACAGCTCAGCAAAGCGATCTGGGCTGCGCAGACGGCCCCAGAAAACATAAGAAACCCAGAACTGAAGCTGTAAGTGGAAAGGCCCCTTCCCTCCGGGCTCCATCCAGCTACCCTGAGAGTGGCCAAGGCAGGTGCCACCTCCAGCCCTTTGGTGGGCAAATGCTTGCATGCACCCAGTGCGGGAGGCCCGTTGGCTGCAAACAGGCTCATCTTGTGCTCGAACGCTTGGGCAATGCCAGGAAAAGGCATTTGTAGCAGCTCGGGCCAAGCCTCGGTGTCTATAGAGCTCTCCAGAAAGCCTGGCTTGGTGATACTGCAGCAATGGCTCCTGGAGACGTGAGATGAGAACTGATGGTCTCAGATCAGTCCTAGGGGCTTCATCTGCCTCCCTGGGGAGGACCTGCCGCTCCCTGATTGCTGCCACGGGGAACAGAGGGTCACTTTTGCTGGATGATCTCATCAAACTTCGGTTATATCTGCAATACAAAACCTAAACCCACTGTGTTTGTAGGCCCATAAAAGGCTTCCCTGGGGGGAGATAAGAATTGAAGACAACTGGCCTTAATGATGCTGGAGAGATTTATGGGATCACCTTAAAAGGATTTATTGGAGGGCTTTTTTAATGAGCAAATAATTAGTAGATTTATCTGCTTTTAGCTGCCTTGCTGTTTTATGGCCTTAGCGAAATCACTTTCTAGGGTTTTTAATACAGTCCAGTTCTGCCCTACTTCCCAGGGCCCAACCCAGTGTCACCTGCCCTGGGGACTGCGAGCTGGGAAAAGCAGCTCTGTGGGAGCTGGAAGGCAGGGCTGGGAGGGCCACCCTTATTTTTAGGGATAAATCATACAGAAAAGGAGCAGAAAAGGAGCAACAGGCCACGGAAAGCAGCTGGTGAAAAGCAGGGCTCTGAGAAATTTGGGTACAACCATGGCGAAGCCCAAAGCCCTGGAAGGAGTAACATAGGGCAGCAACTCCCCAGGTCCCGGTGAAGGAATGGGCTCCAGCATCCTCAATGCAGTGGTGCACAGTTTTAAAAATCTGGGGAGGAAAACCAGCTGAAAACAATAGTCTGTAGGTCAGGCAAGCTGACTGCGCAGGCAGGGCCAGGCAGGCAGCTGGAGAGGCAGCATTTTCCGGGGAGAGCAGCACATCCATTTCCTCGAGCGCATACAGCTCCCGCAGGGGAAATGTCCCTGCCAGATACTTTTTCCAAGAGATCCCCTTCCCCAGCCAGCTGCCAGCACTCCCCCGTTGCCAACAACCCCTGCATCCCCTCCCAGGCCACAGCTCCTTGGGGTCCCTCTGACCCCACGGCAGTGGGGACTTCAGCACGGCTGCGGCGCTTGGGCAGCCCCCAAGGGACGGACCCCGCAAACCCCTCTGGCAGCCCTCTCTGCAGAGCACCCCAGGTCCCTGCATCACGTCCAAGCTGCACTGACCCAGCAGTTCTGTTTCCAGGAGAGAAACCTGCACACTCATGATGTTATTTAACTTAAATGAGCCCCACCTGGGTCAGACGTGAGCTGCACAGGGCCGAACTCTGCACCCCCTTCCACGAGGAAGGTGGGGTCCAGGCAAGGGAAAGCCCGTGGGCAATCGGGGTCCTGCACCCCGGGGCTGGCAGGTCGTTAGCTCATGGTTCATTATGCCGTGGTGGAGAGGAAGGAGAACGTATTGCCAAGCTCATGGTGACTGAGAAGAGGCTGTGCCGGAGCCGCATGTCCGTCCCTCGCGTGGGAACTCCAAGCAGGAGCACCCCCGGGAAGGTCGAGGAGAGGGAGATGCTGCCGGTTGCTCTGCCCGGGAGCAGCCCCTGGAAGAAGCGGCAGCACAAAGCTATTAGCAGGGTAGCTAAAACTAGAAAGGGGGCTACGGGGGAATAGAACTGCCTGTGGGAAAAGCAAAATCCAGAGCAGTTTGTGTCAGGAGCTGGCCCCGGCCGGGGTCACACTGCTCCAGGCACCAGCCCCAAAGGGGACGCTCATTCATGGTCAAAGACCTTCCCGGGAGCTGACGGCATCAGCCCATGGCCCTGAACAGACACACGGTGCAACTCACAGGGGGAGTTTTGGTGTTTTCCTGAGGTTTAGGGCTCCCAGAAGGACTGCTGCAGCAACAGCAAGGGTGCCACGACCCCTGTAGCCACGTGCGGGGTGGTTCATCGAGGACAGGAATGAGCAGCCAGCCACGCGCTGTTCCAGCTCTGCTGCCGGAGATGCTGCAAACTGTGCAGCCAGGCTTGCGATAAAAAACAACCCTCTGTTTCTCGTCTCTTCAGTTGTTCAGTGAAGAGAAACCTCATTTCCAGGGCCAGGCTGTCCTTCAGTTTGTTTTACTTAAGCACGACCACCACCAAAGTCTCCAGTCACACTGCACTACCTCATCACATTACAGTGTATCATGTGAACTAATCTATATATTAACAATGTTAATACATTTTCATACAACAGAGACTGAGTCATGTAATAGTGAGGGAAGGGGATTTTCTTAACAGCCCCACCCTCGGCACCCAGAAACAGCCGCTTTCCCCCCAGAATGGTTCAGGCTCCAGCAGAGCCGGTTTCTCCCAGGACGGATCATCCAGTGTGTGGATCTTGCCAGCGAAGGGTGGCTGAAAAGAAAATAGTCCCAGAGTTCACAAGGTCTGTGAGAAGAGTCGGAGGCCAGAGCTGCACATGCTGTGTCGTTAGTGGCTTTTGCTGTTAATTGGGCACGGGCTGCCAATCTGGACTTACTACAGCAGAAAAAGGAATCTCTTCCCTGCTTTTTTTCCTGGCGAGTCAAAGGTTAGACACCTTTAAAGCCTGCACAACTACTTAAAGCTTTCGACATTGTTGCACTTAAAAGCTTTGCTGTGGTGCGATTCTGCAGTTCATTAGGAGGCAGAGCAAACCTTCCTTCGTTAGGACAGGCCTGGCCCAACGAGCCCCCGTCCCACTGCTTTGTTTCCTCCCGCTGTGAAATTCCCTCTGGCTTAAAAATTCCCAGAGTTAAAGAGTTTGTCCCAATCCTGCTCCACCTCTGTCTGCCAGACCCAGTCCAGGCCAACCTGTGCCGAGATGCTCTTTCTTAATGGCATATTGGGCAACCTTGAATTTTTTTATTAATGTCCCTGACTTCTCCTGGAAAGTGGGAGACGTGGCTTCAACAGCCAAGCTGTCCTAGGGTTTGCTAAGCAAAACCGTACTTGATAAAATTCTTCCAGACCAGCAGCACCTATATTTTTCCCATTATTTTCCACGGAGAGGGTGGAATCAAAAATTACACGTATCTCTAGAAACAGGTAATGTGAACAGGGCGACGGTGAGGAGAAGCACCCATCATTTTGAAAGGCTGGTGCAGAAATAAGTCACCCTATATTAATGCAGGTGATAAATGAGAGATCCCACGTTTCAAAACCTCATCAAACTCCACAAAATAACAGCAGATACTACAGACTTCCAACATTTGCTCCAGAGACCTGTAAGCGTTGCTCGTCTGAAGACAGGGCTCCTGAGTGCTAACGCTTGCAGAGAGACACAGCTCAGCCCCCCTGGGGTGGGGAATTGTGCCGGTGAGTTTTGGCACGTGGCTCCCACCACCAAGCACATGGCATGGCCTCGGCTGCATCTTCCTCCCTGGCAGCAGCTAAAAAGCTTGTGGGGATGGGAGCAGCGGGACTCTGCAAGGTCAGGGTCCCTGCAGAGCCGGGGACTGTTCTCCGCAAGATGCTGCAAGGACCGACATTGGGTGCACATCGCTGGCGGGAGCCATCCCGTGGGATGCGGAGGGGCTGCCGCAGAGCCCTGCCTGCCCAGCGGGGAGAGCAAACCCCCGCAGAGCTGACTCCTTACAGGGTAGCCCACCCCAGAGCCCGGGCATCCTCCTACGGACACGGGAGCCGCCAGGAAAACAGATGCTGATGAGTCTTCGCTGTACTGTGGGAATCAGCCTCGTCGGCTCCATGTTTTTTATTTGCAGTATTGCAGATAAGAAACCCAGGGTGTTGTGGGAAACAGGAAGACTGTATCTCCCATCCCAAGCCGCTTCTCCTGCCACAGCCTCGTTTTTGTTTTTTTCACTGGTCCCTGATACTACATGATTCGGGTCAGCAGAGAGGGCTTCATGCTGCTGCTCTGTGCCTCAGCCTCAATGCAGCCCTTCTGGAAGCACCATCAAGCCCCTGAGTGTCCGGATTGTGCCAAGAGATTTAGTTTATTGCCAGGATAAACCTACGGGCACGTCCCCAGGGTCCTCCAGGAGCACCGCAGATGCCGCAGTCTCCTGGCAGGAGCTTGCCGCCCAGGTCAGCCCCCAGCCTTGCGGGTACCAGAGACAAGTTTAGGTAACACCTGTCCTGAGACAGATTTTGGAGCAGCCAACTCATTGGTAAGTACCATACTACATGCCAAAGTATTAGGACTAGAAATATTGAAATCCCGGACGAAAGGGACTAACATCTCATAAGCTGCAGCTGCACTTCAAAAAACCAGGTAAAAAAGGGACGGCTCCAAAATCTGCAGGCACCCCCGCAGATCTGCAGTGTACAAGGCTTCGCCCATCCTTCCAGCCCTCCAGCTCCCTACACAAACCTGGAAACATGGATGCTACTGTTGGATTTGCAATAAAACCACAATTATTGACTTCCTTCACTTTCATGGCTGCCAAGCACATCATCTAATAGCTGAGTATGGGCTAGAAATCGATTGTGTTAGACAGTTTAATAGAGAACATACTGGTGTTTTAGCGTTAGAGCCAAGACTCTCACAAATCAGGACCAAAAGTCAGACCCTGAGTCTCTGCTCAGACTCTGAGTAAAGCCCTATGAAACCAGAAATGCAGCTCTAATTCTTGATGGTCCCCGAACTGCAATTAACCCAGTCTGCTCTTACTCGTCACGTTATCTGCCGCGTGGAAGTGTCAGGAGCTCGGGCTGAGGTTGGGGCACTGCTGCACCAGGCTCTGTGCAAACAACAGGCAGAAAGAAGGGTTCAGGCCCTGAGTACATCTCACACGGATGCTTCCATGCTGGCTGCAGGCACCTGAGCTCAGCTGCTGTGGCCATGGAGTACAACCCCGGCTCAAAGCCTGCCCAGAAAGCGGGATGCGCTGAGCCGGGACATCAGTGTAGAGTCTGCTCGGGGATATTTGTTGCCAATCCTGCAGCCATGAGGCCACGAAGCTCCTGCCCAGCGGTGAAAGCCATCCTCTGCTAAAGACTCATGGGACCAAAAGTGCTTTAAAAATGCCAATTTTGGGCCTCTTGTTTTGGATAGTCTCACGTGGAAGCTTTGCTTGAAGCCCCCCCAAGCCGAGTCCTGGACGTTCCACCCCAGTGATGGTGGTGCTGAGCCCAGCGGCGGCGATGCCTGTGCCCAGGGGCAGCTGCCTGCTGCCGGCTCCCAGCGCCGAGGATGCTTCATGCGGCAGCCACAGCCCGGCAGGGACCGCACCGCCTGGGCAGGGGCGAGGGCGAGGGCTCAGCCAGGCCCCCAGCCCCAGGAGCAAACCCAAGAGAGAAGTATTGCCGTGGGGCCCATGGGAACATGGGATTTCAGCCCCACGTCTCCTTCAGCCGCCCGGCAAAGGGGCCGCGCAGGTTTTGGCTCCCAACTGGGCATTTGGCAGGAGGCAGGAGCTTGGCTTAGCTGTGCCTTGATCCACCTCTGAGCGACTCCTCTTAACACCTCATGTACAACCAAGCAAGAGCAAAGCCCGGCATTACCGGCAGCATCTCCAGCCTTCCTACAGTCCCTTTTTTGGCCACTGTCTGTCAGCGAGATGCTGCAGTGTGCAGGTGATGGAGACGTCTCGGCTTGGATCTGGCCTTTACCGACAGTGACTGGGATGGAGCCGCCGGGGAAGGAGGGAGATGACAAGAAAGCGCCCTGACCCGGGCGAGGAGAGGAGAAGGGGATTAAAGGGAGGGATTAGCAGGGAGAAAACTGAAGGTGGTCCTCAGTGAGAAAGAATGAGGCAGCGGCAGCGGAGCCGGCTCTGCCCGGCTGCCCCTCCTGCCCCCGCCCCGGCTCCCAGCGGTGCGGCACCTCCTTTGTGTCTCCCGTGACCCAGGGATTATGAGTGTGGGAACGGGGCTGGCACGGGTACCCTGCGCACTGCCACGGCTTCGCACGCTCACAAAGGCAAGGGCAGGTCTGCAGGGGAAGAAAGGCAGTGAGAAATGGCTCCCACTGCGGCTCTTTGCCGGGAAGCTGGCATTGGTGCGGGGCTGGGGCGGCTGCTCAGCCCTCCCGCTTGCCCTGCGCTTGCGTCTCCGTTGGAAGCGCACCGTGGTGCTGCTAGGGCCAAAAGCATAGCCGGCATGCAGGGCTGTCCTCCAGCACACCACGGTGATGCCGGTCATCTCCCATCACCTCTGTCAGTGCAGCAAATGCCCCTCGCGTGCAGCGTGGGGCCGTCCCGCGACAGCTGGGACACGCTGCGTGCGTAAGCAGAGTACAGTGCTGTAAATGAGAAAACCTGGTAAATTAGGTACCACGGAATTCGGCCCCAGCGGGAGCTTCGGTAATGACCGGACTGGCGCATCCAGCGAGATGGCTGATGATGCTCCTTACTGTGGTGGTGATGCTCAGCCCGGGCGAGGCTCACAGTCCCAACGTGGGTATTTCATCCTCACCCACTGGGCTCTCGAAATCTCAAAGACACAAAACGTCCTCCCAAGCCCTCCCTCTCCTTCTCCCCCTCTCTCCAGGCCGAAGAGCCGTGGCAGGAGCCAGGTCCCACCAGTATGCCGCCAGCTATTGTCCTTGAGGATCCCCCACCACTTGGCCCTGCCAAACACCTTCCCCATGGGGAGGAGAGTCCGCCTCTGCCTCCCGCGTCTCCTCCCGGCATGCGTGCCCATGGGGCACCTCCGCTCCACCAGCAGCCTCTGGTTCAGAGCCTCCCGCCATGACTCCCCTCGAGCACATGGACCGTCCCGGCGGCCATCCAGGGACACAGCCTGGCCACGGGGACCACAGCGGAGGGAGCGGAAAGGGTTTGGCAGGAGCATCAGCTCCCAGGCAGTGTCAGGAAGGCCAGCCCATGATTAACAACTAATTAGGAAATGTCTGTCATGATTATTATCCTAACAACCCTGGTAAGAAAGGCTCATTACCTTTGGAAAAAATGGATGTTGGCTCCAACAGTCCCCAAACGTAACAGCCCACTGTGGGAAACTCCAGACTTTTGTAAAAACAAATAGTCTCGGTTTTGCGCATGAGTTTTTATTTTTAAATAAGCCAAAGCCAACCGAATGATTTTTCACGTAGCTCTGTAACCCGTGGGTTTGTTAGGCCTGGGGGGGCAGGGAGGGAGGGAGCCAGGCACTTCACTCTGCCGCGGGTGGCCACTGCCTCTGTCCAGGAACGGACGCCCCGTGTCCCAGCCCAGCCGAACTCCCCCATCGCCTCAGGCTCCTCCTTATAGCACAGCAACAGCCCAAACCCTTCACAAATCTTCCATTAAAGCAATAAAACGAAGCATAAAGCCATGGAAGGGGCTACTGCCATTTCATCAGGTGATCTTATTAATCCTTCTTGGACTTGATACCAATTTATAGCGAAACTGAAGGCACAAGTAATGCCAGCATTGGATTCAGTGCCTCAATTGGACAGCTAGGTGTTTAATTTAGTGTTGCAATTAAATGGGAACATTGTTTATCAGTTGCTAAGGTATATTCAAAACTAACACAGTGGTTAAGAAGTAAAATTTTAAATCTATCAGAATTTGCCTAGAAAAACATTCCCAAGCAATACAATGCCACTTTCTAATGAACAGCTCTAAAGCTGTCCAGCTCTAAAGCCATTAGCCTACGTACTCTTCCTTAGGCTTTCCAGTAACTCCCATTAACTTCAGGAGCTCAGCTCAAAGGATTAGGAAATAGATTAGCTAAAGGCTGCAAAATGGAAAGCGCTCCGTAACTGAGACGTGCTGTTACAGGGATAACTGCAGGGATCCTCCTCTGGGGATCAGTGAAAATGGGACTTCTCCAGTTATATTGACAAGTATTTTCCAGCTACAACATCAACCAAATACCAGTCTATTTTTTCAAGAAATCAGTGAGCACAGACACAGCCATGAATAGAAATTCAAGAAATTAGTATTGCCCTGAGTTAAGTTCATTAAGAAACCAAATAGCCAGAAAGAAAATGCACCATGCAACCAGCAGTTCAAAGCACGCAGAACAAATGGGATTTTAGGACACCGTTGTGTCACCTGCAGTTGCGCGATGCCTTTGCGGGTCATGGCCATGCTATGGCACTGGAGTCTTCCCCAGCCCCCAGCAGGACAGCTCGCAAATTCGGGACCCGGTGCTCAGGGATGACCCGGTTTAGCACTTGCCGAGACTGAGACCCAGTGCTCAGCTTTTCCTCCTCTCCGTGCCTGCCCCCAGGAGGGATGTCAAGCCCGTACGTGTGTCAGGCTCTCAGCAAGGGCTTCTCCAGCTCATTAACTGCACAAAAGTAATCAGAATAAAAACACTGAGCAGTGAGGACAGAGCACGAGCCTGCTTTCCCCCTTTCTAAAAATCCCTGGATTTTCTTTTACACTGGTGACTCCACAGGAAGCACCTTTCCCAAAGAAAGATGTAAAAGTGTGTCCGACACCTCCACTATGAGTCCTCGCAGCAGAGCTGCTGCACAGCCGGCATCCCGGCCCTCCCTTGGGTGTCACTGTCCCAAATACACCCAACTGAGCACATGGTCCTGGGTGTCACCAGGTCACACATGGCTGGCAGCAAATCCACGGGCATCAGCATACCATGGCTCTCATGTCCCTTAGGAGAGTTAAGAAGATGCTCACTTGGAAACCACGAGCTCTCTGTTTACTTCATCTCATATATGGTGACTAATTCCATCATTCAAATAGCTGACGATGATGAAAACAAGTGGAACGATCAGGAAGGAAATTAAAAATAGCCCTCATGTGGCACTGTGTCAAGCGTCCATGTTTAGATTTTAATTTTATTTTTTTATTCCAAGCTTCTTTGATAAAATATTTTCCCATGCTGAATACATTTGGAACGTCCCCTCCATCACGGCATTCCTGATGGATGAGCCAGGCTGTCACAGATCCTATGCCAGAGCTGTATTCCCTCCGCTCCACTATTCTCACTCCCACATCCACACCTTTGGGACCTGGAAGTCATTAATCACTGCGCACCAGCCAGGAAGGTACCTCTGAAGGCAGAAACACCACCTTGGACATAGTATGGAAACAAAACCGAGACTTTGACAGTCCCATGAGACTGGGACCACAGCTCTGCTTGGCTCCTGTGCTGTGTAGCAGTAGGTAAGATTTTCACCAGGGAGATCTTCTGGCCATGAGACTCAACGACCTCGGTAGAAAGCGGATGTTTTGCTGTCCCACCGGCTTTCTCGCTTGGATGCAAACTCAGTGGAGACCTGAGGGGTCCATCTCACCCACCTCCATCAGGCCGGAGATGCCTACAGCCGGGCTCGGCGCCGCTCACGCTCGGCGGAGGGGAACGGGGCAACCCATCTCACCCAAAGCAGATGGCTGCTTGAGGCTAAAGCAAATCCTGCCCCTGTGTCACTGCTGTGAGAGGTGTCAGGACAGCCACCACGCTGTGCCCAGGCCACCGAGAGCCCCCCGGCCACCAGGCGTGAACACTCACCATAAACTTCCCCACCGTTTCCAAGTTCTGCATTCCTTGGAAACATCTGAAACAAAACAATAGTCTGATTTCCATGTCTTTGAAGAAAAGTGTTTTTTCTGTTTTTAAAAAACTGCAGATCTAAATTACATTTTTCATTTGCCTTTCTCACCATGAGCAGTTACTAGCCTTTGGGGTTTATTTCAATTTCTTTTTCTTTTTTTTCCCTTTTAAGACACCTTACTGCAGGCACAGGTTCCAAGAGCGAGCTGCCAAGGTCTCATCATGCAAAATTACTGAGTTGCAAAACCAGGAAACACCCCTCTGTCCCCAGGCTCCCACCGCTCACTTACCGCCTGTACGGGAAACACAAACCTTCACAGCTTCTCTTTTAGGGGGATGCATTAAAATCCCATTTGTTAAAAACTGTTAAAAGAAATCCAAGGGTGGAGGGAATCCTGAAAACAGCATTCACAAGGAAAAATGTATGCCAGGCTGTTTTGGTTCCTTCTGCGGAGGCCCAGGGATGCGACTGTGGTGTCAGGGACAAACTGTGAATGAGCGTGATGCCAGCCTGTCTGCCATGCACCTGCACACACGCACCGTGACTTTGCAGAGAGCAAAGATGCTCAGCTCCAAGCAGGACAGAAGGATGCAGCGGCCACAGGCACCACAAGTAACTTAAATTTTCTCTGATGTAGTATGCGGGGAAGCGGTGACAAGTGCTTTCTGGGAAGAAGGAGGTTTTATGGATCAGTTACTGAAAAACTTGAAATCTGCCTTCCCATACTAGTGGGAAAAGCCCGTACTCGTAAGTATCTTTAAAACCTTCCTGCAAGCAGGTAGAGCCCGGCATCCCCGCTGCCCGTGGGAGCGCAGGCAGTGGTGAGACAGCCTGCGGATGCTCACCCGGTCACCAATATCAGCCACTTCCAATTAAACGTTTGTAACTGAGCCACCTGCCCGGATGCTTCTGCCGATGGACACAGGCTGGCAGTTTGGATTGAGGTGGGCTTTTCCCACACATGAACCCATCACATCTTGCTTTGCAGTGGGGAAGGATGAGTACTGCGAGTACCTCACCCATCATTCCTTCAGGCTGTGGAGAGACACGTTTTGAGTTCCTGCTCTGCCTTGGACTTTTGCTTTAGGGTCCCAGGAGGGAGCCTGTCTCCCAGCGGGCTGCCGAGGAGCCTGAACAACCCGCTCTCATGGAGGCATCTCCACTGGGGATGGCTGAAGCTCAGCCACAAGACCTCCAGCCTGGCTCTCCTGGGCACACCACGGCTCCCCACTTCATGTTACCCAGCTAGGAGACCTATTTCCACCCACCAACGTTGCCCCCCATGTCTGGGCATGGGCTGCTTTCACCACGGGCAAAAAGAGTCCAGCTTGACCGTCCTTCTGTCCAAGAGGCACCTCAGCATGATGGAGTGATGGCCCGCGGGGCCCTGGAGAAAGACTCTCCCTTTAAGGAGAAAGGCAAAGCACTTTGTGCAGGGATTTGTGCTTGTTTTATCATGGGACACATTACCCTGAACCCAAAAGAGGAAGGAAAAAGGGGGGGGAAGCTTTTGCCTTTCTGGTGGGAACAGCATTTGAGCTAACTTTGTTTCCCTTGGGGAAAGGCACCAAAATAACAGAGGAAGGGGGGGTGTAGTGAGGGGGGGTGTGGGTGAAGCTAAAAAGGCTATGTAAGCTGCCTGGGAAAAAACGCACTCCCAACAGTGCTCGTGAGCCCGTCCATCCGCCCGCCACAGTGGGCAGCATGGCTTGCCACGCAGGAGGAGAGGGAACCGCTGCCGGCAGGCTGCCGGCACCCAGGGGACGCGGCTCCTGTGGGCCGAGCCCCATGCCGACGGCCACGGAGGAGCCCTGTGAGGTTCTGCAGGGCTGCAGGCACCATCTGCCCCATTTGGGGCTCTCCGAAGGCACTGTGCAGAGGAAAGAGCACTCACTGGGGAAACTGGGGTCTGGAGAAGTTCCTCGCTCAAAGAGCCCCACACACCAGGCTGGGATCTGGCCTCCCACCACGCAGCTCCTCCACCAGCCTGCCCTGCCTGCACTTAACTTAATGCTTTTTGCTGCAATGCCGGCGACGGGTGTTCGAAGACAAGGCAGGCAGGTCCCTCCACAGGGTCCCTTATGTGGGGAAGTGGATCCCCGCCACCATCCCGATGGTCTTCACCTTCCAATGGAGCATCCCCTGGAGCAGCCGGCACAGGCACACTGCACAGGCACCACTGTCGGGCTTTATTCCAAAGCATAAAGCTACACAGATTAGCAGACTGTTAAACCTCATGGTAATTGTACCGGTAACATCATTTTTTTTCTCACCATAGCGTTACTTTTCCTAGCAACATGGGCTAGGAGCCTGCAGTGTGCCAAGCCCAACTGGTGCCTGGTATTCCCATGTAAAAAGAGATTTCCAATCTCTACCTTTTTGTGTCATATCTTGAACCCATCAGAGAGTGGGTTAAATACCACATCAGCTTTCCCTGGCAAAACCTGCAGAGCCACCCTTGGAATAGCACAGCACCCCATTGCAGCTACACCTGCGGAGAGCAACATCCGACCCTGACACTGGGGCCTCGGAGGACGGCACCCTCAGAGGCAAAAAAAATGCAATCCCTTGCCTGTAAGATCACCGTAGCGAAGAAAAGCTGATGGTGCAACCTGCCAGGAGGCCGAGCTGCCACGTCTCCACGCGCAGGCGAGAGCAGAGCAGCCCCCTTACCTCAGGGCGCAAGTGAAGAAGTCCCTGACCTGCTCCACATTCACCCTCCTGCAAAACCCACAATGACTAATCCCCTACCAGCAAACCCGTTCCCAGGCACCGACTGTTCTCCTCCCAGCTCCGACGCAGCACTGGGCACCAGGGACCAGAGGTCACCTACGGCCCAGGAGCTTCTCCGCCTGCCGTACCCAGGCAAATTTACCGGCTCTGGTCGAAGCACAGCCACGTGCCCTCTGCTCCCCCCAAACGCTGCGCTGGGGGAAGCTGCAGTTTGTTGCTTCCGCTCCCAGTGGGGAGCGACTCTCCTGCCCGCGGCGGCAGCCTCTGCCTCTCCTTGCTGTGGAGCTTGCCAACACGATTGCACGCGATTGCAGAGGAGCCTGCTCGCGCCCCTCAGGTTTTCATACACTCCTCAAAGACACTCGAAATCACGAAACAAGCAGGCAGGAGAGGTGAACAAATCTCCTGCTTTAGTAGGTAAAATGTATAAACCCAGCAGCAACTCCTAAGCACTTCTTGTCTGAATGAACCGTATTTTTGCCTTGTCCTCCATGGGGTGGGAGGGTGCAGAGAAACCACTTTGTTTTCTTGCAATGTCTTTCTCTTTCTATTCTTCCCCTATGTGCTGCAGGTTGGTTTTTGCAGGCTCTCTGCTCATGCACCAGCAGCACCAACCACCTGCTCTTCTTGTCCCCCAAAATCCCACCTTACATTTTGCTTGCCCAACTTGTATACATCTTCTCACTGGCTTTGCCAAGGCTGCATCTCTGTTTTCTCAAGATCCTTGCTTGACTGCAGATCACCCATCTGAAACTTGCTCCATTACCCTCTGCATTTCATTGCTTTCAGAGTGTTGTGTTGAATAGGTGGAGAGAGGCTGTTCCAGGCACCGGGCACTCGAACTGCCTCTGTGCCGCGTGTAGCTAGATCCATTTTCTTTCTTAACTTTAATACTAGTATTTCAGGAAATCAGTTTATAAAGTATCTTCCTAAGTATTTGGTGGAATGAGTAACAATGACAGCGGTGCAAATAAGCACGAAACCACGCAGCTTCAGGACGTAATGCTCTCTCTGCCTTTGCACTGTAAGAGGCCTGGGAAGTCCCTCTTCATGAATTTAGTCTGAAAGATATTCCCAAACCTACAGACCAGCTCATGCCTGACATCTGTCTTCCTCTTCAGGACTGAAGTAAGAAAGACATACACTAATAAACTAGTCCTAGCCAAACTCTGGAGCCCTGTCATTTTTTGCCTTGGGAGAGAAAGGAGAGACTGGAAGGGTTTTAGTGACTACTGGCTGTTTCTCCAGTAGCTTCTCTTCCACAAAACAGGAATGATTTGCACCCCTGGGTGCATTCCTGATTATGTCATCAGAGGGCACAGAAGACCTGGGACAGAAGACTACCTGCAGATCTCCAGAGCACAGAGCACATGTAAGATGCCACCTGATGAGGACAGGCTGAAGAGTATTGTCCTCCAGTGCCTTCGTGGGAGGTTTTGCTGTCTGTCCATCCAAAAACCTGGCACAGCACATTCCAACTACATCTGCTTAGGCATATTTGCAAGCTCAGTCCTGTATCATGAGTTTCCTCCCCTTATCCAGCAGGTCACTTAGACACAGGGGAAAATGGACATGGGACTGGCTTGTGGGGCTTGCTCTTGACCAGTCTCTAGTGCCTAGTTTGTATCACAGCATTATCTTCCAGGCATTTACAAACTGATTTTTAATGAATCAAGCCAGTTTCTTTCTGGCTACTAAATTAGGATTCAGTATTTTGCCACAAGGCTTTGGACAAATGGCCCATTAGATTTTTGCTTTCTGCCTTTGATGAAGTCCTTCAGTGGCTGTTTCAAGAATGTTTCCTTAAAAAGCAAATAAAATATCTGCCCAGTTGCTTTACTTTGCATGCACGTTTGCACGAGCTCATTGACTTTTGTTCCACCTCCCTCACGTCCTGCAGCCCAGGGTGTAATTACAGGACTCTGCCTGTGCAGATGTTGCAGTTACGACGTTGCAAATAAGGCAGCCCTGTTTCAGCACCTAAATGGGGGAAAAGCCCCCAACCCTCTGCTTTTTAGGAGGTGCTGGGAGGCAGCAGGAGACACCGAGTCTGGCCTCGCAGATGGGAAGGAAAACTGAGCGGAGCGCCACGCATCCCTTGGAGCGATTTGTTTCTGACCTGCGCTCCGCGGGAGGCTCAGCCCTGCTTCCAGGCGAGCTGTCACGCCTCGCCGTGGGTGCAGCCCCGCTCTCCCGTCTCCCTGCGCCCTTCTCCCCAACCTTCCACGAGCTTTCCCGCTCCCCGGCACTTCATTCTCTTGCAAAGCCTTGTCGCTAACAGATGGGGAGGTGACAGGGCTGGCAGTGACAAGTGACAAAGGAGAAGGCAAGGCCAGCGCCCGGGCGCTGCTGTGTCACATTTGCTTTGTTCTTTCCCCTGTTTCTCATACCTCCTCGGATATCCACCGCTCATGCTGCACCTCCTCGTCCCGCTGCCTCCAGCTGTCTGCACCCGGCTGCACAGGAGTGCCCTGGGAGAGGAGGGCTCCTCTGCGTCTATTTTTGTCCCTGAGGATGAACACTTCACTCTCACGTGCAGAGAGAAGCAAATGGACTGGTGTTGAACTGGGAGCAGACAGGGGACAGCCGGGGCACATCCCTGTTCGTGCCTTTCTGTGTGAGCTCAGCACCACACTCCTAATTAAGATGTTGTTAAAAATTCAGACCAATTTGGATGCAGACAGGGGATGGGGGGGTCACATTCTGTGCATCAAGCTGTCCTTGCACTGCTCCATGCAGCCCTGCGGAGATGGAGAATGCCAGAACCAAGTCCCGTTTCTCTCCTAGGGACGCGGGTTTGGCCGGCTCACAGATGCAGATCCATCGTCGGCATGAAGCGAGAGGGAAGCGACAGGGAATCACCCCCCTGCGCAGTGCTTGGGAAGCGGTACAGACCGCTTGGCCGCGGCGCTCGGTCCCGCGCTCTTGGCGACAGCCGCAGTGACACGTCCCTGGCTCTGGCACACTGCGTTCACTGTCACCGCTGCCCCGAGGTCCCCCCCGCCGCAAAGCACTGCGCTCTGATAAAGAGTTAAGGCACTCTCAGAGGCGGTTCTGTGAGAACATTTCTCAGAGGGCAGTGCACTTTTATTCGAAATAATTTTCCATTCCATTTATATCTATATAATAGGAGGTGGCTCTGGGGTCCGAGTTTTCCATAGCCCCAGACCTCATTTCCCTGCCTGGGCTTGACCCCTGCTCAGCTTCCCCAAGAATAACAGAGAAAAGTTCAACGGGAGAGAAAGAGCCATGGGGCTGAGCTCCCGCTGCTGCCTTCTGATGCTGCGGGCACACAGCTAAGACTCCCTTTGTTAATAGAATATGTATATTATATATACAGAATATATACATTTATATGTGTATATTATACACATATTATATATAACAGAATATATACATTTATATGTATATGGGAAAAGCCCTGGAAAGAAATGTACCTGGAAAGAGATTTCCAAGCAAATTCAGCAACAGAGGAGCTCAGGACGCTTGCTGCTGTCTTATCTTGGTTCTACAGCAATATACGGCTTGATAATGGAGATACCGTGGTTTGATACTTTGACAGTGGAGAAATTATTCTTTCTGCGGAAAACGTTTTGATTTTACAAAATATTTCTTAAAGCAAACTATTGGTTAAAAACATTTGAAAGCATTCTGTCATTTGCTTGCATTGTTTGGGAGCGGGGGGCATCCTTCTTGACCAAAAATCCAGTTTCACAGACCAAGGCTGTAGAGGCCAGCGTGCGGGCAAGAAGCCTGCTTCGTGTAAAAACCACGTTTGAGAGCAAGCGTTCCAATGAGCCCCCGGGGCTGCTCGCCCAGCAGCTGCGCTGCCGGTGACACGGGCGGCTCAGCCGCCCTCCTGCTGCCGGAGGGGCTGTCACCCTGCGAGCGCGGATGGGTGCGGGCCCAGGACGGGGGCTCGCCCCGCCGCGCTGGATGGCTGCTTTTGGCTCAGCCTCCTGGACACCGGGGTGTGGTATCTCCTCTTAATGCAACCGCTGCCTTCCCTGGAGAGAGCACGCCATTTCCCTAACCTTAAGTCTGATAAATGCACTGAGGTTCTTCATTTGACAAACCCAGAGACAAAGGCGTTCCCCATGCCAGCATCCCCAGGGATGTTTCTCTTGAGGATGTCCATGGGGGGGCACGTTTCGGTGGATTTCCCCTCCATGATAGCAGCATCCAGCAGCACCAACTGCCTTAGCACAGGAGGAGGTAGAAAATGTTTGTGTTTGCATGTCAGAAAAATGACTGGTATATAAAAATGCCTGCTTAGTCAGATGAGCTTCCATTAAAATCCAGAGAAAGGCAGCATCTAATGAAAAACGCGGCTATTTTTTGCTGCATCATCACTCTCAGCTGACAGAGTTTTAATCATGAACAGCTGCATCCAGTGTGCACCTTTGAAAACACCAGAGGTGCCTTCCAGCTCCCCTGCAGCCCGTGCAGTTTTAGGAAGCCTCGGTTACCTGTTTCTCTCCTTTCCTTCCCACACAGCTGCCTCCTGCCTCCTCCCAAAAGGCTCCAGGCACTGGAAGTAGCTGAGCTCACGTGAACAGCATCAGGTGCCATGGACCGGTCTGGGATGGAAGGGTCCTTCCCTCGAAAACTATTCAGGCAGGCACGTGTCACACATGGGATCTTTTTCAACTTGGCTTTCTCAGCAGGAGCTACAGGAGTTCACACCGCCGGGCAATTCGGACCAGTCGCACTCAGCTCTTTGGTTGCACACCCCACGAACAACTTTGTTCCCACCTCCCCGGGTCCATCAGGATCCTCCTCCTCCTCCCTTTGCTGTGGCAGGAAGGAGTTGCTCTGGCACTGGGTCTTCATGAAACAGAGGCTCTTCATTCAATTCATGAATTATTTGATGTCATTTTTAGCTTCTTCACCTGCCGCCTTCTCTGTTTAATACACATCTAGTGCAACATCATGGCTATCGATCTATTCAGATACCAAATCTGCCAGTCAAATACAGAAACCCACAGAACAGATGATGCCTGAGTCTGTTTACGGGCACCGAAACAAAGACTGAGAGAAAAAGAAACCACAAGGAATGAGTATGAAAACCAGTGGGCAGAAGCGGGGAAAGAGAAAAAGCTAACAGACGCTCGGATACAATGCTTTACACCTCCCTGTGATGGGAGGACTCCTCTCTGTCAGCCCAGCAGCTCCCAACAGCCCAGCATGGGCCATTCTTCTCATTAAAGTATAAATAAAATCCTGAGAATCAAAATATACAGAAATGAGAGTTTAACAAAACTGCCAGCCCCACAAGAGTTTCCATCATTAATACACTTGCTAGACTGTGCCTAGAAGGGACGGACCCGAAAGACGCCGAGGACTTACCTACACCGTGGTTAGAAGTGTGACCGCAGGAAGGGACACCCACTTAGGCTGGCACTTAATGAGCTCCGAGCTCATTAAGCCTCAGCAGAGCCTGCTGCAGGTACGGCCAGGATCCCTGCCAGCCTTGCACAGCGCAGCTGCTGGGAGCTGGGCAGCTTTGCTACAGAAACGGGAGCTAAGAGCGAGCCGGGATGTGCGTATCCAAACCAGAGACAGAGCGATTCCCAAATGAGCTTTCTGAGAAGGAAGGCGAGCGATAACGGGTGCCGACAACATTTCAGCATCAGGTCACATCCAGTTTTTCACTTACAGCCTCAAAGGACCCCCAACACAGAATCACTCCATTTAAGCTGAACCAGAAACTGCTAAATGTGTAAATTCCTCACCAAGCCGATAACAGCATTTAAACTGACACTTGCCAAGCTGTCTCGACCTTCCCTCGACTCCGTAGCAAGCTGGTTCCACGATGGCGGTACTCAGCACACTGGGCACTACGCCATACCAGCAGACGTATCCCTACAACTCGTGCAACTCCATTGCTCTCCACTGCAAAGACGCCACTTGCTGCAGGGCAGAGTAACGCGCTGGCCCCACACAAATCATCTCGCACTACCCAAACAAGACCTTTGGGATGGCTGTAGGTACATCTTTGCAGCTGGCTGCTTCTTGAACCACCTGATTCAGACAGCTCCGCAGCCCCTCCACACCGACCCGGCCGCGGCTGCCTGCGGACTGTACATCGCGGGGTGCTGAAGTGATGGGACGTCAGCAGTCACATTGCCGTGTTCGGAAGAGTTACGTCTTTCAGAGTTTTTCAGTAAATCCACAAGATTTACAAAGTGGAAGCAAAAAACAAGTGTGTTTCTGAGCACAGAAGGATTCTTTTAAGACGCAAGGACTCACGAGCTTGTAAAGCTCACGGTGCCTGTAACTGCTAACACCCTTGGCTCTGCTTTGGGCTTCGAATCCATCCCCAGATAGGACACGGTTTTTCCACTTTTGGATGCCTGACTGGAGGTCAGCCCAGCCATCCAGGTGTGCCCGAGGGTGTCCCCTGAGCCACGTCTGCTCCCCGGGGCAGGACGCCTGCGCCCGCAGCGCCATGAGCAGCTCCGCAGCCAACCCAGGGGCTGAACAAATTACAGGTAGAGTTACCTTGTCACCCCAAATTGCAATAGTGGAAGGCAGGGAGGAGCAGCCCGAGCCCACACCAGCTGTAGCTTCTTGCTTTCCTAAATTAAACCAGCTCAAAACCTTCCACAAGCCCTATAGCGGCACTTCGCTGTACGGAAAGGCCGGCAGTGCTGCCGGGGGTAGGGAAGGGAGCCACGCACATCTCCTCCCTTCTTCATGCTGGGGTTGTCAAGTTGGCAGGGAAATAATAAACACTTCTCTAAACTTCCTAAATGTCAAGAAAATATTTACAGGGCCCACTTCTGCAAAGCACGCACGCCAGCCCAAAGGGCACACACGCACACTTCGCCGGGCGCTGCCTGGCATGCTTTTTGCAATGATTTTTATTAAACATTTGCGGTTTTCCTGCTGAAAAACCCAGTGAAAGATTAATGCCAAAAAGTGACTCCTCTGGGGCTGAAACTGTCAGGGAGCCAGGACACAGGGAAGTATGGAGCCTGCGTGTCCATTCCTTCCGTAACACATTTTACAGCCAGAGAAATAAGACCCAGCCTGGCCAGGACTGCAGCACATTTAGGGGGGAAATCTGTGCTAATGCTGACCGTGGTCTGGAGACACAGAGAGTACTTCAGGCCCACACTCATGAACATTTCACCAGCAAATAAATTCATATAAAAACATTTCCCATGTACGTAATTTTTTTTTCCCTTTAAAATGCGATTGCTACGGTCTCTAATTTTCTCTAGGCTGTAATCGTAACTTTGCAATGCCTCCCAGCTGCTGAAATCCTGTGCTAGGCATGGAACTGGGCTGAGCGTGGAGCTCAGCTCCTGGTAGGCTTCCAGCATGGGCTGGGGCCACGCCGTGATGCAACCAGAACAGGCAGGTTGGCACCAGGACAAGTGACATGCCTGGGTTTGGTGTGTGCCGCGGAGCGCCACGGCCCCGCTTCTCCGCCAGACGCTCCCGCCGGTGCGGCCGTGGGGCAGACGAGCGCGAGCTCCTGCTCCAACACCCCACGGGGCAGCGATGGGTGCCCCAGCCTGCGCGTGGGAGGCCAGCGCTTTACCACAGCATCAGCCTTCATTTATTTTCAGCTTCAACTATTACACTTTAATGAAGGTTTTCTAATGAGCTGTTTAAATAGTAATTAGAGGCCAGCACTGAAGGGGAGATAAGTCTTGTGGGTATCTCGCCCTGCAAGAAAGGACCTGATAAGAAAGAACTGAATGATTTTCTTCTGGGATCTATTCCAACGGCAATTATCCCCTTGATACCATGCTGCTTAATCAGGAGCAGACTGAAAAAACACTTGACAGTGGCTGGTGATGAATGGGCCACTTTCCCAGCGTTTTACAAGGGAAGGCTAGAGGCTCTATGCCAGTACCTGAGATAGGAGATGATCCAAATAGTGCTGACAGCTCATTTGATTTACATAAAATAATAATAATAAAAAATTTTAAAAGCTTTGCATAGATGGAAGAATCATCAGCTTTGTTTCCTGATGGGTTCTCATGTCAGCTATTCAAAGAGTTTCAGTTTTATTTAATTTCAGGTGCTGGCCTTCAGTGACTTGCTAATGCTGACCAGGAACCCGACTGCAGGTCCTTCGCTGTTTTGAGCACGATGGCTCCTGTTTTGCTGCGAGCGGTTCTCCCCTGGCAATTACACTGAACAGATGAGCTGAGCTGTGACAATTGTGAAGGACAAGATGACTCACAGACTTGGCTAAAAACTTACTAGTTATCCTCTGATGTTGTCAGAGAGTTAAGTAAGCTCGAACATTTTAATAGGCTTATTTTCTCACCATTCTGCTGCCTCAGGTGATCCTTTGTGTTGCAACACAAAATACCGTATCATGGGATCATTAGAAAAAAGAAAGGGATGTGTTCAAACTGTCATTTTTTTCTGTCACACTCCGCCAGTGCCAGTATCTGGTAGGGACTCTGGCAAACGGAGCAAGTAGCAAATGGTGCAAATAGCAATAGTCCAAATAGATTTGGCAAATGGCAGAAATAACAGCCAGGAGGGATTTTTTTTTTTAAGGCTGGAGTATTACTCACTATCTGCAGTGCAGCGTAGCTAGGAGGTATAATTGTATAGCAGGACACAGGGAACAAACCCCTGGTGCTCACATGCATGTAAGGAGCACAAGCAAGGATACATCGAGGTGTGCAGCCATGGGAGTAGAAGCGTATGGCCCTCCCTTAACTGGCAAAGGCAAAAGAAAACCTGCAAACCTGTCTTCTGCACAGTCAGACCTTGATTACAGGAGATCACACACACAAGGAGTCCTGAACGTGGGATGGGAAGGGACTTGCTGCGTTCCTGAGGCTGGTCTTTGCTCCTGCAGTGCCATGTCCTCCAGTCCCTGCAGAAATGGAGTTAGGGTTTTTTCACAGAGGGACAAGGTGTGGAAACCTGCTTTCTGGGGGATTCAGAGCTTCCTTCTAATTTCCAGCCTGGCATCAGTCATGGCACTTTGCACCTTCGCTCCTGTGCACTGCTGTCTTAGCTCCACATCTCTCTGCCCTCCTACGTCCACGTCACCCCCCGCAGCCAGCACTAGCAGGGAGAGCCCCTCGCAGCCAGCCCCTCTCCTTAGCTGACCATGCCAGGCTTTTTTAGGTCACCTCTTGTATGACAGCATCTTTATTTCCCTGATCTGCCTACAGAATTCCCTGCAGCTCCCATCTGACTTCCATCTGTTGGGGACCAGAACGGGACACTATCATCACACAGGGGTTACCCAAGCAGGTAATGTCAGAGCAAAGACCCTTCTAGCCCAGGAACCTGCCGTGGACACTCACTGCGCACTGATGCTCAGGGTACAGTTTCATGGTACAGCAGAGCCAGCTTCAAAGCTCCTTGCTGCCAAGAGGGCACTTCTCAGGCGTCCCCCTTCCCTGAACCCCCTCTCAGTGCCTCCTCACACCCTTGGACTGGTCGCGACACAACCTCGGATCACACAGGAGCCATTCACCTTGCAAACATGGAAATAGCCCCTTCCTTTTTTGGGCCAGGTTTGTTTTCTGCTGTTGCAGTGCGCTGAACTGGCTTCCTGGCTGGTCAAAGGCGCCTGAGCGGCCGCCCGACCTCAGGAGAGCACACCAAGGAGAGGCAGGTGGAGCAGGACCTTCTCCTTCGGTGGCAGTGACATGTTAGTCAGGTCATCCCATGAAATCACATCCTGTGAGACAGAAAAGAGAGCAGGGCACGGAAGAGTGAATGCTCCCCAGGTTTCAAGAACAAACATGCTCAGGACATTGGGGGACGCAGATGGCCCCATCACAACATCCCACAACCAAAAGCAGGACCCCTGCACCACATACTCGGTTTCTACATCATACCACAACAGGCTCCAAATTCAGCCATGCATCACGCAGAAACGGGCAGCACTTCTTCCCCTCCCCTCCTTCCTCTGCCCTTTTCCAGTGACTCAAGGGCTGACTCGTGCACTGGAGCCTTTCGCATTGTTGGAGTCTGTCAGGCTCCAGGTGATCGTCAGCTCTGCACCAGAGCAGAAACCTGAGCTGCACATCCCTCCGTGCCTGACTCCTTGACTCTGTCATTTCATCTGACTCCCTGTTTTCCTATCCTGAAGGGCATCCAGTTCTTTCTTTGTGCGTAATTTCCCCCAACTCCTTTGTTTTGATGATGATTCCCAATTACGGGTAATTACCAAATTTCATTAGCAATTTCTATGTTTTGTGCCAAGGCCATTAAAAACGTGAAACATCACTTCCAAGGCCGATTTTTGAGAAACCCATCTAGCACAGTCTTCAAAGCCCAGCACCTTCCTCTTCCAATTGATTTAATATTTCTCCTTTACTGAAGACCAGACCACTTAGATACGTCCTGTCTGCTCTGTCGAGAAGATCAGGTTTTTTATCTACTCTGGCATCATTTACTTTCAGAAAATCCGTATCTCATCTTAACCATTTTCCATGTTCTTAATTATTCTCTATTTTAATGTTTATTCTAAAGCTTTGCATACTAATAGATTCAGGCTAATTGACTCCTACATGCCAAGAACACATTCTCCCTGCCCCAATAAATAGACCTCTATTTGCTGTTCTCCAGCCAAACCATCCAACCCCTGTGGTTTGACAGATTTATTAGAAACCCTTCTACCGTGACTTCAGCTTTGTGCCAGCCATTTCTGGAGGAGAAACTAGCTGGTCCTACCTGTTTGCGTGCTCAAAAATCCTTGACTGCTGCTTCCATGTTGGTTGTGGCATTTCCCATCCCCACACACCGCCACCAGTCACCCTGCCTTTCTCCCCTAAGCCAGCATCCCCACCGCTACCAAAGACCTGGGGAAAGCTTTCATTTTCAGGACTGTATGTAGATTATCTTTTGTCTCTGTCCCATCCTCAGCATGTACCAGCCCCACTTCCCCTTTCCTTTATATGGCTGGACAGTTTCCAAGAGTTGTGCAACCCATCTTTTGCTATTTCCTTTAATAACCCTGACAAGGTTGGATTGTGCCTTACTTTCTGACTTGCTTGCTTTACAAAAATTGCTTTTTAGTACTGGTCTTTTCTCTGTTGCCTGTGGACTCCCTGATCTCCCTTAGCAGCATCTCTTCCTCCCACCCACCAGCCCCGTAGCCCGTTCCCTGTCCCCGCAGATCCTCAGGACCCTGCCTCACTGCCATGGGAAACGGGCAGGGCTTGCTGTCAGCAGGAGGGAGCTGCTGGTGACTCACGGCCTTCCTGGCTGCAGGGCCGTGGGCCATCCTGTTTGTCTTGGGCCGGGGGAGCGGGAGCCTTCGCAGGAGAGGTGAATCCTACCTTGGACCTGGAAGGTGGGCAGAGACATCCTGCCAGAGGGAGCGATGATGCTCAAAACGTGCCCATTAGCTAAGGCCCTCCATCCCTCTTGCTCTCTGCAGTGCCGAGCCCGTACCCGGCTGCCAGAGGAGCAACCTGGGCAGGTGCTTGTGCCCGCCCCAGCCGGCCCAGTGCAGCTCCAGGGGCTGGGGCAGATTCTTGGAATCAAACACAACTCGATAATCATTATTATTATTTTTAGATCTTTCCTTTCAGCCACTCTCCAAAGCAGGCTGAGGCTCTGCTGAGCCATGCGGCACAGACTGCCTTTAGCGCAAACCCACAAATATCCACAAAATTGGAGGAAAGAGGTAGGTGGGAGGAGGGAAACCCTAGGAACTTGCCCTGGGAAATAGCTCTGCACTAGCACGCCTCGCTGGAGGAAGAGTGCCCCGGTCACCAACAAAGGCTTGCCGTGCAGCGGCAGCACTGCCAGAGGGTCCTGCCCACACACCCGGCTTGCGGATACCCGCGGTTCCCCGAGCAGAGAGCAAACCCCCCAGGAGCAGGACTCCAAACTTGTAGTTCTGCATAAAGTCACTCCTCTGGAGCACCTTTCCTGGAACAGCTCTCCCCTCCGGCGGGAAGCGAAATGGGAGCCTGTCAGTCAGCTGCGTGCTCCGGCCACAGGCTGTTTGTGCACCAGGGCTCGGGGCTGCGCTACCTGAGAAGGTTTTTTACTGGAGAGAAGCAAAAGAAAGTGCTTCAAAAGAGGACGAGAAGCATTGCAGCTCTTGGAACGGCTCCAGCCTTGGCTGGGAAGTTGAGACATGCCTTGGAGGGGATGGGAGTCCCCTTGGAAGATAATCAGAGATTTCGAGTCTCTCCTACTTCCTTCTATTTACAAAGTCAGCGAAGCCAGAAAGCTGGTTCTGCCCCCCACCCCACACACGACAGCCTCTCTGCTCACGGCAGGACTGAGGGACACCTCAATGTAAGGCTCCTGATGACCCCTCGGGAGCTACAGCCACAGGGGGAAAGGGGTGTCAGGCCACAGGAGAGTTTCCAAACCCCCGCTGCGGCCAAGAGCAGGGCGGTGAGATGCAGTTCTGGAGCGATCTCACTTCCTAAGGGCTTGTCCCCATCACGGGGCACAGATCCCATGGGCACCTGAGATGCTGGGGCAATGCTAGCCCTTGTAGCATGAGGCAAGACCACTCTGACCATCTCCTTCTTTTCAACCAGGGCTGCCCATGGCGTGCTCAGTGCTGTGCTGGCTCCTGCCAGCCCTTGGGTGAACAAGTGTCTTGTTTGCTCCCCTCTCAGCCTGCCAGCCTCACACCGGCCTCTTGCCGTGCTACAGCAACCTGCCTGTGTCTGCAGTTTCTCTGAGCCATCACAGTGCTTTATGGGCATAGTGGCGCTGGCTGGACCGGCAGGAACTGGGCTGGAAGGGCTCATCCAGACCAAGTCCAGTGTCCGTTAATCACTGGCCACTCGCCGCACGAGGGTCTCTGCAGCACGTCTGTTCTGCATGTCTGCACTACAGCTGTGATCCTGCAACAGGCAAACTGCATCGGAGGGATATTCTCCAGCCGGAGAATTTAACAGCCATATTTAATAGCTGTCTGCCCTCCCCTCTGTGCATGCTCAGGGGAGATCCCTTCCCCTCTATACATTTCCTTTCACTACCTTAACGGAGGAAGAAACCCCAAACACTTCTCAGGCAGACTCCAGCTCTTCAGCACTGGATTAAGTTTAATGCAGAACTTCTCCGCACCCAGCAATAGAAGAGTTAAACACCAGCAGGATGCGGATGGCCATGCACCCTCTGTGCTTCATGGGACCAGGAGTCAGAGCAACATCCTCCTCCTCTGCAAGATGCCAAGGGATCCCAGGAAGAGCTCTTGGATGGAGAAATCCAAGCAAAACCCCCAAAGCAGTGGAGGGACCTGGGGTGTTTGCACAGAGGCTGCTCCCTGCTGACATTTCCTCTTGATTCAACTTCACAGATTGACCTGGAACCTCACACTGCATCTTGTAGGCAGCGAAATCCCTCCATTCACAAAGTCCCAGGGCCTTTGGGCTATGTCCATGTTGGCTGGAAAAACAGAATCAGATTCCTCAGGAGAAGTCAGACACAAGTTCAGGGAATAACCGGAGCCTGACGACATATTATAGTCACGGTGTTGCTTATACAAAGCAGTGAAGGTCACACACTGACTAAATAGCTTGGGTCTAACAGCTAAGGGCAGCCAAGAGACACATACAGTACCCCGGCACCTTCAGGGCACAGAGCCATCACTTTACCTCTGCATGCCTCAGTTTCCCTAGCTCTACTAGCAGCTAAAGGAAACTGGTTGCCTTTCAAGAGCATGGAGAGAGCTCATTAACCAGTGGCAAGAAAGCAGCTTGAAAACCTCCAATGGCTGGTGCTAGAGCCACACCAGAGGTTACTGCACCCCAAGCTGGTTCACAGCACTCAGCCGAAAAGGAAAGTTCAATGCCTGTAGCAAACACTTGGCAGAACAACTGACTGGGGCACTGGCTAATGCTGCTCATCCACAGCTGTGTTGTCTTGGACCTCCCCCAGCCCCAGCTCCCATGAACAGGGGCATGAACTGTGAAAGGAGTGAGAGAGGCTTTAAGTGCCGCAGATTCCCCTGGCGCTGCCATGGGAGGCTTCCAGCTCTCTTCACTCTGCCTGTCAAGAACTATTTTCCAGCCAGGAGGCTATTCCAGCACCGATGCACAGAGACAGGAATCCACGGCAAGGCAGGAACCCGAGCGCAGGGGCTGAAAGAGGCTTTGACACTCCTTTTCCCATCAAAGGAAGTGCAACATCCTCCCTTCACCCAAAAATGCAGATAAAGGCTCTCATGTAGCTCCGCTAAAGTGTAGACTCCACCGTCCCCTTTCCAGTTCCCAGGCAGATGCGTGGTGCTGTGCCTCACCGAGGTGTGAGTAAGGATCCAGACATGCAAATCTGAAGGCAAGCGTGTGCATGTTGCAACAAGGAGGAGGCTGTTCGGCACAGGGACTTGGCTCCTCTTGTGAACAGATTCAGGGAACATGCTCATGAAAAACCTAAGTCTCCAAATATTTTATTTTGATCCATGAGCCTGGCAAGATCTCCTGTGAACATGCACTCGGTTGGGACTACATGGGCCTCAGAGGAAGAAGTGGGAGTGGTAGGAAGTCAGAGACAGACCCAAGCAAGGCTTGGGCTTGGGTTTGGGCAGACTGCTGGGAAACCAGAGGGTACGGCTGAAGCAAAAACACAGGCAAGGGCCTGAATTTTCCTCTGAAATGCAAGGATGCTGAGCATGCTCTTTCAGTCTGAAAGGGATGCTGCTCCCTCAGCCCCAGCGTCCTGCAGCTGCCTCTCACCTGGGAGACACATGGGTATGTCTGGGGTCACACTGGTTCCTCCAAACACTCCTGCCACGATGCTAAACCGAAGGGAAACTCTCAGTAACAGAGCGATATGGATGTGTAGGAGAAGCAGAGCCTTTCACTCTTCCTAAATAAACATAGAAGCCTTGATACTTAAGGACAAAAAGGTTTTCTACTAGTGGCTCTTGGTTTGTGTGTTTGAGCAAAGGCTTCTTGCACACTCCCCCAGGCTGACTGAAGAACTGGGGATGAATAACAAGCTGAATGGATCCTGCTTGGCACATATCAGAGCAGGGCGACAGGTACCAGCATCCAGCCAGCGAGCTGTGATGGAGCAAGACGCATCCGATCTCGGCTCAGAAACTTCATGTGATGAGGAATCCACCCCCTTCCTACAGATGTGGCACACACCAACAGCAAAGCCCAAATCTTACATCCCGTGAGCGCAAGTAAAGAGCTCAGCTTGACGTGGCCTTGCTGGACTCCTGCAGGACAGCAAAAATGAACCCGTCCCTTCTTCGAGTGGTAACTGGAGAGAGTGCTCGGCTCAGCAGCCAGCACATCACCTGTACAGGAACATGGATTTTCAAATAGTCTTGATGGCTCAAGTGCCAGAGTCTCTGCGTGTCACTGATGGCTGGTGCCAGTGTCCATCGGGATGGCCCGTGGTACCTGCAGTGCCCTGCAATAGCTCAGCTGAGCACAGCACCTTCACCTCCAGGCTGCCAGCATGCTCACACAGAAATGTGAACTGGTTTTTCATACATCTAGCAATTGGCTGAAACAGAAAGCGCATGTAAGAAAAGGGAAAGCAGCCGGCCGGAGTCTCCTTCCAGGGAAAATCCAGGAAAGTCCATGGATATAAACAGCTGAGAAGAGCTGAGACAGTGGGAACATGAAATCAGCCAACTGCCCTTCTGCACCGAGACATGAAATTCAAATGAGGCCCCAGTGGGAATCTAAGGCAAACTCACCGCCAGGATAAAGGCTGCCGTTCGCATGGCCGGCAGCGACTACATTGCAAACCAGTGAAGTCATTATCGATTTCCATTCACAGCTACAGAGAGGCTTCAGAACAAGCCTGTGACATGGAAGATGCTGTGACTGGGCTCCCAGTACCCTCCAGTCTGATGCATTTTGTGATTATTGACCTTACAGTGGGAAGCTCGGGCTGAGGAAATAGGCTCCTTTTTATTCCACGCCTCCATGAGAAACTAAGGGTATTTCTGTTGAATTAGCCCGGGTGGCTGCTTTCCTTCTCTGCACAGACCCGAGTGAAGTGCAGAGCAATGTTCGGACCCCCAAGCCTCAGCTACATCACCATGTGATGGGTTATTTATTTCTGTAGCCAAACACTAGATATATCATCTAAAACAGAGATGCTGAGAAGAGTCTCAAACTTTCTATCTTCATTCTTCTCTTTCCCCCCTTTTTTTTAAGTGTACAGGATAAAGAACAACAGAAACAGGTGAATGGTTTCATTATTTGGGAAAACCTCCTGGCAGACATACTCAGCAGAGCGGACTCAAGCAACCTCCTGTCCCTTACTCTATGTTGGACATTTCTGTAGCTGTCTCATATCTGGAAGAAAATCTTTGATCTCCTGTCAACCTTGGAGTTTGTACATGTACATTTGTCTAAATCCAAGGAGAAGCCATGAAAAACCCTGCTTTTCGTTGGGAATTAGAAAAGAGGAAAAGCTTGAAGAGGTGAGGTGACTGCCAGTGAGTCCACAGTAGCATGACCGTGCCATCATCTGTCCAAACCAAACACTGACCTCTCCACCTGGGCAGCTCAGCTGCTGCTGTTCAACACGAGCTCTAGGGACAGGGTCTTGCTCTCGCTGCCTGGTTAGCTGTAGGAGAGTCAAGTCCTCTTTAATGACTCAGCTCTAAGTCGCTCAAAATGATGATGTCTTCCTACCCGACCCCAGAGAAGGAGGGATCAAGAGACGTGTTTCTTTCGTTCATTCTAGGAAACCCCAGGACATGCTCAAACCAGTCTCTGCTTCAAAGGAGAAAGGCGAAAGCTCAGAAATTAGGATTTTAGCAACCAAAATCCCCCAGCCATCCCCCTGGTCAGGACCAACTGTACACCCAAGGTGAAATAGCCTGAGTGCTAAGAGAGGACTCGATGGCAGGCGTTCGACGTAGCAGGTCTCCCCATCCCTGGCACGATGGATATGGCTGTTACTGCTCCAGGGCAGCCCAGTACTCTTGATCCAAGACAGATCAATACTTTAAGTTAATACAGCCCGGGATTTTCTGCAGGCTTTCATGGAGTCGGGCACACAAACCTCACAAAGCTCAAACCCACTTCAAGTCCCCAATCCATGCGAGTGGCTGGAAATCCCCATGAGAGGCAGAGTGCCTGCTGCAGCCAGGGCTGGCAGCCGTGCTGTGCTGCACCGTGCTGTGCCGGGGGAGCGGGCTGGGACAGTGCTGCCACAGTGCCTCGCAGTGTGTGCTGTCCCTGGCAGGAAGCCATTTGTCTGTGAGGCAAGGAAGCAAGGAGGTTTTGGAGACGGCAATCCCATGCAGCTTCTCGCTGCTTTTCCCAGCTACTGATCCAAGAGTGCCTGTGTTTACTTCCAGCCTTCCTCTCTGCTCTGCTGCCAAGCAGCCTTAAGGACCGGACGCAAACCACTCCACCAGGAAATGCACTGGATCACATCAGATAAAAAGGCCTTTGCACAGGGACACTTCGCTGGCATTAACCCTGCTCTACCTGGGTCCCAGCAAGGCACCTGCGGGCCAGGGTTACTGGCAGGCAAGCCGACCCCATGCATCCCCGGGTTTCTGCTACCGGAGTCCAAGTTGTCATACCTGGGGCTGCTCCGCAACGCGACGGTGCTGCAGCAGCTTGAATCACATCCAAGTGGCACCGAGTTGCTCGCGGGCAGGGCGGAGGGAGGTGCCAAGAGCATACGGCTGTGGCTCGGGGTTCAAACCCCACTCACCAGCTCTAGCAGCTCCTTCACAGCAGTGTGATGGTGGGAAATGCGTGAGATGGCTCCAGAGGGTTTGGCCTGCGGTGCAGCCAGACTGACCTCAGCAGGGTTTTTGATTGACCCACTGGTCTGAAAAAGCTTTCAAGGAGCAAATGAGACGGCAGTGCCCTGCGGGTTGCGGTGGCTCACCTGGCACTGACCATGGATCGATGGGCCCTGGCTCAGTCTCTCCTCTGCTGAAAGCAAGGGCACGTGCTGCCTCCTTGGGCTGCCTGGGCACGGCGGAATGCCGGGCATGGCTGCAGGCACCCACTCAATACCTGCCAGGACCTTCCCCCAAAGGCATAACCCTCAGCAGCACTGTAAGGCTTAGACACTAAAGCAGGGCTCAGAAGACCAGGCCCTGCTCTAGCACAGCTTCTCCTGTCAACCTGGATGTGTCACGTCCCCCATTTCCTGGCTGCGAAGCCATCGCTCTCCCAGGCACAGTGTGTCACTGCCATGTGCTGAGGGCACCACCAGCCATGGGCTCCCAGTCTCTACTTAGCAGGGAAGGTGAGGCAGGAAAGCAAGTAGCAATTAAAGACAATAATGCATTGAACTGTCAGAAAAGCAGGGCGCTTCTCTGCAGATGAAGTTTGTATCTTCCACACATTTGTAGTCTCCTGGCCCTGCCCGCCAGCCGGCAGATGTGTACGGGTCTGGGCTATCTGAGCACCCACTCCCTTCTTCTCCCTCCACCTTTTTGCGCATTTGCAAAAAGCAAAGCTCAAAGCGTGTGACCGGCGGGTCGGGTCGGCGAGGCTCACAGAGGGCTGCTGCGGCACCAGTCCCACCATGCAGAGTCACTGATGCTGGGTGTGAGCACTGAGGCCACGGCTGACGGCCGACATTTCAACACTTCTCCTTTAGCAAGAGGAGGACAGCACACAACTGTTACCCTCCTGTTCTGGCTGAGGCAGGCGGCTGCTACAGGAGCTAGGTGAGAAATAACGCCACAGCTCGAGTGAGGTGAACACTGAAGCAACAGTCTAATAGAACTTGGAAGGAAATCTCTGAGCAATCCCTTCTCACCACCTAACCCACCGTCTTTCCTTAATAACCCCAAATGCTGCAGCTAGCAGCCTCCCTTAAACCACACCTGTCCTGTCTCCTTTTCCTCTTCTTGGTGAGGGCTGGCGTGAGCACGCAGAGCAGCAGGAGCATGCTGGCTGATCCCAGTGCGGCGGGGATCAGAGGGCAGAGGAGGAGAGAGGACCTCTGCTCTTCCTTGGCTCCATTCCCAAACCAAACTCCATCCACATTGAGAAACTCCAACGTTTCCATTACGGGCAAAAGGAAAATGAAATCTACAAATATCTGAGTCCCTAGGAAAGCCATTCTCCCTGGCAGAGTGGCAGCAGGCTGAGTATTGAGTGACAAGCAGCCACCAATAAATCATTCTGGCCACACCTGCACATGTTAAGATCCACTACATCTTCCCTGTGTTTTAAGAAAGATAAAGGCTATTTTAAACTGACCTTCAATAGTACACACCACTATTGCTATACTGACTTGCTGGGGCAGCAGCTGACCTGATTTTGCTCTTACCTCTTACCAAGGACCAACCCTTGCATTAAGCCATCACATCCAAAAGACAAATCTTGCCTGGGCTTGAGGATGGGAGCAGGAGAAGGGGCCATCGCCAGCGTCTGGTTCCTAAATCAAGGGCTGAGCAGAAGCCCCAGCCACCCCTTTTGTCTCTTTGGCTCAAAGCAGGCTGCGCCCAGGCTCTGCAAAATCACCCAAATTCACCCCATCCCAGTGAGCAGCAGAATTACCGACGGGGCAGAACTTCTGCACACCAGAACCCGGTCATGCGGAGGTAGGAGGGTCCCTTTATTGGAAGAATACCTGGCAAAAAAAAACCCTTTTTAATAGCTTTGACATGCTTTAGCCCTACCGCTAGCCCTGTTCTGCTAATCCCTTCCCAGCGCTGCTTGCACACTCGCCTGGGTCTGCAGGGAAGTGATGCTGTGTTTGACATACTTGTTATTGTGTCTAGCTCGCTCTCACGCTTACTGGCCTGGGGCCAAGCAGCAGAAGGACGTAACCTTGAGCTGGGCCGAACCCTGCCTTTCCCAGCTATTGAAAGGGGAGAGGGTCTGAAGCAGGAAAAACAAGGAGGCAGCTTTTCCCTTTCTTTCGGTGGCAACTCCCCCGCCCTGCCCAGCACACACACATTCCTGACATGGTGCCAGGATGGACATCGGGCAGCCCACGGGGAGCGAACGCCCCGTCGGGGTGGAGGCAGAGTCCCGGAGGCTCCGCTGAGGCCAGAAGGAAACCTGCAGCTCCCTGTGAAGGTCGATACGAGGCTCTGACTCACCCAGCCAGTGCTGCACAAACAGGCCCGGCAAGCGAAACGTCCTCACAAAACTGTCCCCCGAAGTCCATACGGAGATGCATCAGGAGCAGCTCGACACCAGGCCTGCTTTGGGGTTGATGTTTTGCATTTCTCCCAGTCCTTAACCTGAGCTAAAACATGCTGTGCTATTGCTGTAGCTCCAACCGTAGCGTTCAGAGCATCCAACCCACACCTCGCGGACATATATTGCATCTACAAACTCCTGGCAAAGCCTGCTTGCTGCCCCACCATGCCCACGCGCGACGGCTGTCCTTCCCCCTCGCCCTCACAACTGGGTGATGGTGGGGGGCAATGGGGACATGCCAGGGTGCAACACGCTCTGCACCACCAAACACGGCCTCCTGCGCCTCTGCGCTGTCAGCCAGCACTCCCACCGACGTCACATTTACCTTTAGCAAATCTAGAGAAGAAACCCTTTAAGCTCTCCTCCAGGCTTTGCAAGAGCCTTCCAAAATCCACCTTGGCCAGACGGAGCACAGACCGGGCAAGGTTTGTAGCCCCAGCCAGCAGGAGTCATGGATGCTGCCCTTCGTCAGCTCACCTGACAAAGCAAGCAATGCTTCAAAACCACGTTCAGTGACCAGCACACAGCTTGCAAAGGGCTTTCTGGAGTACATTTGAGCAGCAAAGATTCTTCTCGTTACCTTCTTGAAATGACCTTGGTTATGATCTTGCCTATGAACATGCCTGATCCTCAAGGGTATGTCTGAGCTTCATAAAGGGTGTCTGAATGAGGATGTACTAAAATGAGGCATCTTTCAGGTTTTATAGTGATGCTTTCCCTGCTAAGCGGTCCAGCTGCTGGATCCTGAACTGAAACTAAGCTGTTACCATCTCCCATCGTGATCACTTACCTGGAAATCAATGCAACTTCACAAGTAACGGTCAGGGGATGCTCTGGGGACAGATATTGGGCCCCAAATGGGGCAGGAGTTCTTTGAGAATCAAAAAAGCAATGCCAAGGCAATATATGATTTACAAAAACTGCAACAAGGTCTGCTAGGGTTTAAGGTCTGTCATTACTGACAGCTCTGCAGCAGCAAGGCCTTCTTCTGCCAGGTCAGCTCCTTGACCGTATTCTCAAGATAGGAGATACAACCTGCTCCTGAGCAGACACTGTGTCCACCCACCATGCTCCAGAGACAGATCTACAAGAAAATGCCAAAGATTTCACCCGTTTCTAACAGGAATGGCTTCACAGAGATGTTCCCAACCAGCTTCAAGACAGCCGTGCCAGGCTCTGCCAGCCGAGGCCACGGCGGCAGCAGCGAACACCGTTCGTTTCTCACTCAGTACCGCAGAGGCGAGGCAAGGCGAGCAGGGCAGGCAGGGCTCTCCGGGCAGGCTCTGTCTCCCAGCCCGGGGGCTGTCCCTGGGAAATCCGGCGCTGCCCCGTGGGGCGGCCGCTGGGCTTGGCTGGGCGCCGCTTGCCCGCAGGCACGGAAGCGCTTGCGAATGGGGACCCGAGGTCCCGGGAGCAGCAATCAGGGAAGGAAGCACCAGGCCTGGGACACTTGCAGATGAGACAGGAAGGGATTACACATATCCCACCGATCCGAACATGCGTCCCCCTCGAACAAAGCCGTTCCTGCTTCTCCGCGCAGCCAGGGCTGGGAACAGGCTCCCAGCTGCTCTGGGAACACTGCGGATCACTTTCCTTTCCCACTGTCAGCACCTGCTTAGAGGTTACTTCCTACGACCTTCGGGGTAACCCCGTATCACGGTTTTACTGCCCTGAGAAAGAGATGGGGATGATAATCCAGTGCGAAGAGGAGGAGTCCTTTCCCTCCCCCTTGCGATCCCTCCAGCGGACGCACGGCCTTTGCGAGCGCCTGGGGTCTGTGCCGCGGAGCCGAGTCCCCTGAGGGCAGCCTGCGTGCACTCTCTCCCATCAAGCTAGAGACCAAGGCAGGAATAATACGAACATATATTTTTAGCAGCAGCAAATTATTTCTCTTACAGAAGGAATATTTCCATGCTGGGCTTTTTCCCTTCCCTTATCACGGATTGTATATTTAGAGCGTGAGAACTCTACCTCGCACAAACAAACGCTGCCAGGCCCCCGTGCTCAGCGAGGGATCCGCTTCTGGCCTCTCTGATGTGCCCCTTTTTCGGACAAAACCCCCCATCTTTGCTCCACAAGTAGGAACTGTCAAAGGGAGAGCTGAGTTTGGGACATTATGTGGAAAGGAAGGGAAAATGCACTCCAGAGAGTTATCAATCAGCACATTTGTTAAATCGTAGCTGCAAGCGGCCGAGCTGTAGGAAACCCGGGGCAGACCTCGAGCCCTGCCACAGCGACAAGCAGCTCCTCCGGCGCGGCAGCGCAGGCTTCACCGCTTCCCGCTGGCTGCAGGTGCAAGCAGGGATCCCGAGGGATGGCTGGAACGGTCGGGGACATCCCCAGGGCGATCTGGCTGCTAAAACACGTTGTACTTGCCAGCGGAGAGTCTCACCCAAAGAGCAGCTTTACAGCCCGCGCTGCACAAAGCTCATGAATGAAAGGCCACGGGTGCTTAAACCCCCTTCCCACCATGTATGCAAGTGCCAGGTTAACGGAGTGGGGCGTCAAACTACCGTAGCTTCTTGTTTTCACTCTGCTTTCCCATCCGTCTTGCACGCTGGAGGCTGTGCAGCCCTGCCCTGCCTCCCTGCCTGCCTCCCTGCCCGCCCGGCCACTGCTGGGAGCTGCTTTCTGGCAGGGAAGCCGCAGCCAGCCGGGCAGCCCTGGGTTGCAGCTACGGAGGCTTCTCATTCCTAGAGAGGAGGCTGATTTCACAGGCCGACCATGGCAAACATCTCTGCGATTTTTGCAGTTTGTCATGGATGAGCCGTTAGGAACCGCTGGATCCGCGCGCCCTGCTCCGCAAGGGAGCGAGACGGCACGATTTCTCCTGGCCAAGGAGGCCCAAACACTCCCCGCGGCCCCTCTAACGCAGATTTAACGCATTTCAAACAAAAATGCATCAAATGCCGTATTTCCACACCGAACATGGGGATTTCACGGTCTGGGTGACTTTCATGACATCGAGATTGATACGGACTCTTAATCATAGGTAACAGTTGCTGAATGAAGCCCCAGGGCGAGGGCTTGGTGTCTAAGATGCCCGCCTGCATTTGCTCCTCTCAGCTTTGCTCTGTTTATTTTCCCCACACCTCTGCATGGGGTATCTGCCCTCCCACCGAGAATGAAATGTCAAGTCACCGGGCTTTTTGCAAATCACAGCACCGTGCCTTTTGACCCGCACCAAGATAACTACAACAGCAGCATGGGAACGGAACCGAATCTGACTGGCTAAATACTCGTAATTCGTGGTCGGAGGCAGCGTCATGCAGGCAAAGCTTGCAGCGAGTGGCTTACACGTTCAGGAGCTCCCACAGTGGTACATGCACAGCTATTTCAGAGGAGAAGAAGTGATGCACACCAAGAAAGGGTGCGTTTTACCCGCAGTCAGATGTCGAGGCTCTCACTGCCAGCCTGTGCCAGCGTGACGTCCTGCCAGGCGCTGCTGGCAGGGAGCGTGGTGGTGGGCAGGTGAGGCAAGGCTCAGGCTGTCTGTGAATCCTGTCGCACACATACAGTTTGGAAGATTTACGCATCCCCACCTGTAAACTGCTTTTCCTACTCTGTCCAGTACATACTTGAATGTTCAGGAAAAGAATAGCTTATCTTGGCACATTAGCATTCCCATTCTTAACCCACTTCATCCTAATTTCCACCAATTAACAGATTTTCCCAGCCATGAGTTATGCCATCGCAGTCAGAAACAGCCGCGTACGCGTCACCTGCAAACCCAGATCCTGACCCCGCATGTCCCTGACGCCTGCTCTGTCTCCAGAGGACGTTCCCACCTGCCTGCAGACCCAGTGATAGCAGGACGGGCAGGGCTCTGGCCTGCCCCGTGCACAACCACAGTTCCCAAATCTGGTCTTCCACCAGCTATTTTCCTTCTGTTAACGGTCTACGGGTGCAGGTGAGAGAGCATTAGAGGAGTTCCACACTTGGCAGATAGGCTGGGGCTACGGCAAGGCTCATAGTCACTCCCACTAATGACTTGAAAGAGGGGAAAAGCAAGGGGACACAGCACAAGCAGTCCACAACCTGCAGTAAGGAGCCCCAGGCTTCATTCAGTCACCTCTAAGGGTTAAAATGGGCTCAGTCCTCACGGGACCACACTGACTCCTCTCCAGTTTTCCTCTCAGCAATTTGATCATTGCTCTCAGAGGCACTGACCAGAGGAGGTGGGCTGGAGCCCTTCCCCTGACCTGGCTCCATCACATGTCCTGATTTCCACCATCCCTGCTGAGTTAGGGCCAGCTCTACACCCACAGCAGAGCTCCCCTCACCATGTACTGATGGCCTGAGGCACCTCTGATCCCTTGGCCTGGGAAGGCTTCAGTGGAGAAAACCTCCTTGAAAAGCTGAGTCTCACCTTGACCATCCACCCAGGGCCTCCCTAGAGCCAAAGCACTGTGGGGTGGAGGAGACCAACAGCTCACAGTACGAACTTCCCACCCCCAAAGAGAGGAGGAGGAAGGAAGCTCCCACCTCTGATCTGGGACAAGCCTTCCTCGGTCACCTTCTCCACCCTCCCCTCCTGGCCGCAGGCAGAAAGGTTAGCACAGCCTGGGCACAGGAGATGCTCTGCGTGAAGCTCGTTGTGCATCGCGGGGCCAGAAAAGGCAGAGCCTGGATGCAGGAGGCATCCCGCTTCATGGGTCCCCAGCCCCTTCCCCACAAAGAGCTCAATCTGCTGCTTTGGCTTGTGCATAGGCTTGGGCATTCCTGGAGAGAAGACAGATGGGTCTGGGGGCTCTGGGGAGCTCTGCATCCAGTGATCAGAGCGAACAGGCCATAGTGGTGACCAGAGGGTCTGTCTGGAGCACCAGGAGCCGTCTCATGGAGGGAGAGCCCCAGAAGCCACCCGGCACAGGGAGCTGGTCCCTGGTGCAGCCCTCTGGGAGAGGGTCAGCAGGCGGGAGGAAAACAGAGGAGCAAAGGACAGCTCTCTGCCAAGACTTGTTTCTCCCATGCATAGGGCCAAGATCGGTTGCAATGATATCAGACCCACGTACTGTTCAGAATTGGCTCGTCTCTGCAGAACACAGACTCTCTGGCACAGAGCTGCGCTGCGCGAGGCTGAGCCCAGAAGCTGAGCTGCACCATGTGAACCACAATGAGTGGAAATGAAATCCCATTGAAATCGGAGCACATTCGACACAGTGTTCAGAGCACAGCCGTCCTAGAGCCAAGCTGGCAGTGGGGAGAGCAAGCACTGGTGTCTCTCACCTGCTCACCAGACACACAGAAAATGCTGCTCGGTGGCTCTTCCCACAAAGGAGAGGCCCCAGCTCTCAGGGGAGCCCACAAAATGCAGGATGGGCAGAGGTGGGCACTGCCTGCTGCCGAAAGCCTGAGGTTAACGGGGGAAAGTAGGAGGCTGGAAAGCTGGAAAGCATTTACACATGTTTCTCATGACCTGGATTTCCAAGAAAAATGGTTTGGTAAGGACCCACAGGCTAAAACTCAAACCCTGGGTTCATCCTGGCAGAGGGATCTATATCATTTGGGCTCCATACAAGCAGCGAACGGCCCGGGCTGGGCCAGCTGGCAGGACCGTGGGTGCGGGACTGGTGGCTGGCAGAGCACCCTGGGGCCAGGCAGGCATTTCAGGAACCAAGGAACCCGACTGTTCTTGGCTGAATACCTTAGTCCAGAAAAATACTTCAAATGGGGGTGGGGGGAAAGCAAGAAGTAACAGCCGGAAAATGGAAGGGAAAGCAGATGCATGTTTGGGGCAGTATTTGAATTCAAAACTCAGACAGTGGGAGTGTGAAAATGAGATTTCCAGACAGACGCCTTCTCTTCTGTGTGACCAGATGACTGGCTACAGGAACAAACCATCTGATACTGGGAGATGCACGTCCACGCAGATCTCTCATTGGGTATTTCCAAAATTGCTTTCTGCCCAGTCCCTGCATGAAGGGAGGGTCCTTTCCACCGGCACTGCTCTTCCCTTTTTATGTTCTTATTGTGGTGTTATCACCCCAAGTACTTTTTAGGCCCTCGGGAAGGCAATCCCTGGGCACATGCTCCAAGAACCAGAAGGAACGGCAAGTTTTCCCATAGGGGCCATGCCCCCATGTTGCTGTGGTCACTACGAGAGCCATGAAAGCAAGAGACCTGAAACACCCAGCAGACTCGCTCAAAGGTTAAACCTGAAGGCTGGGGTGAAAACTTCACCCACTGAGAAATAAAGGGAACGTTTTGCACTGTGCCTGTTGCTTGAGCCGCCCAATTCCTTTGTGCAGGCAGAGCTGGTGTTACGATTCCTGGTGCGAAGCAGAGATGAGTCTGACCCATCCTGCCACCGCTGGCGGTGAGCTCCATCACCCACGGAGCGGCCACACCGAGAAGGGGGCAGGAGCAGGCTGGGCGCAGCGCTGAGCGAGGAGGACGCGGGGAGAGCTACCGTTCGGCTGTCTCGAAGCTCAGCAATGCAGCTGCGGACTGACAGCTGCAACAGAAGCCATCTGCCTGTGTGCTGAGCTGGACAAGCGGGAGGAGAGCAGGAAGGATTTCCAGGATGAGAGGGCCGGGAGGGAGGCAGGGTCTCCCATGAGACAGAGGGAGCCAAGTCTGGTGGAGGTCTTCCTGCAACAACCATCGCTGCAGGGCTGGGGTTACCCCGTGGCAGAGAACAGGGAGGTAGGAAGAAGGGGTCAAGTCCTCTGTGAAGAGAGTTCAGAAAGGATCAAGACAGAGAAATGAAGGCGTTAAGAGATAAGAAACAGTCCCTGTAGAAACAGTCCCCGGCAAGTCTGTGGTGGTACCTTCTTCCACCTAGCCGGCAGGGAGCCTCCGGGCAGTCCACTCTCACAGAAGGGAGGGAAAAGCTTAAGTCAACCTAAAATAAACAGCTGTGTTCAGAAGCACATCTGGGTTTGCATGGATCCGGGGTTCATTTATAGACTGCATAATTGCTCCGTATACAGATGATCTTTCCTTGCTCGGTATCTATTGTTTCACCTGTCCTACCATGGCAGCAGTTTGATGGATGAATTTAAGGGTCACATCCAGTAGCTCCACTCTGGGTTCTCCCTGCTGCAGCACTAGATCCTCGCTGACATACAACTTAGGAAAATCCCATGCAGTCTTCAGCACATGAGACTTCATGGGGAAGGCCACCGAGGGACTATTCTCTTTCTGAAAGGATGAGAAACTCATTACCACCACAGATGGCCCAGCTCTTCCAGGCCTCTTGCCTAAAATGCCAGTCCAGCAAAGGCCATAGGCTTTATAAGATTACAGCTACTCGAAGTTTATGAGGTTACATAAAACATTTACGGTGGGTGTATTAGTAACACAGTGGCCTATATTTACGGCTGGTGCATGCCCGCTGCAAAGCAGGGGTGACCCCAAGGCTTAGCTGGAGCCCATGTGCTGGTATTTGGATCGCTTCCATCGGCATTAACAGCTGGGCTCCGAGGAGCGGCCAAGGGCAGCTCAGATGTCGTCTCTCTGCTCCAGCACCCACCCACGGGCTGCAGCGATGCGCCGAGGGCCCCAGGCAGCCCAGCACCAGGGAGCGTGAAGGGCTGGTCCCAACCAGGATGGCCTGCTGTGTTGGTGCTTCATGGTAGCTCGTGGGAGCTGAGACCTCTGAGCTGGCACGGCTGGCTGTGGCTTTCCGAGCTCTCTCCTCCTAACTGCTGCACTGAGCACCGTGCTTCTGGCCTCCATCACCTCACACTGCAACGGGCCTCCTTTACACAGAAGCAAAATTAAAGGGCTGAATGGGTAAGGAGAGTCATTTCAGAAGGCAAGGGACCAGCCTGCACATCTGGGAGCGGGGAGGAGGCGGCAGCAGGAGCCTGCCCAGGCCGGCAAGTCCCCGAGCGCAGCGGGGCAGGGTGTCTGCGCAGCCCCCCTTCGCTCAGGAAGAAGGAACAACAACAGGAAGCGAAGAGAACTCGCTCAGACAAAAGATAAACAGACCAGCTAGATAGTGAAGCCAGAAGCTGCTAATTAACCTCAAATTGCTTCAGAAAGGACTCCAAGTGGAGCGTTCCCTTCTGAAAGGCGAGCAGGCAGGGCTGTCCCAAAACATCTGCTGCCGTGGCCCCGCTCTGCCTGCCTGCACTGCAGCTGTGGCTCCCATGGTAGTTTTTCTCTCGGCAAGCCCTGAGCTGTCCTGGGCGTGAAAGCAGGAGCAAGCAACCCGAAAAGGAGATGCACCTTGCTCTCTACTCAGCCTAAACCTTGTCTGGGTTCAACAACGACGGGCTGGAGCCCTACTATGCCTCCCACCAGCAGCAGAGACCCTCTCCTTGCACTCCCACCAGCAGCACGCCCAGCGCTTGCGGAAGACGTGTGCTCATGGAAGGAGCTGCGTGCATCTCACCAGAGCTCGGAGAAGCAACGCACCCCAAGAAAAACTCCTGTGCTGCAGCATCGCTAAACCCAGCAGGAGTTCAGTTAATAAATAAAGCCCTTGACCCTGCTGAGCATCTCTCATATGCCACAGGATAAGATTTACATAAGGGGGCTGAACCACAGTTCCCTCAGGCAAAGGAAATAAATGAGAGAGAAAAATCAAACCGATTGCCCAAACTCAAGGGCCAGTCAGGAACAATCTGGGCTCCTTAGAGCAGGAAATGACACTCAGCTGAGCATCTGTGTGCATGTCAGGACGGATTAGGAGCCTGTCAGGAGCCTGACATCAGCTTTACAAGATGATTATGTGCAAGAGGGCTGCGGCAGGGCTCTGGACACCAGAAGCAACGTTACAAGCACTGCAGCCCCAGAGCATCTGCCACTATCTTGCAATACAGTATTTCTTCTCTCCCCATTGAATGTCCTCAAAAAATGATGCCAGGCTGAGATGTCATTTGGCTGCAAACCGGGGCAGGTTTTCAAGCGCAGCATCTGGTGAAGCACAGGGATGCAACACCCCTGCTCTGCCCATGAGGTGCCAGGCTGCTTCTGGCTCCTGCCAGATCCAGTTGCCTTTGAGGGGCGAGTGGCAATTCCTGTCCTGCATTGGTCAGGAAGAGGTTTTGGCACCAGCTTTAATAGAAATACGCCCAGCTCTAGCACTTCTCTAGTCTGGTGGTCTAGACGTGCAAACACATTAAGATTCTGCGTTGTCCCAGTATTTTCAGATTAGGAAGGGCTACGAATAAAGCCTTCACCTGCAGATAGGTACCCCAGTCCTCACTTTGCACTGTGCAGAGATACTGGGCTGTAGGAAGGTAACACTTTTGGATCCAGAAATGCTACTGTGGGGTACCCTGTGCTGCTACCGTAGAGGCTCCCAAATCTCTAGTGTTCAACCAGGTGACTTGCAAATGCACGAGAGCAACAGCAACACAGAGCTCCGCTCAGGGCGCAGAGCAGCCCCGGGATCCAGAGCACAGCCAAGGCAGGCGGCCTCTGCCACGGCTGCCACGGAGTGCTGCAGGTGAGATGCTGGCAACACCATCCTCCCAACATACACGCCGTTCCCGCCGCAGGGAGCTCAGCCAGCCCGGCCAGCATGGAGCTATCCCCTTACACCACACTGTGACTTACTCTGCGTGTGAGCCACAGCAAGCCTACACGTCAGGATGGTGGCGGCGACTACGCGGAGGAGAGCTGTGCTGCCGCACATCCCACTGGCCCTCGTGCAGCTCGGCCAGCCGTGTCTGCAGCCTCTGTTTTGGAGCACCTGATGATAAGAAGCAGCACAGAGGGCAAAGGGCAATGCAGACCTGCCATGGGGACACGGGCAGCAAGCCCCAAAATACACAGAGAATGCTGATTAATCAAAAGGTTTTGCTTTTCATCTGTTTGGACTTTGAACACAAATCTTGATTTTTTTGCCCTGAAAGCAAAAGCTTTTCCCTGCAAAAACGTTTGGTCATAAAACTCTACAGCACATCAGTGCAAGAGATTACTTTTACCATTCTGCACTGGATATTCTTTTCAACATCATAACATTTGTGGTGGGGGCTGAATAGTGCCTGCAAAAATAGTAGAGCTTTCTTAACCCCTGATTTTCTTTGCAGGAGAAAGAAGTCTCAGAAAGTTCAATCCAGCTGCTTCCCACTGCTGTGGTCTCACTTCATGGTATGTCACAGATGCTGCCCTTCCATTTTCTTTGTGGATTCCCTGGAAACTCCCAAATTCTTGCCTATAAACACATTTGGAGAGCAAGTAAGTCCACGTTATGGTAACAGCCTAATGCTTTCAGCTTCTGGGCTTAAATCCTGCTGGCTGAGCTCTTCTCTGCTCACACTCGAGTGGCGCAGCAGAAGTCTAACAGCAGGAAAACCCTCACTGTGAGAGGACACTTGGGCGCTGAGCCTCAGCAAATCCTTAAGAGTTGTGGTGGACTCACAAGTCGTTTGTTTTATCGCAGACTAAAATCCCTCTTAACAAACACTTTTTCTGAAATGAGTAAGAACATATGAACTGATTTCAGTGCAGAGTCAGGCACCTGGACCTTCTCACCAAGGGTAAACGTCCCTCTTACCTACCTCTTACCTGAACATCTCAAAGCATTGAGTTGGTCACAGAGGCTCTCCCAAACGCTGGTGGAGAGAGATAGGGACCTGCAACAGGTCACTCGCATCCCCATGTGCCTCAGGACCGGTGCAAGTGGCTCTGGAGATATCTGTGTCTCTTCCAGGAGCTTACACCAGCTGCCTAATTGTTAGGAATCCAAAGTCTGGGGACATGAATGTCACCACAAGGATCCTTGAGCTGCCACTCAATGTCAAAGGGAGCCTCTGTGCTGACTTCAAAAGAAGCTGAGATGAGCCCCAAGAGAGAAACATTTCATGTAAGCACTCACAGCCCTTTTCTATATGCAGATCAAACTAATATCAATCCTGTATCATCCCCAGGGACCCTCAGAAGTCCTTTCGAACCTCAGTTGTTGAAGGATTCAAAATAATTTTCCTCTTTTACTTGTTAAAGACTTTTGGGGAGAAATACACTGAGGTCATCATCATCGGCAAAACAGGCAAATGTTTTACACCTTTATGTGGGCTGAGGTACGTTGCTGGGGTGCGATATCCTGCTGGGACGGCTACGAGCTGGAAGAGCTGCGCTTGGCCCTGGCAGGAACACCACCTGCCATGGTCAATACAGGCCCTTCGTCTCGTTTGCTCTTGCACACTCCTGAAATATCCGGTGTGACTTTGGGAATATAAAACAAAACAAAACTCCAAAGTGACAATTTAGAGAAGGACAGTAAAGTGATAGATAATGGAAAAACTACCAAACTCTGGAGAGGTAATATACATGGGAAACTGGATGCCCCACCTGTGAAAGAAGGCTTGGACACTTACGGTGACTACTGAGCTATTAGCACAATTTGCCTAGAAAGGGACCGTGACTGAACACCCTAACTATTCTGATTCACATGATTAACACAGAAGCTATCAAAAGCCCATCAGATTTTAAATGCTCTAAAAATATTTTAAAGCTTTCTATGACAGTGTAAACACTCCCCAGGACATACCCATCTTCTACACCAACCTGCTCTCTCTTACCCCTGCAACTGAGACCAGTATGTCCAATTTGCCTCTCCCATTGAGATTACACTCAGAAACCCATTCTCAACAACTGAGTTGCAGGCACATGAATTTAAGGACTTACTGAGGTAGGTTTCTAAAAGCCGCCCTGTCCCTTTCTCCTGGGGTATTCTACAACACTGGTGAAACATTATCCAGCATTTGATAATCTTGCAATTAAAAAAAAGGCACTAAGAAATAAGAAAGTATCCCAATATCTGTTATGAAGCAGTAATTGATTGTGCAATCTGTGGATGAAGCTCAGGTAAACGATCTGGGCATTTACAACTACGGAAGAGAAAAGGCTGGATGTGGACAGTCCCACTGGCTGAGAACATTCTCACGCCTGAGCAGGGATGGGAATAAGACACAGTATAGCTCACAACTGCAATCACTGCTTTGCTTGCTGAACTTCACTTTCTTTTATTTAGAAAAATAACTAAGAAATTAATAGCAAGGAAACAAAGCAAACAAACAATCCTTGTCTTAGAAAAATCACAACGTTGTGATAAGGTGAGATAACAAATAGTGGAAAAGTTATTGTATTAACATTGATGAGAGCCCATACGTGTTAAGCAGCAAGAAAAACAAATGACTCCCTCTCAGATGGAAGAAAATGTTTCTTCTCAGTTGGAGAAAGAAAAACACAAAGCGGCTCAACTGCATCCCTGAAATTGTGCAATTTACTTTGCATATTTGGCAGCAAAAGTAGAAGAAGCAGTTTATAATCCAGGGTTTTCATGCAAATGACAGGTTCTTGGTTCTCGAAGGAGTATTTCATTTTGGTATGCTTTTTTAATTAACATTCTAATAGTACGTTAGAATTAAAGGAATACCATCAACTTAAAACTCACCTAGCTGATTGAGCATTTTTAATGACTAGTGTCACACCGATCCCTAGATTGACTGTAACTGAAGCAGATCAGAGAACCAGCACTTCCCTGGGTAGTTTGGGGTTTATAGGTATAATTGAAGCATTTTCTGTACAGCCAATTTCTCTGCGTACCTTTGCCAGGCAGTTTCCCCCCTTCACACAGCAACAGGGGCCAAGACTCAAAGAGGACCAGGTAGCAATCCTAAAGCTGTGCAGGGGCAAGGGCTGCATGCAATAGCTGGGGTTTGGTTTTCTTTAACCATTTCATTATAAAGATGTGACTTGCTGTACAGTTTTTTGTTTTTAAATGTTGATTTTAAATGCATTAAGGTGGAAATTACATATAAAACAACCTGTAAAGCTCCTTTTTCTGCCCCAAGAGTTTGTTCTGTGTTTCAAGATATGGAACAGCCAGTGTGAAACACATCTAGAGAAACTGAAAAGACTGCCTGCAAAAACAGTTCAAAATTGGTGAGAATCTCCCAGAGAAAGTAATTTTTTGGAAAGGAGCTGTACCAGGCAGTTCCCCAGGCAGCTATCGAGGCAGCAAAGGGAACCAACTCTGCTGCCTCTGGAAAGGAAGGAAAAAAAAACCACGAGGGAAGTGAAACTGTGACAATTTTTAAGTCCTAGGGACAGAGTCCTATGACTGGGCACAGTCCCGTGTCACATGAAAGGTGTGGGAAAATGCTGAAGCGTTGGTTACACTTGCATTTCTAGCTTCAAAAATAGCCTGAGAACCAAACCATTACTTCATAGCTGTGGCAGCTCCCATGCGCAGCGCTGCCAGGAGGGTCTGCTGAATCCCAGCCCGACTGGCGCGGGCAGGATCCCTCCTGCACACCTAGCCAGGGCACCGAAATGTTCATTCTGCTCCCGCGCTAGAGATACAGCCCTGATTACACACAGACTTAAAACCCAGGCCTAAGTGCTTGGCTGGAATTATAACTGAATTTAAGCTTAGAGTTAAACCTTGAAGACATCCCGGTGAGTAAGGCATTTTCCAATTATCTCATCCAGCGTATCCAATCGCTGTGCTGACTTTATAAACCAAATGAAACCGCACACAAATTACACAAAGAGCAACATTTAACAGGGCTGCCCTTTGCAATGCTGTCCAGGTTTATTCTGTTTACAACTCTGTTTACTGCCCTAATCTCCCCAAATTACCCAGTCTCCAACATGAGACGTAAACAGGCAGAAATTTGGCTACTGGTTCTGAGGACAGGATTTTTGTTTAATGAGCTCTGATGGGGATAATAAGAACAAAACAGACTTTTTTTTCAGATTTGGCTTGGCTGCTGTTGCAGAGTGTGACCCATCAGAGAACATCCAAAATGCCTCAGAAGGTGTTGCACGTCTCACTGTCACAGCTCAGCACGCTCTGCATCTGGCTGAGGCTTACAGCTTCTCTGCCTCGGGAAGACACAGATTTCTAACTCATATAAATCTACTTGCATGGCTGAAGCTCACCGATGTCCCACCTGCATGGAGCCCACCAGAGCACCAGGCCCAGCCCGGGGAGAAGCAGGACCCCGCGGCGCTCAGCAGCTGTGCCCCTTGCAGCCTCTTTGCACAGCTCTCGCTCCCGGTGGCACCCGGCTTCGTCTCCCCTCCGCACAGAGCCAACGGCTCTGCGACAAGCACGGGAGACCCAACAGCTCACACTAAACAAGTGCTGCGCTGGTGTCAGGCCAGGCAGATGCTGCAACCAACAGTCATCTGCAAAGAAAAGAAGGGAAACCTCCAGAAAATACAACAAACATCACCACTACCTGCACAAACTAGCTGGGCTGCTCAGCCCCTGCACTCATTGCCAAAACACCAAGGAGGCACAAGAAACCTCTTGAGAAACACTGGCTTCGTGCTGTGCTGGGGTGGAAGAGAACCGAGTCCTGTCTGCCTGTCAAGCAGCGACCGCCTGTTGCACTCTTGCTGCTGTCCCACTCACCCCGACAAGCCCTATAGAGCTGTCACTTGCAGGTGGCCACAGTACACTTGTGGGCAACAGCAGCTCCTCTCTCCCGCGGTTCTGCTGGCGGTGGCTGGTCCTCAATGCTGGTTTAATGCTATACAGGCTTGTCAGCCCTATGGAGATCTTACCCTGCCCTGCAGTTATGGCAATGAGAGCTGTTCGGCACTTCAGGAGCAAAAGGAGAAAGACAATCCCCAAAACACAATGTGCATACGACCCAGCTCCCATCTGCCCACATGCCACCCCAGCCATGGGTGCAGGACGGGTGCTCTTCATACACCGATCAACGTAACACGCTGCAAACTGGGCAACACCGCAGCAAGGGGGGGACGACTGCAGCATTGACACTTTGTCATAGTGCCACAGTTTGCACTGACACCTGCGCTCACAGTGGACTGAAAGTGGAGGGGGACTTAAAAGACAGCAAAAGCATCCATAAATGCATGCAAAAAATAACAAGAAAATATAGAACCAAATGCATTCATATACCTGCCATGCAGTTTAGCTACAGTAGGGTCATATCCAGTGTCCCTAGGCTGCTTCTGCATGAGCAAACTGACAAGGAAAAAGGGAATAGGGAAGAAACTATTGGCTCTGCCCCTGAGGGTACTCTGCTCTGAAGGCTCAGGTCCATGTCAGTCCTCGTCCCCTTTTTTTGTCAGCTCAGGGTGTTCTTCCACTCAGCCCAGCACACACTGCTCCCATGTTTCTGCTGACACAGCTGTTTGTTGACTGATGTGGTAAACCAACTCAGTGAACTTGTTTGTGTTGTGTGTAACCCTGCAAAAAGACAAATTATTTGCGCTCCATGTCTTTTTTTTAAAATCTTTTTTTTTTGCATGCTTTAAGTAGCTAAATGTAGTTCGCCTTTTTTCCATTGCTTGAGCTGCCTGGTGGTGGTGAGCACCTACTCATTAAATACCATCTTCCAAGGTAGGTTTCTAAAAGTGATTTTGAAAAATAAGATTCTTTAAAAGCTCTAAAAAAAGCAACAGCATTTCCTCTTCAGAAGAGCACAGTAATAACTGAGAAGAGGAGCACAGACAACACTGATGCTAAATGTAACCACCCAGGAACTCAAACAACAGCTGAAAAGGAAATGCACAGCAAGGACGGGGCTCTCAATGGCCTCAGACTGTCAATCCTTGTGACAGGGGCCAGTGTGACTTCACAAGTATTTTTAAAACGCATCTGAAAGCAGTAAGTGCCAATACTTCCTGTGACAGAGGAGTTTGTAGCCAGACAGCTCAAGGCTGGTCACTAGTGAGTGCTCAGGTTCTGGTAGCCCACAGAGGTCAATGTCCTTTTGTTTCCCTCTGGCTTACAAGGGAAGAGCACAAGGAAAGATGCACGTACCAATACCATCTGAAACGCAACAACCCCAAAAGAGGTCAGAGCCACACAGGGACTGAACGGACGGAGGCTGGTGAGCACAGACATTATTAGACTGCTCTCTACAGCGCTTTCATCATTTCATCATTTTAGGCTTTACCCTGCTGCTGCTTACAGTGGCAAGGGTCCGGGTGACATGCAGAGGAACAAGTGTCCTTCCCAGACTGATGACCTCCATCCCTTGAGGCTGGAGGCTCCTGGAGCTCAGGAGCTGGATTCTGTATTTTCCCCCGTCTCTTTGTGGTTGGCATGTAAGAGGCGGCTCCACAGGTTGTGAGTTCCCGTATTCTGTCACCTCCATCTCTGGATCTTGTTTTCCCTAGATATCCAAGCTCTGAACCAAGCACTGCATGATGTTTAACACATGGGCATTCAAAATGAGGAAGGGTGATGAACAGTGAGTAACTCTTTTTCCAGTGATCTCATCACTCTGGTTAAAAAGGGGAACTCAGATAAGCTTTGTGGTCTAATACATAGAAATACCTATATTCCTTAGAAACAGTTTCGAAATTCATGTGCAATGGCACACACAATTTACATGTACAGATGCCATGACTTGTTGCTCAAATCAGGTCTCCGCATTCAGAAATTCTTTGCTAATCTGGATGTCTGTTCATGCGTGTATTCAAATTCCTAGTGCATGTTTGCACTTGTTACCGTAACTACATGCAGGAATCAGGCACACCTTGTTTGTACCTCTTTACCCAGACATTGCATATTTGGCATGACTGTGCAGTCCAGAGAGCATTTATGAGTGAATTAAACCACTTGACAGAATCAATTGCTTGGGGAAAGGACAGGCAAGAAGCAGTACTGCTTTGTCTCACTTAACATTAAAAATACGGAGGATTGACATCTTCCAGCCTTGCCTCAGCACACGCTGTTTAGCCTTTTCCCCCCAAGGATGCTGAACGGATTCCTGTCACTCCAGAGCTGCCAGAACACAGCACCTGCAGCGCAGGAGTTAACTGGGAAACTCTCTGCATGCATTGACCTAAACTGGCCTCATTTATTCTAGTATGGTAATTCTTAAAGCTAACTATCGCCCTAATTACTTCCATGTATCTATCTCAGTGCAACAGGCTGCTCCTCCTTCTCAGCCAGTAATCCTTCTCAGAGTCACTCACTGAAATTCCAGATCATTTAATTTCAAAACCAATTATATGTAATCAGAGTAATTTCTACAACCATTCCTTAGATGCACAGGAACCATCTGTAGTTCATCTCCACTGATGGTGTCCCTGAAAGGCTCTGAAGGACCTTCTAAGAGGAAAAGATGTTCCATCAAGACAGATTTGCCTCCTTTTTTTCCCCTTTTATCTAGGGAAAACACCTAACATGAACACAGGGTCTTCAGTTCTGAGTACAGGTGAATTTAGAGTTTATTTCCAGCTTCACGTCAGATGCAAGGCTGAGGACGTTTCAGTCACTGCTAGTGAAACTTTCTGTGGTGATGCAGCAAAGATGGTTTAAGAGCTGCCAGTGAAACAGGATGAACACAGTTTGTGTCTCAACTGGCCCGACAGAAACCAGCAGATTTGTTCCTTGGCCCACTATGGCCAGCAGCAAGACTGATGTGACCTCATGCAGAGAGCAGGATTTTTCACAAAATACTTCTATCTTAAGAACTCAGACCCATGTAGCCCACTTTCCTAAGCACCACGGCTCATCCCAAGCTCATCTGCGTCCCCCAAACCTCGGTGCCTCTGGCTTTCCCCACAGCCCTGGTTCTGAGACCTACTGGAATTCCAACCCCATGAATTCAGGCCCAATACTTCAGATTTTCAAAAGCACCCAGGGAAGTTTTATGATCCATTGAGAGCTGACTTACAGCCACTGTCCTAAGGATCGCTGCCTTGCAAAATCCTGCCCTTGTTTCAGAGGAAGGCGGCCTCTTTCCAAAAGAGAGGCTTGATCTGGGCCAGCGCCAAGGATGGAGATGGGATGCATTGCTGCCGCGATGGTGGTTACCAGCTTCGCGCCTGCAGAAAAGCGGTTCACATTGGAAAGGGAAAGAGAAGCGTCGCTGGCAAAGAGCAAGAGCAGGGCCTTAGGCAGCAGGTTTCTGGGCAGCTATTCCTGCCGCAGCATCAGCATACCCAATCTGCGAGACCTCTGGGTAATTCTATATTGGCCTCACGCAGGTATAGCAGCACTTCGAGCCTTCTCTGGGTGTGCAGGCGCTTTTATTACTTGGGGGCAAATGCCTGCAGATTATTTAATTCAAATGATCAAATACACCTCACCTAGTATTTTACATCATTCCCCATGTGAATCCTCTTGCTCTGCAATTTGGCAGTTACTGGCAGACAACTTCTGGGTAACAGATTTGAAACTCTGGGGCTAAACCCAAGGTAATCTGTACACTAGCACAGCAGCAGCCTACGCTATGGAGCCATCCGTAACCTTCAGCTAGAAGAGCATAAGTCCAGTATTTGTATATACAGGCAATTTGATTTTGCTATGTAAAACGGAATACTACTATCACATGCCTTAGCTTTCGTGCAGATTTTTTCTGAATGCTTTGCAGTCCTCTTTCCTATTTTGATAAAAGAAAGTTACTTTCAAAAGTAAAGGCTTATAATTTCTCATCATCTAAACAGATGTGACTTGACAAAGGGGTCCATTGTAGGGCCATGTTAGTGCTTTATTTTTTAATGATGAAGGCTTTGGTTGTTTGTTATGGTGAGAAATAGTTTCCCCTCCAGATAGCCCCTTGAGAAATACACGAGAGAAAATCCAGACTGTGAAAAGTATGGCTTGTAAGGAATTTGAAACAACATGACAGAGGAAGCAAATCATCGTGAAAATCCTATTACAGAAAGCCTGGGCTCATGACCACCTCCACGCCCGAGTTCATCCTCCCAGACCCCAGGTGAGCTGTCTCACTGTCGCCTGCACGATGGCTGTCCACAGGAATCAGAAACATCATTCAGCCCTTCTATCCCTCTGCTACCTGGAGGCCCACAAAGCCAGGCTCTCGCTGCGTCTGCTGCTGAACCTACACAGAGGATGACCATCTCAAGCCAAAGACAAAACAATGCGCAAACGAGTGAAACCATGGGTCAAGGTAAGGCGGGAAGAACTGGCAACGCAACCGACCGCCGTTGCGCAATTCCAGCTAATCGGACACAGATACAGATGCAAACCGCCTGTGAACACTTTAGAGAAGTTTACATTTCAGCTGGGTTTCGCAGCTGGACGGTGATGGCTTCGCATGCAAAGCTGATTTCTCCAAGGTACAGCTCCAGAGAGGGGTAACCAGTGTAGTGCCTCTGAAAAGCTCCATTTTTTGATCCATTTTCAGGTTTGTTCCCCTTCCTCCCAGGCTTCTTTCTATGCACGTTAAAGTGCTCTGCTATATTGTAATTGAAGTATATAGTTCAATAAGTTTCACTTCTCATTTAAGACTTCATTTTTTAAGATAGCAGAATAGCTTACATTCATGTTAGAACAGTTTTAAGGCCTTCAGCATCAAAAATAATGTCGTAAATCGAAAAATACCAGCTTTTCAGAGAGGAGATGTGAGATGCCAAGAGATTTCACACACACAAACAATGGGGAGATTGGGCTTCAAGTTCCATTTGCATTTTTTCCATGGTTACCTAACGCTGGACCCAGCAATCTGCTCCGAATCACCTCGAGATTTTTTTCTAATGCTCTCCCTGAAGTATGGTCTCAGCATCCCTCAGTGGAGCACACGTTTCCTTGCCTACTGCAGGAGGTTATTACAACGGCACGGTCCCCAGCACACCGTGCTTGAAGCTCTGGCTTTTGCACAGTGCTTTTCAAGAGCTGACCTGCAGCCGCGGCTGGGTCTAGCTGCCACTCTGCACCAGTAGAGACGATCTCGACACACAGCAAGGGAGATGAGTGTGAGCACAATGAATCCACAAAACTGCCAGCGTGCAGGAAATTGGCCAATTATCCAGCACTGACTTTTAGCAGAAACCGTACAAAGGAATCTTTATGGATGAGAAGATCACAGGAAAGGAAGGAGAGAGGCGAAGATCGGGGGAAATGAACAGCATAGTGAACTACGATCAAGTATTTATGACCATTCTCTGAAAGGTTGTTCTTTGTCCAGCTTATAACTAGTGACTGAATGTCAGGATTATTTAGGAGTACTTGTTAAAATAAGCAAAAAAATAACTGGTGGATAAAACCGACAATGCTTCTAAATCACAGCAAGAGTCAGCAGCTTCGCTTAGTGTAAGGACTTACATCCTTCCCAGCTGTCTTTCTCTTGCACACCATGGCAGCCACGGGAAGGGATGAGGGCAGAAGCGGTGTCCTCACCTGGCATAAACTCGTCCTCCTCACTGATGGTCCCACAGGACCACGGGCAAACTCTTCGTGGGATGTTCAGGGTCCGTCAAACCTCAGCACACAGATTTAAACTGGAGCAAGATGCATCAAAAGAGAAAGAATGGGGTGGAGAGAAGGAAGTCAAGTCTCCACAGCTAGCAAAGATACCCCAGCCCTACGCAGACAGGCCCTAATTACACCGCTGTTTGGCTAAAAATAATTATCAGAAAATATCCATTGAAAAACTCCTTTTTCTGTCTGATATTGTAAACACAAGTTCAGCACAGGAGACTCCACGGGATAAGATGGTTTTGATGACTTCCAGCCGCGTATACACTCTGCAGACTCGTTTTCCAAGCAGCCTATTATCACTGAGCAGGCAGCTCATTTATTTGCTGAGAATTCTCATTTAAAAAGCTAATCAGTCAAGATTTATTTTCCTCTGATAAGGCACAGGAGGGCACTGCTAAGGTTCTGGCTTCTGCCGGTTGTCAAGCTTCTTGTCTAGCGGTTAATGTCAAGCTAACACCACGACAGGGCTCTAACACATCACTTCTTCAGCTGGTGGGTCCTGGAGGTCTATCTCTGGAAACCAGGGCTTTGCCACCAACATTCCCACAGGCCACGAGACAGATCATTTCACTGCCTTGGTTTCTCCCGGAGTAAAAGGGGGGTCTTCCAGCCAAGCAGTCAAAAGCATGCAAAGGTGGGTGTCCGCAACTGTCAAGAATGTCTGAGTCTTCAACTGAACACAGCACCATGTCTGCCCAGAGCATATGGAGCTGCCGCAGGAGACGGGATTTTGAGACAGCAGATTACAGTTTGTACATCCAACCTAAAGCCCTTTTTCCTGTGCTGGCCAGATGACACTCTCGTCTGGGGGGAAGCAGTACCGGACCCCGTTGTGGCGGCTCAGCCCACCCTGGGTTGGGAAGGAGCAGCAGCGAGGGGGCAGAGCTCCCCCGCACAGGGCCCGGGCTTCACCAAGAGCCGAGATCATCATTGGCAGATGTACCTCCCCCAGGGCCCCGAAATCTCTGTCAGCAAACAGAAAGCAACTGGAAGGAAAAAAAAAAGACTAAAAGCAAGCCTGTATTTGAAATATGCTTTGTTTTCTTTTAAAAAATCCAGGATCCCATCCAGTTTGAAAGAGGAGGCGAGCACTGAAACAAGCTCTTTGTTTTTTGCATTAGTTCAAGAAGAAAACACTTTTTTTTATATATTCCTCCGAGGTTTAAATACTGCTTCTAGCCCCCACTTTTGGCACGCGGGGAGCAGGTCACAGGTACTGCTCTCAGAGCCGCAGCAAAGCCACAAAATAACCCCTGGTCCAGCAGCCCCTTTCATTAACCCTTCCCAGCCCACATGGTGGGAGTTCTCCCACCCTGCCACCTCCTGCGGCGCTCCTGTCCCCTGTCCAGCATTTTGGCCCCAGCGTGGTGGCTGAAGGACCTAGCACCCTCACCAGGTGGCACCTCCCTCTGTCTGATGCAGGGCCAGGAGCCCCTCTGCGCCCCCCCAGGAATTGTGGCCCTTTGAGCTCTGTGGGGAAACACGCAGAAGTAAGTCTCACAGGGAGGTAAGTGCAAACTGGGGGCTTTGTGGGAAAATTACACCACGTTACCACCACCACCAGCAAGGACGTGCGAACAGAGTCCTGCGTTGGCTTTGAGACTGCGGCGCTTTGTGGCATGGGGACAGGGTCCTGCATCCCTCAGGGCAGAGAGCAGCAGCACCAAGGGCCAGGGCAGCATGCAGCAATGGCCAGGCGGGACAATGGCTCACGTCTTCATCTCCTTCAGCTGCCACCCCCAAGGAAGACCCAGCCACCACCCAGCCCGTGCTGGGGAGCCACTTCCAGGGCAGAGCTTGGGAGGCTCCATGAACGGCAACGGCTCTGTCAGCACACCCAGTGCCCTGGCAGCTCTCCCCTCATGTCTGCAGCTCTCTGAAAACAGGCAGGAGCCCCCCAAAGCTCAGAGAGCCACCAAAGAGTAGCCAAGAGCTTCACTCAGCGCTGGCGGGGTCTGAAGCCCCTCGAGCGAAGCACTGCCCTTCACCAGCCTTGGCCTGCAGCGCTCCCCCAGAATGCCCGAGTGGGTAATTCCCACCTGCAGATCACCCGGGGCCAGGTGCCCTCTGTCCAGAGCAAAAAGATGCTGTTCTATAATGGTCTGCTCGCGGAATCTGCCGTCACGCAAACAGCATAGCAGGCTGCATCTGGCACCAGTGGAGGGGTAATTACTGTAATTGCTGAAGACATAAACTTGCTCCCCATTTTCTCTTGGCTGTACCGATGATGCAGGTTGAAGCGTGGAAGGGTGAGTGCCAAGTGTTATGGTGTGAAGCCATTTTCCATTTAGAGCTCTTGTTTTTCATGGCTTGTAAGTTACCACTCCCCCGCCTCCATTCCTTTGGGTTGAGATTTGTCATGCTTGTTCTTAACCCAGTGGAGAATTTCTTTAGGAAAGTTCAATAGTATAAGTAGCAGCAATTATTCATCTGGCTTTCGTCATGGAAGATAACAGATATTCACAGAAGGCTGCCATCTCTGCAAGGGAGGCGGCAGAAGAGAGGACTTCTGCCCCACAGCCCAGCAGAAGCACAATCCAGCACAGCCTAAGGTTTTCCAGCGTAAATTCAGCAGCAATTCCCGTACCCAGACACAACAAACACCCACCTAAACGCAAGCATTTCATGCAGCCCCACAGGACTGGTTTTCAGATAGCTGAGCATGAAAATGTGATGATCATGAGCTAATCAGGAGATTTTCCAGACGCATCCTGGGTGCAAGTGTAAATTCTAAACCCACTTACGAAACCAACATGACCCAAACCTTTGGACTCGGTGCGGAGGGTCCTGAGTGAGACCCTGATCTCCGTACTTGCATGAGGAAATGCCATTTACAAACGGTGACAGCTCTGCTCGCCATGTTGATAACTGACTCCCCTGCGCTTACCGAGCCTGCATGCAAGCTCTGATTCAGTGGAAGAAGAAATAAAAGAACTGGTTTTTTAATTTACAAAAAAAATGCAAGGAACTTAGACGTAAGCAACCGAATTAGTGAGATGTTATGATTGAAATTTCAAATGAGCAAATGCCAAATGTGCCAAGTGCAGAGTCCCACCCCGTCCCATCCGCGTCCCATGAACATAACATGCCCCGTGTCCTGCTTTACAGACTACCATAAAGTGAGGCAGAAAGGGGCTCCATTAGCTTCTACGGAAAATACAGCTTTGAACATCCTAATTTTGTCTAGTTTAAATCTTAACCATAATATTTATATTAATGCTATTTATTATAATTTATTTTTATTTAAACACATACACAGAAGTAAAATAAAATAAAATTGTGCTAGGCTGTTTTAAAAACAAAAACCACAGACCAGATAAGAAAGATGGAAGACATCTTTCATGTGGAGAGACGGCTGTGGGTCACTAGACACTAACACAAGAAACAGCAATTTGTTCCTACACCAAGGAACAATAAAAAGGTGTTTAAACACTTAGATGAGGAATTCTGAAGGCAGAGCAGGATTGATTCCACAGGAAGGAATGATTCCTCACTCTTCTACTTGAGCACAAAAAAGAAACATAAAAAAGCCACAAACCTGTCTTGTTTCTGTAGGGAAAAGGAGTCTTTTTCGTGCTTTGAAACAGGATGTTGCTTTTTCATATCCATTAATTTATTTACCAAACACTGAATCTCCCCATAGATTTTAAGGTTAATAAACATAATTTTGCTTGCCTGAGTCCTTGTTCTGCTATCACACACCAAAATGACATTAAATCTCGGGCTAACGACTCCAAGGGTTGGAAGATGCACCATGTTGGTATTTGAGTTGTTCCAGTGATTAATCACATTATTTCTCAGTGTGCCACTCCCTAGCAGCTGGCCAGTCCCAAACTCTTCAAAATGGCGGATTTCAGATGAAGCAGAAAAGAAGAAATGCCAATAGCTGCTAATAGCAACAGCTTAAACCTTACAAGGACTTTGCCATCTCCACTGGTGACTCAGAAGAGGAAAGACAACCAGGGTTTCCAGCAGCAGGAGAACCACGTCACTATAAGGTCAGGTAATGCACAGAATGGCAGTCTGGGGTAAAATGGTCCTTTTTTAAGAAAATATAAACTCACTGTAAAAGGCAAGTTCCACTTCATGTACTCTTATGCAAACCTCCTCCTGCCTTGATGCTTCCAACTACAGCCAGCGCCTGGCCTCCAGCGGCCAGCACGGCCACACCAGCAGGGCGTACCACGGCCTAAACGGCATTTATTGAGTAACAGCAGAATTGAAACAGTGGGGGAAACAAAGCACGGCTGGGACACAGCGGGCTGGTCCAATGGCGCTGAGTGTGCACCTGGCACATCACCCAGGGTGAGTGGGGAGCGCGGTTCAGTGCGCACCATCACAGCCAGGACGGCTTCACCAGGGAGAGGCAGAGCCACGCTCAGCCTCGGCTGCCAGGGACGAGCGAGAAGACAAACCTGGGGGAGGTTTCTGTTCTGGAGGAAGTCTCCAGAATATCAACACTAATTGACAAACGCTTCTAAAACATTGTTATGCTCCTATAACGACTATGACACCAAATGGAAATTACCTTCCTCCCAAGGACGAGGAATTACCCTGGCAATGGACACACACTCTCTCCTTTGAACACACCAGCAAGCTGCAGTCCCCACAGACAGCAGCCTATCGTGCATCGTGGCTGAATCACTACAAGCTGATGCTAGAAGCGAGCTTCAGTCTCCTGGGCCTGCATGTTTCACGGCAACATCCCGAGAAAAGAAAAACCAAGGAATAAATGGAATTGGAAAATTGGGCTGGTCAATAAAAATGTTATTATTAAATAACTAAAAATGCATGTCCACACACTGCAAAGACAAAGGAGACGCTCAGCCCTGCGGTCATCAACACAGGAATACAGTCATCTTCAGGTGCTCGGCTGATGGTGAGCACCATGCTCGCTCCACGAGACACCGTTGTCCCTCAGACCCAGACGCAACCTAAGAAAGGACTCCTGTGGATTGGACCACATTTCTATGTCCCCGCTGCTCTCAGAGACAACTGCTGCTTCAAACAAGAGGTTATCTGAAATAACAGCTCGGGCAATAACACTCTGCAAAGCACATGCTTTCCTCCAGAGGTGCTCAGAAACACTGAGAGGGCTCGTAGCTCCTGGTGAGGAGAGGATGTGTTTAGGCTATGCTACAGCCAGCCATGGCTGAGGGTGGAGCTTCATCATCTGCCCCTGGAACAGGCCACCGTGAGAGGCTGAAGGAGATCAGAACAAGCTCATGGAGCTTCCCCCATCCCCACGTGTCCTCCTTTCAGCCTCACATCCCTGCCTCTCTTCCCATCCTGCCTGTACCAGGTGGTGGCAATGCCACAGCACACCTTTCCACTCCCCCATCCCAAATTCCCCAGCCTCCTTCCAGTGCAGGTCTCCCTCCCTGCTTGCCTCCCACCCCTCGGGAGCAGAGGCCGCTCCACGCACATGGCAGAGGCTGGTGAATGGTATTCCCAAGCCGGCTGCAAGGAGATGGCTCCAACTCCCGTGACATTGCTAGTGAACTCCGACCCTGGTCCCGAGGGCAGGGGGGACCTGTGGCTCAGAACAGGGACAAGATAAAAGCAATACTCAACCCTGACTGAGCTACAGCTGTTATTCACATTACCACTGGGTAACACCAAGCATGGGAAAATGCTCTCTGCGGCGCTGGTGCAGTCCCAGGTTAGCTGACCGTCCCCCCACAGGGTACCCCAGCTCCTCCCGCACCTGGGGGAGCTTTGCAGTAGGTCATTCTGAGACTACATTTTCCCTTTCCCAAACCCTCACCAAAATTTCCATTTTCTGGACAACAGCAAGCTGACTATCTGTTGGCTGTGGATTTTTTTGCCACGAGCTGCTGCAGGGTTGCGAGCTGCCCCTGCCTGCAGCACTTTGACCAGGAGGTCCTGCAAGGTCTTAACCATGTCCTCGCAACTCCTGCAGCAGCATCTTTTCCTCCAGTGTCAGCAAATGCCGTTTTGTCCCACTCACATTCACTGGAGTGTTACTGCAACAACCATTCTCCACGCACGCCACGGCCGCCCACCCCCTCTCCGCGCTGTTCGTGCCTTTCCTCTCACTCTCAAACCCAACATCAGCTGCTTCTCCGGCCTCTGCCATTCACACCCGTCACTTCTCATTCAGTGTTGAGGGGCCAGTTTCACTTCTCGCCCATTCATATCTTATCGTGACATTCAACTGCCTCTTACTGTCAGAGAAGTATTTTCACGGTCTCATCATCTCAGGAGGGTCAGGACCTCTACAGCTTGCTGACCAGACCTGTCTCCTCATGCTCTCCCTTCTGTCTCCATCATTATACTTAAAGAATAAATTCTGTGGGATAGGCGTCTGCCTTTTGCCCTATGCTTGTACTGCACTCACCATATTACTATTACAATGCTACTAGTGGTGTTCCTCAAGAACGCAATATTGACCCCATTATGTTTCACACCTAGAAGACATTGCACGCTGGTTTGCTGGCTGCTCACTGGCTTCCTAAGAACAACGTGGAAAGGAAGCAAAAGTGACTCCAAAATACGCCCAGCTAGCATCATCTGGACAGACAGAGTCTATCCAAAGAGTCTCATGCTGAAGGAAGATCAGCAACAGTCATGGCCACGTTGCTGAGCTCAATCTTCCAATATTAAAACAATTCAGTTAGAGGTCACAGACAAGAAATGCAGTCACAGTCCTCTGAGACATACAAGAAATGCAGTCACACTCCTCGTTGAGACATACTGCTCACACAGTCTGAAGCTGCTCTTCACTGAAGAACTTCTCCTGTGACCTTCATGCTACCGGTCCTCCCAAGGAGAGGTAAGGTGAGAGGGAGAGAAAAGCAGTCTTTGGAGAGTTGGAGCTCCACTTCCAGTTTCAGCTGCCGGACCGCTGTGACTCAGTGACAGTTCGAGCTTTCCTTGGAAAAGGAAACATTTTTTACTTTCCTGGTTGCAGACAAATGAAAGATTCTTTAGTACTTAAAGAAAAAACCAAAGTTGCTTTCCTGCCTCAACTTATTATTAGTTTTTTAAATTCACATAATTTTTTACTTTACCTCACTATCTTTCACTGTTTAGTGTTAAGAGCACTAGACCTTTCAGACAGCCCTTCAGACATAATTCTTGTGACCAGAGCAGAACTAAGTGCACTGTGTGCTAGAGGAAACAAAAGGACCAGTTAAAGATTTGCAGCCACTCTAGATAAAAGAAGAGGGATATTTTAATTAGAGTGGCTCTTCTACAGAACATGTCCAAACCACATCAAATACTGACTGCAGGAAATTAAAGTTGGAGACTTAAAAATACGAATAAAGCAAGTAATTCTCACACTTAACTTTGTCCTCTGACCCCCAAGGTCTCCTTTCCTGATCCACTTTCCTAACACGAACAGAAAGTTAGTCGACCTGCCAAAACAGGCCGTGTTCTCACCTCCGCATGCCTACACTGCCCAAAAGCAGTGAGTTCTCTCTCCATATCACTGCCCATTTGGATGTGCATTACTGTAATTATTTCTCCAGTCACAATGGGCCGAATCAGTGCTACTCAAAAGGCCTTGGCTCACAATTAGGCTCGCCTTCTCTTGCTGGGGTGTGGGTGAATGACGCCTCTCCCATCCCCGCTGCACATCCCAGGCTTCTCACAGCCCCCTGCGACGCAGCTGCGGGGCACTGTCCTTGGCATCCCCCTGGAAGATGCTCTGCTGAGCTGTGCTGGAACAAGAGCAGTACTTCCTCCTTGGGGGATCTGTGCAAAATACCCAGAGATAAAAAATCAGTGCAGAATTAGGAGACCTCAGTAAATGAGAACAAACTAAATAGCCCTGGACTGTGTAAACCATTCATCTAATACCATTCGTATTAGAAAAGCCATACTGCATACTGCGACAATAACCGACGGAGGGATATGACATTTCCACACTGAGGAGGCAAACGGTAAAGATAGGGAGGATGTCAAGTGAAAGTACTGCAGAATCAAGCAGCTTAGGGTAATAACTGTGTGTTTCATGAGCCAGATATCAACATCCACCCTTCTTATCTTTGCTGTGTACAAAAAAGAGGTGCTAGCCTAGCTGATGCTCATAGACTGGCTTCAACACAATAGAGCAGGCACTGCTGGCTCTTCCAAGGGTGAGATAAACTGTCAAGTGAATTGGAGATTAACTATCCAGATGTAAATGAATTCATTGCTATGCAACTGATAGGGCTCAGGCCTGGTTTAGTGCAGGATGGAGTCAGGTTTGGAGAGCTCTCTCAATGGCCAAAGAATTTATAACCTGTATTCATGGCACTCTCTCTAAAGGACCGCCTAACAATGCAGGAGCTTGCAAGCATTGTTCCTTTTGAAGGGCTTCACCACTCCACCCCCACTCCTCTGCCCCCAATTTACTCCCCTCCTCCCTGGATCCCCCAACAGACCGGCTCTGCACCCTTCCCTCCTCCTGATCACACAGGAAGAAAGCTGGGGGGAGGTGACCTCCGCAGCAGAATTTGCTATTCATGTTCCGTTCCCCCTCACAAATCCTTAACTTCTTGTCTCTTTTTAATCTTTTTTCTCTTGAGAAAGAAAAGATCAAAGGGCTTGGGGCTGATGCTTTCTGAACTAGGCACTTCTTGCCATGGGAAAACAGCAACGGGGAAGGGCTACACAAAGATGCTTGTGACTGGGGGTGGGGGAGAGATGACGAGACAGGACTTTCTTCCATGGAAATGCTTTCTGAAAGCCTTTACCAAGCAGCCCTGCAAAGGAAGATGCAGCTATCCAGCATCCATCCCAGCCCACTAGGCCCAGCTAGGATACCACAGCAGCAGCAACGAGAGCACATTTTGTTTCGGGGTCGCACATGAATGGTGTTAATGTCTTCCAACACTGAGGAGGGAAATCCAGAGTGCAGGTGTGCACTGGACTGCATGGCCCACAGACACCACCAGCAGGTCCCTCCTGCAGCGACTGGAGCATGGGAGCAGTGCAGACCTTGCCTGTAGGCCACTCGTTTCTCCTGGGTTCCTTAGGAATGCATTTTCAAGAGAAGAAGAAACAGATGCACTCACATGACTGCTCCAAGCACAGAGGGAAAAAACCACCAAAGCAAGCGCACACAGAGCTGTTCCGCATGCCCTGGCCTCACCACGTGCACACAACAGACAGAGCTTCACCTTCACATCTGCATCTGCACCCTGACCTCAAGCTGCCAAGCCTGTGCAAGGCTAAACGCAGAGGCTGCCTTTCAAAGTTTTATTTAAAATATTCCCTAGTTCCAAAAAGACAAAGGATTATGCTCTGTGTTTCCCAGCGATCCATCACTGGTATGGAGGAGAGTTAAAAGTTTCTATATTCACAGAGAAGAAAGCACAGGTATGCAAAATACTTCTATCTCCCAAACTGGCTGTGATGAGAGTTTATCTCAAGGCAGGATTTTGAGGTCTCCAGGTATCTTTCCATGGCAATGTGGATTTTTCCTTCATTCAGTAATCCCAGTTTGCCACTGGATGTCTTCTGCCAAGGCAGATGAGTCACAAAGCAGAAGCTGCTCACAAATTAGAGATTTGTACCAAAGTATTGGTATCAAATATTTCAGGGAAAAAAGTGCTCCTGGCCCAAAGGTTTGTGTGAGTTTCCAGCTGGAGATGGAACTTCAAAGCAGAGGCTCAAATCTCTAATGAGGGAACAAGCCTGCTGAGAAACCTTTAATCACTGTCGCTTGGACAAGCAACACACAAATAATCTCCCTTTCAGAGGTCTCCTGCTCCTGGGAAGTAGCTGTTTTGCACTTTTATATTTTGGAAAAATGTTACCTGGGCTTGAAGGACTGATCTGAATTATGTTTTTTACTTCAAACCTGAAATCAAGGCTTGCTGGCACAGAAGGGGGACTCTGCAAAGACTATTCAGTTGTCCAGGTTCAGTCCCAGCATCTCCTTTTCTAATAGAACTCCATTGTTTCTCTTCCTGTTCATCCATCCTGAGGGCCACGACCTCTCCAGGACTCTTCAGAGGGAGGCTGGGTCACCAGCGCCTAGTTCTTCTCTGACACTTCTGCTCTGGTCCCTGCTTTGCATTTCGCTTGTGCAAGAGCTCTCATGGACTTTACAGTCTCTCTCATGTACTGCTGTCCTCTTCCAGAAGGTCTTGGCACCTTCGTGCTCTGCAACAAAGAAAACACCCTTCTGATCTCACTGGTAAACGGCCTCTCCAGAGCCTTCAAACTCACCAGCATCGAGCAGCTGAGGCACAACCATCTCACTGTTCTTCCGACTCTGGGATGCACAGGACAGGGCAGGATCTGAGGCTCACTTCACACATTTAATGTTAAATTATTTTAGGAACAGCCTTACTTGTATTGAATTGACAAAAGCTCATTTCTTGGCCAAACCCACAGGCCCGACCTCATGTCAGGAGTGCGTCTCTACACACTAATGACCACATGTCCCAACCCTACCTTCTCATACAGCAACTTCTGACTGAACTCAGTAACGCTAGATTAAAATCTGCTACATGTGTGGCAGGGTAAATCCCGTGAGGGCTTCACTAACATACACCACAAATGAACAGCAGCACCCACAGTGCTGTAACAAATTATAGGTCTTACAGGAACACTGAAAATTCACACGGCTTTTCTGCCTTCGAAGCTGGTTTCCTGACACAGACTTTAAGAATGTGTTTCCTCTCTAGGCTCAACAAATGCCTGAAACACACTGGTGAGCCAAGCAGAACAGCTGCCTCTCTTCAGACTTGAACTACTTTCACCACCACCCCCAAAACCAAGCACAGGAGCGTTCTCATTATTAGAGAGGATAAGTGTTTGTGCTGAAAGAAAAATGTAAATTGCTCTAAGAGAAATGCCAAATTAGCACAAGTGACCCACGACCAGAAATGCGAAAATTCTCTAGTGGAGATTTAAAGGCAGTTGAATGTCTCAGCAAATTAGCTCCGAGGCTGCCATGATGACAAGCCTCCTCTTGCACTCATGCTACAATCACTATAAAACAGTTGTCATTACAAAGTGTTTCTGATTAATTTTGCTCTACCGCTGGGCAAAACAATGCAAAATGTCACCATCATAGAACTGCCAGATGTGCGTGTTTGGTTAAATCATACAGACCCTTCAGGTGACAACTGTATCCCTCGTCCTTCCAGCTTTGCCACTGAACTGCAAACCAAGTCCTTGGCACTTCTGTCAAGTCCTGAGTTCCTTTTGAGCCAGAATAATAATCCTGCCAAACTCAGATGAGGTTCTGTAAAATGGATTATTGCCCAAGAGAGGGTAGGCGAAAGACACAGGCTTCAGTGTGATAATACAGTAAATCCAGCAGCAAAGCTTCTGCTCCGTGATCAAAGACAGCGCAGGCACATGACACGAAGCACTAACACAACACAAAATTAGGGAGCCAGTTCATATTCCCACAAAAAAAAAAAAAATCAAAAAATTCAAACTGACTTGTCCTGGCTGGCTATCGGCTGGAAGGGTACTGCCCGCCAGTGCTTCCTGACACATCAGTCACCCTCTGTCCCCTTCCAGCTGGCACTGGGATAAGTGACCTTGCCCTTCACACCACTGGACAGCATGCAACCATACACCCAGCCCCGACCCAGCCCAACTTGTACAACCCACTGGCCTGCAGCAGGAATCACAGAATCATAGAACGGCTCGGGTTGGAAGGGGCCATCAAAGGCCATCTAGTCCAACCCCCCTGCGGTGAGCAGGGACA
>JAVKLA010000052.1:8286929-8349852 GCA_034782735.1 Sagittarius serpentarius
GTCTTCCTTTCTACCCTTTTTAAAAATGGGTACAACATTTCCCTTTCTCCAGTCTCCAGGGACTTCACCTGACTGCCGTGACTTTTCAAATATCATGGAGAGTGGCCTGGCAACTACATCAGCCAATTCTCTCAGGACTCTGGGATGTGTCTTGTCAGGTCCCATAGACTTGCATATGTTCAGGTTCCTCAGGTGGTCATGAACCTGATCTTCTACAGCGGGAGGGACTTCGCTCCCCCAGTCCCTGCCCTGAGGTCCATCTACTCAAGAGGCATGGGAAGAGAGGTTGCCAGAGAAGACTGAGACAAAAAAGTTGTTGAGCATCTCAGCCTTCTCCTCATCTGCTATTACCAGTCTTACAGTCTTGCTTGTCAGGGGGGGCACGCTTTCCTCAACCTTCCTTTTCTGGTTGACACACCTGTAGAAGCCCTTCTTATTATTCTTTGCGTCCCTTGCCAAGTTTAGCTCCAGCTGCACCTTGGCCTTCCTGACCCCATCCCTACACAACCAGGCAGCTTCCCTGTACTCTTCCCAGGAACAGTGGTAATGAATTGCTCCTTTTTAACGGTCGCCCAAAGATGATTTGCACTCAGGCCTTCTAGGAAGAAAATGCCATTTTTACACAGGTCTGTACATCACCATCAGGATCTAGACAAGTGCCAAGCCCTCCTGTTTTTCCTTTATCTGGTCAGTCAGGACTTACTGTTTTTTTCCCAGTATGTCCGTGCATGCTCAGAAAGAAACCCAGCAGCTCAAAAGTGCTTTTGATGGAATACTATAGACCTGAAGTATTTGATTAGCAATTTGTCATGAGATAAGCACTAAAAGCACACCGTAAGCACATTAAGAAACACCACATCTACAAGACACAGAAAGGCTGTAGTAACACACACAATGTAGAAACACAGGATGCCCAGACAGAGAAAACCCCTTGGTGGCATTGACTGCAACCAAGGCTTTTTGGGAACGTTGTTGTATGCCTCCATAAGCTGAAAAACTACAGTGTTACCATTATTAAAATACTCCCTATAAGGAGAAAAGCAGGGCCAATGCTCCAAGGAGACATGCGTGCAGCCTTGTTCCCTTTCTAAAAATGAATCCTGATGAATACGTGACCTTTTTATGACTCCTTCCCTACTAACAACCTGGCTTCACAGAAAGACTGTGAATATACATTTGAAGCATATACTAGCAGAAACTGAATTGTGAAGATGTAAACTTCAGAATATGCGCCAGAAACCTACATTTATCAGTCGTTTCCATCTAGACAGGGGACAGAAATAAATCAGTCGATTAATTCGACCTTTCAAACTCCCGAAGTCTCCAGTGAGCACCTTGAGTGAGCTTTAATGAAGATGAGGATAAAGATTTGTTGACTGAGGCTGAATTCTCAGCAGCCCAGAGGAGAGGGACATACGAATCATCCTAAACTTGGTGGGAGCTGGGTTCCTCATGTCCACAGCCACCAACAAAACATCCACATCTGGAGTTCCTCAACAAGCAATCTTAAAACCAACACAATAAACAAGCATTAGAAAGCTGCAAGCCGTCTTCAGATAATTTCTACACAGAAATGAAATTCGTATTAGTAAAAGGTTTGTACATTCCTTGTTCTCAGGGGAAAGCCCTAAAGCAGATGCAGCAAGTCCATGCAATGCCTAGGTGACCCAGCATGGTGTGGGACATGCTTTCTTCTCAAACAGCAACTCCTCACTTGGGACCAGCCTGCTCCCGCTGAGAGCCCAGAGGTGGCACTGCCAACGTGCCACCCCTCCCAGCGCCACCTGAAATGCATGTCTGAAATGCAGCAGCTCAGCAGGACTTGTCCAACCACACTCAAGTGCAGGCGGGGGATTCCTTGTACTGCACCTCTATGCGGGAGCTGAGAGTATGAGCAGTGGAGACTGGGCAAGACGCAGAGCTGCTCCCCGACACACAGTGGCCCCGGCTCCCGACAGAGCGGGCACCTCCAAGCCAGCAAAGCCGATACCGCCCACGCCACCGCAGCCCACGTGTGCTTTCATCAGGCCCACAGGCAGGACGTCACAGCACCAAGAGGAAAGTCCCATTTTGGTTTCCCCGGTGCCCTGAGCCGCAGCACGCTGTGAAGTGTGGTGAACACCTTTTCCTCCGGCTTTTCCTCCTCATTCCTGTCTCATCTTTACTTTCTCACTACCTGTTGGGTGATCTTTTTATAGCAGCATCTATCACCACAGCATCTGAGTGCACCACAGGAAGACAGAAAGCCCCCAAAGGCCTAATTTTCTTCCCAACTTTGTCATTTTGCTTTTGCATTTCAATTATTTTCATAACAACAGGCTGTGAAGCCATGAAGATCGTTGTTAGCAGGCAGCGAGCAAGGAAGAGAGCTGTTGTTACAAGCATACGCTTTTCTCTCATAGCAGCTTGGAAAAGTACTGAATCACATTTCTTGTCCAAATGTGCTCTACTCTGCAGTCTTCCATTAAGTGGTGAGTAAATAGTTTCCCATAAAAGCCCAAGGGCCTGTGAAAGAGCCCGACAGAATCTTATTCCCTCTTTAACTTCCAAAAACCATTAACTTCTCCCTCTTTATAACTGCCCGAACTGGTAGGGATTTTTGGAAACAAACCTCTTCAGCAGAGAAGCAGGAGCTGTGAGGCTGGAGGCGGCTGGGGCCGCAGCCCAGAAAGCCACCCGGCAGCGTCCCCTGCACCCTGCCGCTGGCTCTGCGGCGCAGGGACCTGCACCGCCGGGCGCACTGCCTGAGCCCGCGGGCAGGTAAGAACAGCCGAAAAGCGGCTGCTTTCTGCAGCTACAGGGAGTTTCCTGGAAGACTGGCATGGCGAGCCCAGTCCTGGATGGCGCCCCGCTGCAGGACTGCCTCTCCTTGGCTGTAATTCCTCCATCTCAACAGCAAGTTCAGAAAATAACATAATGAAAACAGTCTTTTTTTTCCTCTTTTCTTTTTTTTCCATTGCTCATTTTATTTTACTGAGCTACTGCATACAGAGCTGAATCTTTATTTTGGCTCATGTCCTCTTGCAATATCATTACCCGCGCGCAAAGGAAAAGCCCTCTGGAGATTTCCAATCCAAACAGGCCCTTGTTTTATCTACAACTATTTGAGTATATGACCTCAGATAACCCCATGGCCAACTGTGTGCCAAATTCAAACTGCAGCCATGGGAACTTTAAATACAGAGAAGATTTTCCAGCTTCCCTCCAAAGTGAAGACGTTGAGTTTCTTGCTCTCTTTGGGTTCGATGGAGCCGGGACGCCGGGCTGTGCCCACGGGAGCAAAACCCTGGAGCTGCGGCAGCACTGCCGTGCCACCGAGTCCTCCTCCGCCGCGTGAAGCTGTTCCGTTCAGGCAGCGGCACAACTGACCTCCGCTACGTACAAACAGTTACTGTCCCCTTTGCTTCTCAGGGTACTGCTCCGGCTTCAGATTACTGAAAAGACAAACAGCTGCACTTGGGCCAACAGACTCATATGTAAGACTGTGTTTGGATTACTCTGGACAGGGGAGGTTTTTCATCTTCATTAGCCTGCTGTTCACAGCCACATCCACAGTTTCTCACTGGGTCAGAGCCTCCTGCTCTCTACTGTTGTTCATGAATCTAAATAAATCAATTAATTTGGTATTTTGAATGAAACTCGGGACATTCTGGCAGCTGGTGTTTCGCAGACATTCAGTGCATGTGGGTACCTAACTCTGCAAGTCCTTGGAAAACACCAGCCCAGAGAATTTAGGCACCAGAATCAGTGATAAGTATTCTTCACAGCAGCGATCACTGGCTTTTTCTCTCCAGATCAATACTTCTTCATGTTACCACAAATGCATTAATATGAAAGAAGAGAATGAATCCTAGGGCCGAACGCAAGCACAGAGGAAAATATCTCAAGCTCTAGGAACAGCACAGGAATTCGGTCTTGACAGTCTCCATATCAGTTTCCGACACTGTCATGCTGAACACATGCCCACATTATTTCACGTTGGGAACCAACCTCAGCGAGAAGAGCACAGCCCGGCGACTCCTCGAGAGCTGCTCTGTTTCTCCTCACTGGGATTTCCGTGTCTGTGCAATGGGGCACTGACCCCAGTGGAGCCGGGCTGAGGACATGAGCTCGTTTCGCAAGCAGCTCTCCCAGCTGCACGCCGTTCGCTTCCTGGGCATGCCAGGCTTCCTGGGACTCAGTGCAGAAACAGAGAGTCTAAAATAAGCATTTAAGTGATGGCAGCTTCGACACAGGGATGGAAGGCAGGACTTAGATGGCAAGCTTTGCTTTTGCCCCTTGAGCAGCCCCGTTGCCTCAGTCGGGGCCTCTGGGCACCGCAGCTCCCGGAGCAAGACTGGGTCCAGTATCCAGCTGCTGGGCAGGCTGGTTGCACAAACCCAGGGCGGTTTTTGGCTGTATGCAACCATACATTCATATGCATTATCTACAGACCTTTGCATTTCAAGGCTGTTGTTATTTTGATCTTTACAACCCCTGGAAAAAAAGAGTTCAATTAAGTCTCATCATTAGGAATTTACATAAGGTCACTTCAAGGCTTCATGCATTTCCTCTGGTTCAGATCTCAGTGCTCTTGCTGTTTCCCCTCTTCATTTATAACCTCCTTGCTGTAGGGCATTCCAAGTAAATCATCCACCACCAGTTTCCTCTCTTCAGCAACATGCATCAAGTTTTTCATTCAGGCTAAATGAAGCTTCAACTACTCTGTACAACAGTAGCCCAGTTAAAGGCACAGCATCACTTTAAGAGATGGCAGTTTTCCCCTCAATTAAAAAAAAAAAAAAGAAATTATTTTAATACAGAAGAGTGTATTAATTTTGATTCCTTTAGCAGGAGGAAAGATTTAGTTGCATTTGGTAGCACAAGTGTGAGCAATGAACCAATTCTTACATATTCTCTGGGAAATTCATTTGCTAATCGCTGAGAAAGCCCTTTTTGCTATGAATAAATTGAGAAATGCACTCAGAAGCTGTGAATTGTATTCAGCCACAATGCAAAACTGTGGCGAGGTGCGTATTGGCTACAAGCTGATGAAAATGGTACGGTTTCTCTTTATATGGGAGTAAGGACCCACCTGACTGCGCACTTCATTTATAAAGCTGAAGATCGAGTTTGAACCAAAACAGATTTTGAACTGCCAGAAGGATCTGAAATGAATGGATATTAACAGGGTAGGGCTGAGACAGGCTGAGTCTTCATCTCCTGAGCTGAAACCAGACAGCCGTGAAGGACAGGCCACCCATCCCGGTGAGCCCATCCCTGGCACACTGCACGACACCAGCCAAATTCTCTTCATTTGGCTGGGACTGAACAGACACGGGCTGTCGAAGCACCAGCCTGAGCTCTTTCAGCTGTGGGCTCGCAAGGGCTTTGGCCAGCGTAAGCCCGTGCTGACGCAGCGGAGGCAGAGTCCTCCTGCCCCCCTCCTGTGCGGATGCACATCTGGGCAGCTGCAGAGCGAACCAGACTGGGAAACTGAGCTGGGTTAAAATTAACCATCTGGTTTTGACAGGTCCGTTTCAACTGGGATCAGTTCTCTGATCCAGCGACCCGGCAATTAAACAAGCACTTGTGTTGGGACAAGGGGGAGCTTAGAGAGGCACCGGGGTAGGGGAGAGGTGAGAGAAGAGGCGCAGCTTCATCTGGCAGCAGCGTCTGCCTACACCAACTTAAAACTCTCATGAAATCATGGCATAAGTGTCCCAGTCCCATTTCCAACAGACCCTTAGTGATCCTCAAGTGTTTTTCTGCCTCTCCTCTGAAAATGGCACGTAGGAGCCCAGTTCATTTAGGCATCATTCACATTCCTATTTGTAACCCATAAATACCACTGTACCATCACCACACACCAGGGAAGAATGAATGTTGCCCTACCTCTGATACAGACCCTGGCTTAATTTTTCAAAGCTTCATATTTTTCTGTGACTTTCAAAAAGGATATTTTCAATGTTAAAATGCAATAATGCCTCAAACTAGTGGGGATACTTTCCACCTAACCTTTTTCCTCTATTTATTCCATGTCCTCTACTGACACAGCTATCTCTCTTCTGCTAAGCAACCAGCTATATACGCATGGATGAGTCTTTGCAACTGAAAAAATAACTAGGCTGATGCAGCTTAGGTAGGAGAATCTGACTGTGTGCATTCCTCCTGCGGCTGGCCCCAGGAAAAGGACACCCTGCCACTTTTAAACCTGGGAGGTCTTTGAGAGTTTGGCAGAAATCCCCTGGGAGGCCTGTCATTAGCCATTTAAAACTGTCTATAGTATAGGGCTGAATTGAAGCGTTGGACAAAGCCCCTGCAGAGCTATCTGTCAGGAAAGGCTCCTGATACTGGCAGGGGCTATTAACAGTAACAATGATGACAATATAGCGGGGATTTTCAGGGGTGGGGACTTCAAAGAAACCCTAAAGAGGTATTTTTCATTAAGAAGTAAGAAAGCAGCTGAGTATTGGTTTTGGCCCTAAAGCTGAATATGAACATTACTGCAGTAAGTCACAGATCAGCGACAGCGATTTAAATATGCATGTGCTGCTTTTCCGTACTGTTCCCATTACATCAGTTTTGCATTACCTGGCCAAGACAGCAGTCCTTGGACCATCCCCCAAGGCTGATTACCTTGAGATCCTCCAGTGCTTACAATAAGCAGCCAGCAAGCCCCTTATGACGGCTACTATGTGCCATTGCTGTGATCTTACAGACGGACAGTCTGATGCCATACTGGCATGTTAGTTCAGGGTTCCAGCCTGAACCCCTTGGTCTCCTGCAGCCTCCCCACTGGAGAGGCGAGCCCGCGTCTCTCTGTGCAGCAACGGCACTGAAACTACGGCCAGCAGGCAGGAAGAGTCAGGAGGGGCTGCTGGTCCACAGGGACTTTTCTGCATTGAAACTCCAAATCTGTGGTTCTATCAGGGAGAAAAGGAAGACGATCATGAAAAAAGTATAAAGATGGATACCATGAAACACTCCTGCTACAGTAAGTCCTTCTCCTAACTGTGAGAATTTACTAAATACACCGTTGTTTACTGCATGGACCATGATGATGAGCCTGTGAAGAGAAGTGCACTGATAAAACCATAAACCAGAATATTCAGTTGGAAGCCCGGCTGAGATGACCGAAGGGCTCTGTAACCCCAGCAAGACCCAAACGTTGAACCCTCCTCTCGGGTGACCCATTTGCTTTGCTAGGCCAGGGCTGGCTCAGCCCCAGCTGGATTTAGGGGCACTGTGTTGCTCATGAGCCCAGTCCCACCGTAACCACCTGTGGTTTGTGTCCCTTTGAACCAAATCCAAGACCAGCTTTCCCCCTGACAGCCAAACCCTGAAGCTATCATATCAAGTCAGCACAGAGAAAGTGCCCTCAGGGTTTGTGGAGCAGATTGACTTTCACACCTCACTGGCCACACAGAAGAAACCCAATCTAAACAGCGTAACTTTGCATAACCGATTATTTTCACTGGGGTAATCTGAGCCCTCCAGTAAATGCCACTAAATGCTGCTGATCCAGGGAAGGCCCCGCTCAGGGGAGGAACGGCCCAACTGCAGAAGGCAGCCAGAGCGAAGGCTCGTCAGGGTGAGGAAGGGCTGGTCCCTGCTGTGGGACGGGTTTACTCCTGGGAGCGAAGGCTCAATCCTTCAGCACAGGCCAGTGTCTGCACAGAAGGAAGTGTGAATAACTTTTTAGGGCCCAATTCATTTATATAGTTAGAAATTGGGAGTGTGCAAAAATGATCCAAGGGAAGCACGCTAGCCAGAGTTGCAAGGCAGGCTGGTGTGCAAGAAGCTGTCTGGCTTTAGTTGATGTCTTTTTAACTTTTTTTTCCACAATGTCCCACACATTTTGAGAGGCTTCAGCTTTCAGGCTGACTCCCCGGTGACCTATTATCCTTGCAACATCGATCACTCCATCCTGTCACCAATCAGCCATTCACATGACCTTGTTTGTAGGGAACCGTGTTCCTCCTCTGACTCCTCTGTCACCAGCCTCCTTCTCTCCAACCACCAGCTCATTTCCTTCTGCAGGACCCAGCTCAGTGATCTCCCCTTCTTTAAAGTGCATGAAATTAGACTGTCAAATTAGAACCCTAACAGCTGCAGAGATCAGTGTCTGCCCACACCTCTGCAGGACACCTGTACTTGCCGCCATGCCCCAGGCTCCAGGCAGGGGCACTGCCCCAGGATCAGGCTGCCAGAGGTGGAGCAGTCCATGCCATCAGTACACCTCAGACGTAACTTGCTCCTGTGGTCCCTTTTGACTACAAAGCACTGATCCGGCTGCAAATGGGAACTCCCACTTCAGCCGGATCAGTCTCAACATCTGGCTCCCCACACATGCCCCCCCCAGGTATAAGCTGCAAACACGAGGGACAGACAAGTGAGCAGGGGACAAGGGGTGCTGGGCACCCTCCTGGCTGCAAGACACCTGATTGTAACCACAGTCATTTTAAGGGACAGTTAGGAGAATAAACCTGGCTGTGCTCACCTTAAACATATGATATTCTTCTGCTTCACTAAAATACCTCAGTAGGAGCAGCTCCCCCTGAAACCACCAAGAGAAAAGCCAAGGTGGTGGTGGGAATGGAGAAGTTACGGGACAAGAGAAAAACAGGCTTTCACCTGCATCTTCCCCCAGCACTTCCCTGAATAGAAGGATGATCAACTCAGACTATGTATCTTGAATTAAGACAGGTAAATCATCTAAATCCACTTGTCCAGAGAAAACATAATGACTCACAAGAAGTGTGCCCTAAATGTTACGTTTCCCACCTTTGCCAGAACTCCTACACTATCATTTCTCCCTCTAAGCTATCACTCCTGGTGCCAGGAAACTGGAGGGTACTGGGCTGCCCTCTGGAAGAAAAAAAATTGCCCTGTCAGGAGACTTTGTTCCAGATTAGCACACTCTCAGATAAGCTCACTATAAAAACCTTCCTGCTACCAAGGGATTTCTATTGCCTTCTTGGGGGAAGAGAGAGAAAAAATTATCTTGAGCCTCTTATAAATGACTGATTCAATGACAGCATCCATGCCTAGCTCAGCAAAATCCTGCCTTTGGCTTACAGCACATGATATAGCTGTGTTTCATCAAGATAACTGCAAAATGTCATCTTCTTCAAGACTGACACAACATATGAATTGAAAAATTAATTTAAAAGCTTTCTGTTTCTCTTTTCACCAGGATTCTGCTTTACCTGTCTCTGTTTCTGAAACAGGTTTCGGAAAGGGTTTACACAAACACAAAATGGTCTCCTCTTACATGAAGTAAGTCATTTATACCACGTGCACCTTATGGGCACAAGGTCTTGAAAAGCCCAAACCCTACGTATGTTGCTTACTACCTTCATCATTAGCTGAAAATGCCCTTGCAGCAGCAGATGAAGAAGGAAATCATGTACCGTATCCCACAGGGGTCCACAGACTTAAGGTTTTGGCGTAGGGTGTCATCTCATATAATTAATACTATGAATAACAGATATAGTTCATTTTATGCCAATAGGAAGTTACAGTTTAATGCCTAAAGGTCTTCAGATAAATGCTGTCGAGCAATTACAGACCTGGCAAATTCTACAATGAGCCAAGTATATGTAGCTCAGTGTATAATGCTGACTCAAACGAAAGATTCAAAAATGCCTAGAGATCACACATTCCTCTGAAGGAACAAAGGTCTGCTGCTGGTATTAACAGCTGCCCAGGCAAACACTGCAAATCTTGGAGGACTGCAAAACTGTTCATTCCCCATGAAGCACGTAGCAGGATTTAACTGCATTTGCAACAACAGGACAAGGGTTTTGTGCAGGATTCTCCGCAGAATTTGGGAAAACATTGATGTGATACTACCTGTGCTACAAGATGGCCCACATCAAACTGTTTAGAAGAAAGGCTTCTTTCTGATGCTATTCAATCATCTTGATCTATGAAGAGAAAATAAAGGCCTGGAGGCCTTCTGGATGGGTTCAAATCAATTCACTTCACCTGATCTACTAATGAAGCTGGTCACTCCATTGTGAAAACAAGAACTTTGACATTATTTAATTTTTAACGTACAAGGTCTCTCAAATAATGAGACCCACTGATTGTATTGCTGGTTTATGTGTAGGATTACCATCCTGAGAACCCACCAGAATAAATATACAGCCATTCAAACACCAGGAGTTGGGCATCCCATCCTTACCATGACATACAAACAAAGAGCATTATAAGGGCACCAATGTCAAAAAGGAGGAGAAACTCCACAGTGTATAAAACATGGGAATTTTGACTTCTTGACACAGTCAATACACTGAACTCTGACCTCAGGAGGCACAGGGGACTGGAAACCAACAGAACTTAAACTGGCTACAAATCTCTTGTTTTCTCATGACATTTGAGAGAAAACATGGGGACGGTTTCTTTGGGACACATGGGAGTTATAGCTGTGTCACTGCCTTCTCCAGAGAGTTCTTCGCTTTCCTTACAGTCACTCCATCACTGTCACCCACTGACCTTTCATTACTTTCTCCCAGTGCACCAGCATCACTGCTGACCAATGCACTTCACAATCTGTCCAAACCCACGAGAGGAAGAAAAAGCCTTGTCCAGAACTGTATAAAAGGACATTTACTCTGCACTACATTGTGTCTTCTTTTCTGTGCTAGTCTAAATACAAGTGCTGTTTTCACTGCCAATCGTTGTTTGCTTGTGCTGTTTCCACTGGCTAAAACCAGCATTTTTCTAGCTAGTGTTGCCCTCCAGGAAAAAACACACATTCATACCTTTCTTGCATTTAGCACAGAAGAACAAAACTGGTTCCCAGGAAAAAGGATGATTTCCTCAAAAGAAAACATTTGCTGTCAGCTGAGGTTTGACCTTTAATGGCTAATTTGGCATCATCATTTTGAGCACTGTTAGACATAACACCATGAAAAATTAACAGCTTTCCCCCCCACAAAGTTTAATATCCGCCTGCAGCTTTGCAAGTGAAAATAAGAGAAAGGAAATAAATACACAAACCGAAACCTTGGGTACAGTCTCTCACATACGTCCACAAAAAGAACCTAAAGACAAAGATCTGTAAAGGAAATTTCACTAGAAATCAAGCTTTTGCAGACACTGAGAAAGAAAGTCTGCAACATGAGACCGTCTTCCTTGAAGAAACACAGCTGATCTGCTGCATTCCCATATCTGACTTCCACTGGTCTGTGTAAAACATAAACTTCACGCTAACCCTATGAAAACAGTCAACATGCTAGAGAGACAACAGTCTGCTCCGAGCTGGTGAAAGGGGAAAAAAAAAGTCTCAGGCTGTCATTCTTCCCTTGCTGTGACCTTCATGCTCCACTGAATTTCTGAAGATACTGAAATCTTGGCAGGGAAGTGTACAGTCTGTGGGAACCAGGCAGCACTGTCCGGGCTCGCTGGTGAGAATTAGGCCCAGTCGAGCCCTTTTCTTGGGGCGCTCTGAGCTTTACATGGACAGCGGCGCAGTGCTAAGCAAGCTACACAGGCTGGGTATTTTACAGGAGTGGTGCTGTACGCACTCATGGATCACGGGGCATGGACAGCGTGCTGCCCACTCTCCTGCCTTGCACCCACGAGCTGGGGCTCGCCCAGCTCCTCCTGGAATCTCCACCTGGGAGCCTGAATGAGGCACGTTGATTCGGCGTGCCCCCATGTCCCTGTACATAATGGCAACCACTCGCTACGAGCTCTCACCACGGTTTATAAAGCCTTAGCGATCAGCAAATAAAAATCTCATCTGGAGACTCGAAAGAAGCACAAATTGCCACGACAAACTGTCACAAACCCTGATGCTACTTAACGACCATTGTGTAAGGGGCACTCCAAATAAAAAGAGCTACATCCCTCTGAATGAAACGCTGCTGTGCCAGGGCTAGGTGCATTCACGACTGAATGCGCACATTCAGACAGTCCTGGGACAAGCACCTTTTGAGGTCAATTCGCTCCCTCAACAATGTCTGTAGAGGCAGAATAATACCAGCTGTGCTTCCTGACCAGAGTCTCAGCAGCACAAGCTGCAGATTACATCTAAATTGCCAAGCCCAGGATAAACAAAAAGATTAAGAGGGCCTTACCCTTTGTGTTGAACAATCGTACTCTGAAGCAAGAAATCACAGCCTACGTAGTGGGTAGGCATAGGGCTGAGTTTTCGGTTTGGGTTAAGGGCTGGTGAGGGGTAAGCAGCTAACTCACACATCTGGGGAAACCACAGATGCTGTTAATCACAGGTTTTCCTGACCTGTAGGCGCTGACAAATTGCATCCTATGGATGAACCTTTTATTAAACCACAGAGGGTTTCAAAACGATACTCTCTTTCTCAGCATTCCCAAGTCAACAAAATCCAGTGCACATGACCCTTCTTAGTTCTTCATTTAGATGGTGACATGGCCCTTTCCAAAGGGATTTCAGGGCTGAAAGGAAGTAAATAGGGACACGATGTTACGTCAGTGGAAGGCATCTCAAAAGGTGAAACGTGGGCTTCAGAGAACTGACATTTTCAAAATTCTTTGATGATCGCCTCAACCCCATTTCAGTTGCAGATGCTTTTTGTCCTAAGCAACTCCTGAGACAAATCCTTCGCTGTCTGCTGCGGCAGAAACATTTTACAAAATACACAGCCTTTAAATTCTACTGGTTTTTCACTGTGCATGGGGAAGGACAACTGCTACATTTAAAAGAATAAAATGACTGTTGCTCAGGCCAGGAAAGGTGACCACAAAAAACTGCCCTGGTCCCAATTCCATGACACCCTAGAGCAGGGAGATAGCTGCTCGGCTCACAAGTTAGTGAGAAAGATGATGTCTGGCAGTTCTCATCATCCTCTGGACCAACAGAGCAACCCACATAAAAGGAACAAAAAAGCCTGCTGATCAGATTGGTGTGACAGAGGCTCATGAGAGACATGCACATTTTCAATCTAAACGACAGCTTGAAGGATCTATATTACTAATTATCGACTAATATTGCCGGAGTTCCCAGGCTGGCTTCAAAGGTTCTCGCAAAGTGCCCCAAGCACAGGGTTTTTCATCTAATCATAAGGCCTTTTTCTTTGTCCCTGCTAAATGGATTGCTCCATACTGGGCTCCCTCTGCGTAAATCAGCTTGCACATGATGAGCTTTGCAGCAATGAAATTTGTTACCTTAACCACAAAGAAACAGAAACATTTGCTGCAACTGTTAGAACACTTTTGCACCTAATGTCAAAAAAAAAAAAGGTGGTTTCCTCTCTTCCTCCCCCCTCCTCCCCGCCTACTCCTAATCCCATGCTAACACCTTTCTAAAAGGCTGGGGTGAGCGGCTTTGAAACTGAAAGAACAGGGAAGGGGGGGGGGGGGAAGATATCAGATCTCCAGACAATGAAATAAAGCAGCTATCTCTCACATCCTGCAGTGCTCAGGCTGAGGTCATAAGTTAAACAGGACATCAGAATAGGTGATGTAATTTGCTTATTTAGGATCAGAGCATTCACTGAAGTGAAAGAGACAACCTATTTGAATTTGCAGATAATCCTGTAATAAATGCAGGGCTGTTCAGTTGCAGAAACTGCAGCTGGAGCCTGAGATATTTTTTCCCTGCACATTTATTTTTGCAGGGGATATAACTGCAATCATTTTTCCTTGCAGGAAAGCCTTGAAACCTCACCTGGGATCAGCCTCCCATTGCGTTAAATATTGTTCAAACAGGGTCCCTGCCCCAGACAGCTTAAAGGCTAAAGGGTCAAGTCAAAGAGAGGGTGGGAAAGGAAAGAGAGGCCCAAGGGAGGCAAGGAGGTGGCACAGCCACACCGCAGGACCCAGGTCCCCCAGCCCACTCCCCTCCTCATACAAGAGCAAAGCTTCGGACTCAAAATTGAGCTGAGCAGCAGTTATGCTTTCAAGGAAAGCACAACTCAGCTTTTCAGAAGATGGACAGGCCCTCCTGGCTCCAAAGCTGTCTGCAGAGCGTCAAACCAGCAAGGATTTTACAGCAGAGTTATAAACCTTTAAAGATGAGGTTCTTCTACAACAGGAGTAATTTATTGGTGAGTCTGTACAACACTGAACACAGTTTTCCCTTCAAACCATCGTGACAAACACTTGTGATATAAAGATTTAAAGCTAACAACTTGCACTGTTTATCTCCTCAGTTTATCACCATTCAAACCGCAATTTCACCCTGTCAGTGCCGCGCAGAGCGGCATTACTCACAACCGAGGGCTGCCAGCCCCTTGCCTGAATTTATCTTCTTCGACACAAGTGTTTTTTCACTGACAAGAAGTCAGCTAGGCCAGACACGATACCTTAGCCAAAGCAGGCAAAATGTCCTGGGTACCTCGGGCTCCCCAAGAAAGAGAGCAGTAGATGAAGAGGCATTGCGCACACTGCCAGGTCAGTAGATGCAGACCACACTTGCTTCAGATGGATCTTCAACTAGACAGCACAGAAAAGCAAGACGGATATAGCCAAGCCAGTTATCCAGGTAATACCTGCCAAAACACGTCTGTTTGCAAGAGTTTCTTTACGAGACCGGAATGGAGTTCGTGTCCTCCTGCTGTGCTACCAGGCCATACCCAAGCATCAAAGCAGGCAGGCATGCCCCATGCCCGGACAGCACCTCTGAGCGAGGGTGGCTGCGGCACCAGGAGGGCTGGGAGGTAACGTCCTCCTTGAACCCACCGACCTATGAGAGGAGCCAAATTTCAACCCCCCTATAAAATGACCTAGCTGTCAGATGTTTGTATCCATAATGTAGCCATCCAGTAGGTCACCTTCTTTAGCAAGTTTTGTTTTTTTTTTCTTTCTTAAATGCAGGTTCTGTGTTAGAACTTCCTCCAAGTTGTCAAGAGCAGAGGATCACTGATCTTCCACTCAAGGCAGTTTGCTTGCTGACCCTAAGGCTGCTTACAGCAGCCCCTGACAACTCCACAAAGATCTTCCTGATGAGTGTAAGGGACCAATGTGCTGAATTTATCATGTAAGAACACCCTCCAGCATGCATTTCACGTCACCCCTTTCTGAAGGAACTACTTTTGGAAAACTGAAAAGAAAAGCTGTATACAAGATATTCAAATGTGTGCAGAGGTGACAGACAAAAGACATTTGCATTTCAAATAGAGGGAATGGGTTTATTTCAAATATTTTAAGGCTACAAAATGTAGGACTTCTCAGGGGGTTTTTTGCATGTCACCAAAAGACAGAATTCATCTTATTTTCACTAAGCCCCCCTAAAATGTTGCTTACTGAAGGCAACACCAGGCCTGGCTAAAGCTGCTATGCACAGGTGGCTTCTCCACGACCATCACAGAGTCCTTAAGATGCAGCACTTGAGACACACATGCAATGAGAAGACCATACTTGGCAGGCCATAACTAATGCAGCCAGCAGCAGTCTCCATTTCTGGAGCCTTTAACCAGAGAAACCAAGTCGAAGCCCAGAACAACTGAAAGCAGAAATAATGAGAACCCCATGGGTGAAATTCTTCGTACACTTGCTGCTCTAAGTTAGACAGAGGTAACTGTTTTTGCCATTGTTTTAACAGAAAAAGGCAGTATTTTGGCGGGGTTACAAAGCAAGCCCATTCTTTATATCTGCAAAAGAGAGACCATCCACCCTGCTGAGGGAGCTGACAGAGGAAACATATTTTACAGCAATCTTGGGTACAACACTGAATTGGGACCTATTTTTACCGTGTGCTCTTCACTGCACGCATTAATTGTTACAGCAACAATATTTGCTGACATATTCACTCAGATCATTTATAGAATAGAAGCCCAAGAGACAAAACAAGCCCTTAGTCCATGAGACAGAGAGAGTCAGGCAGGATGCCGCATTGCTTCCTGTGACATGCAGAAAACGCTTATCTACAATGGATGATCGCAGCCGATAACCCACCTCCCGCGCTCTGGCAAGCACAACAGGGCTGTCCTTTGCTGCCGGGCCCACAGTTCAGACACCCTCCGGCCGAGCTCCATGAAGGCGAGGAAGGAGAGTGGCCCAGGTTATGAATCAGTATTACCCGGCTTCTTCCTTCTGCTGAGCACGTACGCAGCAGCACTTGGGTGTTTCTGGCGGCCCCGGCTTGCACGCCATCAGCTCTCCCCTGCTACAGGGACAGCCGAAACCCTCGGTCACCCATTAGCAGTACACATTTCTGCAAGGAGGTGGCAGACCTCAAAGCAGTTTGCAAGCCCTGAGGTCTGTAACCCGGTTAAAGACCAGAACAGGCAGTATGGAAGGCACAGCTCAGCAGTTTAAGGATCTAGCCTCCATCCTAATTAAGCCCAATCAGGTTTGCAGAGAACTAGGATGTTTTAGAAAGAACTTAACAAATGAAGTGCTGAGGTCTCTGTTGGCCACAGTGGCCCCAGAGCACCCTCTTAGAAGCAGAAATGCAGAAATTCGCCATTTTTTTACATGGGCAGGGCATACTCTGCAATTATGCAGTGTGATCCTCAGCCTGCTGCCTGCCGCTCTCGCCCCCCACCCCAGACCTACTGAGAGCGGCAGGGCCGAGCAACCGGGGTCATGGCTGGGCGTCTGCTGGACGTGCGCAGCTGTACGAGCTTCGATTGTCCTCGAGAGCAACAGCAACGTATTAGCGAAACTTGTACAGTCTGTAGAGGACAGCTGAACAAAATCAGGTCCAAAATGCCAAAGCCTTAAATGTAGGTAAATATACGATTCAGAACACAGAGTGGTTTGACAAATAATAGCATCTTGACAATAATAGCATCTTCCCATGCCTAGCAGTATAAAACATGCAGCTGTTCTACCACCACAGTTTACAGGGAAGGATTTCTTCTGGAAGTAAGAGAGCATTTAGTATGTATTCCTAGCCAGATTGATTACCCCTATTTATATTGTAAACTAAGAAGCACGTACTAAAAACCCATATAGTTAAACAGTTCCAGACTCCAGATTATGGGCAAGGGGTCAGCTTTATATCGCATACTGCACAGTCTTCTGCATTTATTACAGATATCACAGCATTTTCCACAGCATGTTTTTTTTCGCGTGTGCTTTTTCTTGTGGTATTTCAACAACCATCAGGAAGAACACTGCTATTTTATGGGATCTCAGGGAATCGGAGAATCCACAAGTTTTTTTAAAGTTTTTTTTAAAATAGCAAAGAAGCCAGCGTGCCACTATATAACAACTGCAATTTGTTCCTGGAACAATAAAACCACAAGACTGAACACAGTATCTTATATCTGAATATATACATTTATCCTGAAGTAAGATCAACCCATATTATGTCGATCCAGTCTGCATGGTGTTACATCATTCACCTCTTACAGACAACCTGCAGAGCTGGACAACTCTCATTTTCTCTATAAGTTACAGATACAGTTTCAACAACCGACATCAGACATAAGCAGAGGTCTAGAAAAGGCTCTCTGGTGTGTTTGCTCACAAGTCGTTGCTATTCCTACACCACTTGTGCAGTTCCACTAGGCCAAGAGACCCTGAGAGCTCGACCATGAGGCACTGAGCCAGACTTCACTGAAGTGTTCAGCTGGCTTGTTTATTCCTAAGAGAAAGCTCCTTTTCTAGCCAGATTTGCAGTTTCTTCTTTTTCTCTCTTTAAACACTGATAAGATGAGAGATGTTGAAGCTGCAAGTTGGTTTATATTACAGTTTCTGAAAGGATAGGTTTCAGCGTGTTACTGTAACAAATACAAGAAATTGGAAGAGATGGAGATTTGAGCTAACGCAATTAAAATTTCTTATTAACAACAATCCACAGATATCCAGTGCCAAACACAATCTGGAGTCATCAACTAGCATGGACATGAATTAACCTAACAGCTTCTGAAAAAAAAACCCCCAGTCCTAAAAAAAAAATCCTCCTATTAAAGTAATTAAGTGTTATCAGAATCATAGAGCCATAATTAAACATGGTTTCTAATTAAAACAGCATGTGTCCTAGACAGAGAACACAGCAACAAAGGGACTATAACCGTGATAGTCAATGCCAAAACACATGCCAAGTACCAAAACTCAGAAAAACAGCAAAGTTTCTAGCAAAGCTGCAGATGCAGTGTCTCTGCTCTTCTGACTTAGTCATCAACATTTCTGATGGATGTTAGCACACTCTGAACTCCTCACAGCTTTGCAAGGTGTTGCCAAAGTTCAAGCAGAAATCTTGGGAACCAAGTAGAAGACATTGAGTGCAAGTCCCAAGAAGCTTAAGCGTGCCTGCTGTGCACGAAACGGCGAGCGAGCGTGAACTTTAACTCAAACAAGCCTTGTCTTACCTGGCAGCGGCTGAAGATATCCGCCAGGGATACTTGAACGTTGAAGTGCTTCAGAACCTGCAGGGCCTGTTCTTTTGCCTTTTCGGAGCAGTTCACAGAGAAACACCTTCCTTCGGCTACCTGGGACTGCAGCTTCAAAAGACAAGTCGTAAACCAAAAAGGCAATAAACGAGACACTCCATGCATTATGATCCGTGGGCTTTTTCCTAATACACTTGGTTTGGTTTTAATTACAAATAATATTTGGAGTTAGTATGTGTTTACAGTCTAAATTTTGATCTAACAAGCACAACTGGTAATTTAACACTTAGCCACTGCTGCAACAGCTCTGAGACTATGGAAGCACTGCAGCATTTTACACATATACAAAACTTGATTGCCCAAGTCCCCTTCAACTTAAAACTTGCTGGTGTGGTGCTGACAGGGGTACAAGAGGAAACTGACATTAATCACAGCTTTCACATGAAACCTGACCAGATCACACACAGTATGCAAAAGCACAATGATGGAGATGATGTCCAATGGCAGTTTTACCACACCAGACCTTCTAGTTTATACACCGTTTCACCTGGAGTTCACTGATGGCCAAGGAATTTGAAGTGGTTGCTGTGGACAGTCCCTCAATGTTTGTTCCACATTTAGCACAGAAGTTTGTATCTGGGAACAAGCACTGGGAAGTTCCAGACACATCTTTATGAACTTGATGAGTACTCACAGCGAGGTGGGATCAGCTACACGCAAAGGGGCCTAGCAGAGCCATCCTGTCCTCACGTAGAGCATACAAAGGCAAAGGAACAAAGGGAACCAGACATTTCCCAGGACACTATCGTACACTGGGAGGCAGTTATTTTCCTTTTGCAATTCCTACACAGTACTTTGAAGTTAAAGCTTTGCCAAATAAGATTATGCTGGATGCTGAATTACCTATTACATCAACTGTGGGCTCAAGGAACCACAGTCTGGATAAGGAACCTGTAGAGTGGCACAGCTGCACTTGCCTCACAGTGTCTCATCACGGAGGGAGTTTTCTCCAATGTTCAGCTATTATGTAGGAAATTAGCAACCTACATTCTGCAAATACTCCCAGCTAGCTACTTAAGTAGTTTGGAGCTTTTATATTGACAGTTTATAACAAAGAAGTCCTGCACTCTGGCTCTTGCGTGTAATCCAGAGTAGTTTCACTTTTCCAAATGATTTTTTGGGCAGTAACAAAGCACAAAGGACTTGCAGCAGGCATCACGACATCACGACATTGCAACCACTGACTTGACAGGTTGAGTATATTCCCACCAACACTCCGTTTTGAAGTGTGTCTCACAAAGGGCTCTGAACAACTGTGCTGAGGGTAAGGTTGGGTTTTGCTTTGGGTTTTGTGTTTATCTATAGGAACACTAAACCTCTACAGCTTCCACCGGGCCCCATGCTTGGTGGCTTCCATTCTCTCCCTCCCAAGTCTTTAAGTGTTGTGTGTTATGTCAGTGTGGAGCCAGTCAGTAAACAAGAATCTTTGTGATAAAAAGCATGGGAATTGAGCTGCCTTTCACCTGCCAGTGAGGCCAAACAGAAACACTTTGTTCTGGATTGCTTGGCTAGATTTCCACCCCCTTCCCCCAATGGAGAGCAATCGCTCTCTCCACTAACACAGTACTGAGTGTAAAAAAAATTTCACCCCAAGCTTTGGTCATTCAGAACAGCAAACCTCTCAAGACCCTTAATGTAGTTTTTAGTGCAGAAAACATGAAAAAGCCAAGCCAGCTGTTGCATTCACATCTGACTTTTCCTCTTCTCTACACAGCACATCCCAGACCACGCAATGAAACAACGCCAGAAAAATGCCAGAAGTTCTGAACACTTACAGTCTGATATGGGAGTCCAGAGGTTAAAATGACTCTTCCTTCCTGTCGGGCAATCTGGAAAAAACAGTAAAAATCATAATGAACATCGGCTGAAGTTACACCGGATTCAAGCTTTTCTTTCAGTCAAGGCAAAAAGAACATGAACTGGCGATATCGAGTCTTTGTCTCCGGTGTCAGCATACACTAGGCCAAGAGTATCTGGGTCTGGTTCAACAATACACTCTTGACAGCAATAGAAGCTCAAGGTATTGCTCGCTTACTACATGTCCCCTCCCTGCCAATACCCACCTTGCCTCACATGTGCTGGAACAAGCCACTTGTGCATCTGCACTGCAGATGGCCCACGGAATCGATCCACCTTGAAATAATCCCATCAAAACCCTTTCTCTTTTTTTTTTTTCCTTAACCCAAACTATTTCTATTTCCCTAGTCTGGTTCGCAAAGAAGCAAGCAGTTCTGCTCGCACAGCAATGCACAGGGGAGAAAGGAAAAAATAACCTAAGCACGTAAAAAAAGTACCATTAAATGTGTCTGCAAACTTCATAGACATTAACAGAACGATGGGCACTCCACTCCTTAAAGGTAAGACGGTGTTATTCTCCCAGCAGCCGAAGAGCAGACACACAGAAATTATGCACCCTTTCCAGGCTACAAAGAACATCTCCATTAGAGAGACCTGCAATCCGGTGCTTTTATCAGAGGGCTTGTCCTTCAAGGGAAAGGTCTGCACTGAATTATCAGGGGACTCATTACCAGCACTTCTGACCTTCGCAATAGAGTGAGAGACACTTTCAAACGGTTTGGTGCCAAAAGGAGATATTAAATCTGGAACTGCAATTCTTCACGAGGATCAAAGTGTGACTGATCTTCATATGATTAAATGACATCCCTCCCTCCCACCCCTTCAACCCCTCCTGCAGGAGGGAAATAGTTTCATGGCCATAGTGACAGAAGGATTCCCATGTGAACCAGCACTTAGCTCTGCTAGCGCTGACAAGAGATCGGCACTTTAAGGTAGGCATGAGGTTATTTCTCTTCTCTGGCTTGGATTCTGTTGGAGGCCCTTGTATTTTTCACCATTTCCAGATGTGTGGCACGGAGGTCTCTCTTCTGGATCAGAGTTTCAGAAGCTCTCTCTGGATCACCGTCTAACCCTGGCAGGAGGACACATTTGGGATCAGAGTCCTCCTGCACTTCCCAGACAGTCTGACACCACCAAGCACAGCCAGGGAACACCGAAAAAAACAAACCAAGATTTTTAAACTGTCTTGGATAGCTATTCTCTTAAGACCCACTGGCTGGTATGGCAACATGAAACAAGGGGGAGAAGGCTCTGAAGGCACAAACTCCTCGTGCAGTCAACTAAGCAACCGTTTCTTTCCTACCTTGACCTTTCAGGTAGCCGCTTCCCTCCCTTTTCTGTGAAGTCACTCTTTGGCTGCCAGTTCTGCGCTGAGAAAGCAACTGGCAATAACTTCGAAAGCATCTTCCTACAGGCAGAATTACCAGATTTCTTTCAAAATCAGCCCTCTCTCTCAGTAAAGGAAAAAATCCAAGAACGGGAACCTTGAAGTGGCAGCAGAGACACTCTGTGCTGCATGCAATCCTACTACACGCAGTTTGGGTTACTGAACAGCCCTGCCAACAAACCACCCTCATGGCACATTAGCAAGAGAAGTCCAGTAAGGCAACAGCAAAAGTTCACCGCAGTGGTTTGCTGACAAGGGAAAAGAAATGTGAAATTCCTTCAGACCTATGTGTGCTTCAGGGTAAGTCTGAGGATTGCACAGCTGGAACACTCCATTCTGACTTCCTGCATCCAAGGTTAATTAGTTCAAGCTTGATAAATCCCCTTATCTAAATGGCTCTGCAGAGACAGGCAAAGAACCTCAAATAAAAAGGAGAAAAGCAATAACTCTTCCAGCATGTTTTTCCGCCTCTGGAACAACGACTGGGAGAAGCACGCAGAGCCAGAAAAGCCACGTGATAGCACACATCTGACTGAAACCACGGAGGACGTGTGCTGGAGAAAAGGGCATGATTCCTTCTTTTCTTCTGAAAGAAATACCGGAAGGCAGCGCTGGGACCATCCGGAAGATGTGTGCTCAGAGATGCAAATAAAAGGAAAAGAATAACATGAGTAGCGTGTTGAGGTGGGTGTCCAAGACTTGTGCTAGATGCTAAGTGCTGCAGAGAGGGCACTGGCCTCAGTTTCACAATCTATTAAAAGGATAATATCAACTTCCTCTGGAAAAGGCTTAGACTTTCTGGATAGAAAGCACTGCCTAATAACTTCGTATTATTATTTAGCCCTCAACATGCCTGTCTGTTCAGCCAACTTTCATCTTGTAGACATGAACAAACTCAAATGAATTACTACAAGAGAGACCTGGAAGGGCAACGACTGATGAGGGAGGGCAGAGAGAGACCCTATGTTTCGAAGCCAGCACCAGCGGCAGAATGATTCATGACAACCTAAAGGATCCTGAATTAAAGGCAAAGAAGGTTTCAAGAAACAGCAGCACAAGGCTGTAGATTTGTAATTTAAAATTTGCCAAGCCCGTGCAAGACGTGTTGGGCAACGCCACATGTCCTCGAAGAGGCAAACTGCAGTGCTCCCTTTGCAAGACAGCAGTCCAGGAAAAGCTGTGACCCCGCCTTGCAGTGGCAGACGTGAAGCAATGATCCTGGGCCTAGGCCAGCAAGGTCCCATTTTGGATAAAAAGGGAGCAGACAGAAAGCATCTGCTCCAGGATGTGTGCTGAAAAAGCACCCAGTCAAGGATCTACTAGAGAAGTGGATCATAAAACTCAATCCAACCCTGAAGCTCCCTACCTGCTATCTCAGGATTTTTTAAAATAGGCAATAAACCAAGAGCTTAATAGCTATGAACACACTCAGTCCAGTCCTGCAGTGCACTTGCTGTACTGATGGTATTTCAATCCTAGACTTCTCTTCAGCATTCCTGAAAACCAAAAATTGTACAGAGTTATTGAATGATTTTGTAATGTGGCCTTAAGTGCCACACCAAAACCATTGACCCAATTTTGTTCCTTAATGGAGACCCATTTGTGTCAAGGTCTCCAATGAAAGACATTCTCCTCCTGCTGACCAAACATCAAAAGCAAAGTCTTGATCTTAAAGGCAGAACAGTTCTTCATTTGTCCTCTGCAAATTTACTCCACAGACTGTCGGGGAGGTAAAAAGACTAGCAAACCTGAAGAATGTCGTTTACATCAAAAACATGGAAAAACACATTCAAAGCTGAGACGAGATCAGAGATTAGATTCCCCCATTACATGAAGCTCTGCTCACTGCAGTATTAGAAGTCCCCTTTGTGTCCCGTGGCTCCAAACCAGTATAGGGCAATTTAGATCCAGGTGCACATTGCTCTAACTGGCTCCTGAGATCCATCCAAGCCTGGCCCTCCTCTCTGACTCGCTAGTTCATCTGGAGTTTTGGGGGAGTAGGTGTAACCTTGCAAGGGAATCTTCTATACCATGGGAGCTGCAGGAAGCCAGTTCTACCAGCCTTCTGGTTATTATCACACACACACACAAACTATCAGGTTTGCCTTAGCGTGCAAATTATTCTTAGAGATGAGGATGATTTTGAAGACCAAGAGCACAGTCCGTTAAAAAAATAAAACAAGCTAACCCACAACTCAACTGAAGGGGTTCTGAGATTCCACCAAGGCTCTTCTTAGAAATTAGTGACCTAAGAGACTACCAAAGTTTTCTCATAAGCTTCTGCTCCACTCCTGAAGTACAACATTGTAAGAACTACTGTAGTCAGGCTGGTGGGTGATCCTTTAAGGTTAGTATGAGAAGCATCCCACTACTCTACCTGATTCTGCAAAATTGCAGAGAAAAGAGGAACACCCACTGAAACTTTCCCACTTCCTCCCAATTATCCATCTAGAAGGCCCAAAAGATAGGTTTAGGATTCTCTGCAAAGAGAAGTTTGTAGAAGACAAGCTGGAAGACCTGGCTAGAAACACAACAGGCGTAAGACATGATTTAAGTAAAGAAAAATCTATTAATTGGAAATAACATGTTGCTTATAGGAGTAAGTGCAAGTGCAAATGCAAAGGTTGGCTTACCCCAATAATGGCACCTGCACGCACAGAAGGATGCTGCGTAAGAGATCAAATCTCCGCATTCTTTACCAGATGAGTCATTCTTTTTCTGAGATGGAGCGAGAAGCCCCTGGTGAGGACTGGCTGGATGCATACAGCCCTTCTCAAGAGTGGCCCCCCTATTTTGCCACACCGCAGGGAGCCAGACTTGGGCCAGCCTGGGCCACTACCCAAAGCCCTCTGGAAGGGCCTCCTACCCAAGGTGCAGGACTGGAGCAGTGCTGCCAGGCAAGGACACGTTTCAGGGAAAGCGTATGGTGAATCCCCCCTGCTCTCAACGCACAGGCTGCTAAAGTCAGGTAAAGGAGCTTGTCCAGCACATCTGGTACAAATTTCATCCTCCAGCTGCATACCTGCTTTGCCAAACATTTGCACGCATTGCTCTACAGCAGCTAGGATACAAATGCAACACAGTAAAAATGTTACTGCCACCCCACCGAAGGAGAAGACCCGGAAGATAACATGGCACCCGTACTTGGACACAAAGCTAGTCTTCCCAGAGAGGCTGGTGCGCAAGAAAAGAGGCTAAAATGGTTTTGTAAGGATGGACTGTGAGCTCTTTGCCTTCAACATCAGGACAGATTTAACCAGGGAAATTTTCAGTATGAATTTCTACTATTTTTCCATTTTTAAAGATTTTCTGTGTCTGTGCTTATGACAGGTAACTTTTAACCACTCACTTCTCCAGCCAAGTCCTAATTAAATGGCACCATTAAATACACAGAATGCAAACTGGTGTCATCTCACAGCAGCTAAATATGGACAGACAGGGGGATACACTGGCTTGTGGTGTCAGAGGTCCTGCTCTCACAGGCCAGCAGATCTGAGATTGCAGATCTGGCATGATAAACTCGCCATGACAACTGTTGTCCAAGATAAAACATTTAGCCAATAATAGCAGCACAACATGGAGCAGTACACAGGACACAGACTTCACATTTAGCCTGGGAATGGGGTTTCTCAAACCAATTACTGCCACACACATTAGTCTAAAAGAAAAAATTAAAAAAAATCCATAGCTGCCCAAGCACAACCTAGAAAGCTCTCAGGCTTTTAAGTCTGATCTCAAATAATAGAGGGTGAAAGACAAGACCTATCCGCCTACCAATACTTGAAATCACTTTAACAAGCAACAGGAACAAGAACAATAAGGAGCAAATGCCAGGCGATTCAGGAGTTCTTGGCACAAGGAGATGTATAATATGACTGATAAATCATTTGAGTGAAATGACTTTAATTAAGAACAAACACTAACTCTGTACACACTTTTGTGTTCCTGGTGACACTAGTCTGAGACTGAGTTTGGGACAACACACAAACTGTCTGTCCTGTATTCAGTAACCAGGATCCAAACCTTTCTCCTGGCCTTTGCAATAACTTTTACAAGTTTTCAGGTGCAGGGTGGTCAACATCCAATTTTTCTTAAATCAGAACTAGCCAGATATAAAGCAGGGTGGGAGGAGTCTATTTTTATCTTTGATTATCCAAGCACAGATCAAAGGCTCTGCAATACAGTAACACTCCAAGGGCTTTTGATAGTGAAAGGATGTTTCTCCGGTCACCATAGAGAAAGCAATGTAAAACATCCTGTCCATAGCACGATAAGGTATCAGGATGAGAAGCGGAGATGGGGCTCTGGGGGGAGGCAGTGAGAACTGGTTTGTTTAAATGACTTGTGCAAGTTTGGCAGAGACAAGATATTATTTCTGCAGAAGTCAGAGCCTGCCCAGGATTCAGGCCAAGCAGACATCTGAAGAGGAAACACCCTGTGCACCAGGCCGGGTGATCAGTGCACATTTGATAGCAACACACTGTGTGGGCTGGATATCTCCATTTCTGGGATAGCAGAAATATGTCTGAAATGAAGAAGCATGTGTCTCTCCTCCAAGAAGGTCAAAGTTGTTATGGGAGTCCAGATCGATGTTCGTTGTCCCCATGTATGTTAGAGACTCTTTCTTTCCCAAATATTTCACTGCGAGTTGTGGCTGATCACCTTTGAGTCACCTCACAAAGTGGTATCCAGCTAGGATGTTATATGGCAATTTATTACGGAAATTTTCCCTTTCGTACTGAAGAGCCATCTTCTGATTATGGTTCTGCTCGATTGACCTAGGCACAAGGCAGGCAAATTCCTTCCCTGTAAGCCCAAACTGGAGTCCACTGGAAACCTAAGTGAATTTTGGGTCCTTTTCTCTGATTTTTGTCTTGTTGCAAACACACCACTGCCTCCCCATCAAAGACACTTGAGACTGCAGGTCACATCTTTTAAGCTGTGCTTGTGTTCTTCTAACAACTTGAAACATCCCAACTGCCAAGGACACAAACATACAGACACAAATAAGGTTTGAGATCACAGCACTCTGCTCACCTCCTCTCTCCTGGAAATGGAGAGCCAAGCCCACACACTACAGTAGGGACTAGCTAATACCAGCTGCGACATGGCACAGCTGCTTGGACTGAACCAGAGAACTGGGTCTCGGCACGGGCACAGGAGGGAGCGTGCGCTGGGCAGCTGCTGCCAACCTGCTGCCCGTTCAGCACGAGTGACTAACCCACGCACTTACACAGTAAGCAGCAGGCCTTCCCCAAGGAGCGCAGATGGGAGTTATAAACACACACACACACGTCCGCTCGCGGGCATAACTAACCTCAGCAGCTTTCCTATGGTCATCCTCATTCTCCAGCATCTGGACGTCTACACCAAGGCAGCGAAGATAGCGCCCAAGGCCTTGCAGCATGTTATCGCAGACCACGCTGAACTCCTTTGGGGAGATGGGAGCATGGGAACATGAGGTCTCCTTTTTGGATCCTTGGCATTGCTACAGAAAGGCAAGAGATCCATAAGCAGCAGAACAGAAGGCTGATTTCCAGTACATTTGTATTTAGCCTCCCTGCACTCAACCGCCATGGCAAATCTAACTGTCCCCTTCCACCTGTGTTACAATTTCCCCCGTGCTCTGCAACACCTCTAGTTCCTCCTTCATGTCCTTTCTACATTGCCCACCTACCACCTGGGCAGAAGGCAGCACTTGACGGGGCTAATTCTGAATTAGCCTTTCACTCACTGGCCAGCTGGCCACCCAAACCGGGGATCTGCAGCCTTTCCCTGGAGAAATGCCAGTCTGGCCTTCTGTGCTCTACATAGACATTCATTTTCATGAAGTCACAGAAACTCATCTTCAAGACTGCTATTCCCCTATCGAATTAAACTGCAATTAATACACACATGCTAAAGTCATGATTTGGGAAGGGGATCTGACAGAGAGAGAAATAGGTAGACAAAGCAATGACAGAGGGAGAAACAGGTAGACAAAGCAACCACGTCAGCTCTGCTATCTTTGGAAGTTTAAAAATAGGCAGTGCCTGAACTCTGTTTATTTTGTTTCAAATGTCTGCTGCTGGGGGAGTTCCTGCAGTTGGAGACTTTGTTGTTGGGAGGCTCCCAGAAGTACAATAGCTAAATTCATGGAGAAGGAAAGTTATTAAGGAACCTGCAATGTTCAGCTTTTGCCTCCAGGAACTTCAATCAGCTGGGATGACTGAAGGACACAGCCACCACCTATGCAGGGCTACATAGTCTTTGGAACCCGAGAGTAAATGCAGCATTGCAGATTAGCTCTGCAGGAGTTGATTCAGGCCTGGAAATGCTGTGGCACACCATGCAGATACACCTGGGCTGACCATGTGAACTAGCTCAGACCTGAGAGCTCAATCTGTGTCATGCTGCACCTCCCAGAAGCTGGTACACACACTCAAAACTCTGCAGCACTGGGTAGGCTGGACTGTCACTGGCTCCGACAAGGACTTTGGCGGGTGCAGCTGTGCCCTGAGACATCAGAGTGCTGTGACAACGGATCAAGCTGACCCTTCGACACTGAGGTAGTTGGAAGACACTAACCCTGTACTGCTGCTTCTGTTCAAACAGATGTAAAGGAGCAGCAGCTGGCTCTTAGCTAGTGTTTATTCAATGGCTAGCAATGTCATATGCAGCATTCTTCTCACATTTCATGCCAGCAGAGAGCAAAAAGCTTATAAAGGAGAATAGTGTCATTAGCCCCACTTCAGATAGTGGACCAGGAAACACTGGGAAGAGAGCTGGGAGTTGTGCAGGAGGCAGAGCCAGGAGAAATCTGCTTTTTTGAGTCCCAGTCCAGGTTTTACCAACTACCTCTCAGTTAATGAATCTGACTGTACAGAACACAAAGATGACCCGTGAGTTCACAAGGTAATTCAAGCCTGAAGCACTTACTTTTTCCCATCTCTGCAGCAGCCACTCCGATCTGTTGCAACATACAATATTCCCATGAACACAAAGTGCTTGGGAAACTACTGAGCAGCTTTGTGTTTTACTGCCTAAGACTAATGGGATACTGTACATCTACACACTTGATAAGGAGGATCCTGAAAAGGTGGCTATAATCAATAGCATTTCAGTCCAACCATGGAAGGCAGTATTGACTTCAGGAGCTAAACAGACATTTAGGACTACTCAGAAGGATACACAGCCATAGTGAGTCTTCTCGGTTAATAAACAAAACTGGTTTTCTGCTAATGTTTTCATAGGTGCATAAACAACAGGATGGTTGCATTTTAAAAGCAAAACTTTATTACTGAGAGAGAGGGACCAGTCACGTTCCAAGATATTTAAACAGTCACACAGCTCCAACTTATAGTCAGTGGAGTTTTAAGGCTCTGCCACAACACACATTGCAGGGGGAGGCCAGTCATGGAGTATGGGGTGGTAGGGAGGGAGACAGAGACAAGCCATCAGCAGAAAGACTTTTTTCAAGGATTGTTTGTTTTTAACTTTGCAGACTTCTACTCCTGGCACAATAAAGGAGGCATTCCCAATGTGAAAACAAAGCGTAGAAGCTTAGTTAAAAGCAAAAGTAAGGAAGTCATAGTTTTGAAACCTCTTTGATGCAACACCTAGGCCACAGAATTCAAACCCACACCACTGAGGAAATGTGGAAGGAGCATTTCTAGCTGCAAGGTTAGCTGGATTCAGCCACACAGATCGGCACCAACATTTTGCGAAGACAAATGAGCCTAAAATTGCAAGGAAAGCTGAACCAAGGCACGCAAAGTAGAAAGCACACCTTACCAGTAAAGGGGAGGGGTGAGGAAGATGTTTGCTGCAATAGTCCTGAGAACAGACTACAAACAGGCATGCCATGCATAGCTAATAGCATGACTGAGAGACAAGCCAACATATGATTTGGAGGGGTCTTGAGCAACACGCAGCTCTTTGAAGATGTTTACAAACCTGTCCAGAAGGTGACAGTACTTCTTGTTTATTCAGCTGCTTCTTTGCCCTGGGTTTTATGCTTGGTTTTCCCACCAGACTCGCATTCAGGTCTGAACTCAGACCGAAGCTCGCTGGATCATTACAGAGTTTCTCGTAGATCTCCAGCAAACAGTACGCATCCGAAGCTGAAAACAAGGGAATATAAGCCTTGGCTGGTTTCATTCAAAAGTAAAGGAGAGGCTTTCCTGATGCAAGGAAGAGCCCTCACCTTTGTAAATGCCACTGAATGCAAACAACCTGTGAAGCTCCAAGTTACTCATGTCATACCCTGCACTCTTTTACTGATTCAGCGAGCATCATGACCTAACCCACGATCACAAAAAGTCAAGGCAGAGGAGCTGAAAAAGCGACAGGGCCTCCGCTGTCTCTGACTCTGATGTAGTGTAAATTGTAGTGTGCCTGTCCCAACCACCACGTAAGATAGCTTCAGCCAACCCATTTTACTCTCCATTGTTACTGAGCAGCGGCTTGCCCATGGTTTATTACTGCAGCTCAGCTATGGGAAGGTAACTTCCCCATTAGATGCAATATCTTAAAAAGTAATAACCGAGTTGTTTGCAATCACCTGCCCACACGCACTGCCGTGCGGCTTCTGTTCCTTGCAACGGGAACTAAGTCTCCAAGCCAGTTTTACAAGTCCTAGTGATTAACTTTTGTGGGAACTGTGTCAGCTTCAAGGATAACTGAATTTGACAAAGGGCTGGTTCGCTTCAGTAGACTGTCCTTTGATGCCCCAGGAAAAGATTTAGACACAGACTTCTGACTCTGAGGTAATCGGCAATAAACTCCACTGGTCCGTCCACAGTACTGGTTCTGTGTTGCAGTTTCTGACACCATGTCTACCCATTTTTAACCCTGCTCTAACAAGCACTTCACTGTGACAAATGAACACAGCCCTTGTTTCCCAGAAAGGCTGTGAAATGAGGCAGAAGGAAGTGGACTTTTTTCCTTTCAGTTACTGAGAGGAGTTTCCACTGAGGTGATGTTTCATCAGACAAAATCTGCAAAGCACAGGAATTCTTTCATAAGGGAAATAATGAATCACTGGACAGTTTAAACTTCAACCATTAAAGCATGTCTGCAAAAGGACAAACATAACGTGCTGGCTTCTCTGAACAGCAACTAATCTGCAAAGCCATTTTCTTCGTTTGCTGCTTAATGATTTTCCTGCTGACAGAAAACAGACAAACACAGCCTGCAGCACCTTGCCACAGAGTCAGTGACCACACCTGCATAGAGGATCTGTTCCTCCCGGAGAGGCCGTTTCTCCCAGTTAGACAGCTGCTCTGTTTTATCTAGAGGTTTCCCCAGCACGTGTTGCACCAAGAGGCTGAGTCCTTTCTCCGGCTGCCTGAACCCTCTATCCTCATTGCTCTGCTCCGGGGACAGTACATTGACCTTCTGGCCACCCTTCTTCCAGTCAATGGAGCTCTTCTGCAGCTGACGGAAAGAAAAAGATATAAAACACATTGTTATAAAACAACACCTCCTATTCCAGTGGGTGGGGTCATGCAGCAACCCTATCATTTTTATCTCTTGCCTGGCATATTGAATCCTGTTGTCTCAGACAAGGGCTGGGATGGCATTAGATATATACAGCGTCTGGTTATTTGTTTAACAAACACACTTGCTGGAAAGAAATCAGTTTCATAGCCAGGGAAGGAAAAAAAGGGCATTGTCATATGGCATTGCATCAGAGCAGTGGGGCTGCAACTGTGACTTCGCAGAGCTTTTCAGGGTGCTCAGCCATGCTGGAGGCTGTTGGGCACCAACTTGCTAAAAGAACAGCAGCGATAGTTCAGCACCATTCTCCTCCTAGTTCCAGAGAGAAAAGGTATTCCTGTAACACAGCGGGCAACGGCCTTTCTACAGTTGCCGTTTTTCAGATTAAACTGAGGCAATAGCTGTTGGCAGGTACTTCAGACCCTGCAGCACTTCCCAGGTTAAGCTATCAGTCCCAAAGATCTGGGTTCACCCCAACCCGCAGCCTTAAACACACTCTGTAAATTTTACCCATTAAAATGGTTGTCCTCAACATTTCTGCAGACTGCTAAAAACTACTGTGTGCAAACCCAGAGACAGCTGTACTTCAGCTCAACAGAAATTCCTGTGCTGAATCCACCAGCAGCCCTCCTATGAACATTACAAGTTCTCTACAGATCATTAACTCCATAATATCTGCTTCCATACTGCATGATCTTGGGATATCAGAATTTCTTCAAGAATTTACTCTTACCGAGTTCAAGTATGACTTATGCTCAGTAACTTTGTCCTAGTTGAACTGAGCTATGTCTCCATTTCAAATGCTTTTCCATAGCTTTTATAAAGGCTATGAAAAAAGTAATTAGTATATCAAGCTCTAACTTCTTAGTTGATGAAAACTAAATGCTTCAGTCTTTCTTTACAGAATCACATTACCCTCAAAACCACAAGCACAAAGGGTCTATCTACTCATTTAGCCATCTCCCTGCCAATACAGGACACAAAAAGACAATGCTGTGGATTCATGACAGTTATCTACAAGCACACACACAGGAGAGACAATTTTCCGTATCTTCATGTGTTCATCCTTACTTGTTTGTCTACTGTGAGTAGGTCCACCACACCTTCTGCTTGCTTATCCATGTCTTTCAAAGCAGGCCATGTGGCTGCAAGGCTGCTAAGGTCTCCAGACATCCCATAACCTGGAGAAAAAAAAAGCCCAAATCACACAGGTAGGAAAACTCAAGTCATGGCTAATGCACCGCAGCTTTTTCTAGTCCAGAGTCAAAATGCTGACAATATATGTATAAACATTGGTGGAAAGCCTGTTCAGATAGGGAACAAGGCAGACTCCTGTCTCTCCTGTTCCTAAGAGATATTCTTGCGGATCAAGATCGAGAGAGAAGAGGTGGATGAGAAACGCCGAGTTTAAGATCAACTTACTTAAAATCTGCTAGGTCAGTGAAAGGCAATTATGAATTTGCCCTTGAACTCCAGGTTTAACAACTCCTGTCAAAAGCCTCCAAACAGAATCTAAAACCAGGTATGGTGAGGCGGAGAGGCCTGGTGTCCAGCACAGCAGCTTTGGGACAGGGCCAGCAAATCCAGAAAGATCTGGATGGCAGACTCCCCTAGACCACTGAAGGTTGCGTGCCAGTTGGGGGTTAATATGGAACTAAGACAATCCCAAGTCCAAGGGGGGAGGCTAAATCAGAAATACTGGGTCTGACCTGAAATGGGGAGACATTTCTCTTATTCCCACTTACACTGGTCACCCTGCTTCCTGGCATGGCAGTATTTGAACACCCAGGGCTACAAAAGCTGGTTCTGTGGTAAGTGGACTTAGAGAATGACAACCCCAAGAGGGTCTAGCAATTACACAAAATAATCTGTGTAAAGACCTGAGGCACAGAGAAGAGACATGTGTTACCTAGTTTAGTGATGGCTGCATCTGAATAGAGCATCTGGATGAAACAGGGAAGCTTCTCCTTCCCACTCTCTGTCTCAGCTTGCTCGAGGAGCTGTGGCAAGTCAAGCAGGAACACCTCATCCTTCAGAGCGATCTGAAGGAGGGAGACACGGGGCTTCCCGACCATGCCGAATGAAGGCCTCCACTCCATGTCAATGCCAACAACCTGCCCAGGCTGCAACACAGACAAAAGCCTTCTTAGAGACTGTCTACACTTGAAAGCAGCCTGGACAGTCCCTGTCCAGAACACAAGTATTTCCTTTCCAACAGCTGCATCTCTTTGCTAGTGTGCAAACTGCTACAGAGACAAGTAACTTTTACAGCACACCTGAGTTACTCCTGCGGGAACCCTTCCTGCCACAGCAATTCCCAACACGTTCCCCAGATCAGACAAGTCTAAAGGAAGCAGATGTTCTTGACTTGGGGAGGGAGACATTTGATGGCAGTGGCCCACACACAACCCTGCGTACCAGCCTGCTATGGAGTTTCTGCTCCTTGACCCTGCAAATACCAGAGTAACACTCACCCGCAGCACCTTTTCCCAGCACTGCAGTGTCTCTTCCCATGTCTGCAGGAAGTGAATATTTGCCCGTGGAATAGGAAGCTGGTAATAGTCCTTCTTCTTACTCTCTTCATAATTATCTGCTTTTGCAGCCTCTTCTACCCTGCACAGAATCAGATGCAACAGCTTTAAGCCATGCAATGAGAGGAAATCCTGGACTGGAGGAACATCAAGAAGTCTTCAGCCCCTTACTTCACCCTAGCCCTCTATTTCCCCACGCCACTCAACGCTTTCTCTTACCTTGTCTTTCCTCGCTTTCCCTGTAATCTCAGTCTCTTTCATCTTGACTCATCCTCTCTTTTTATTCCCGTCACAGAAACAGCACTGTATCTGAGACCTCACCATGCACATGCACTGTACCCACTGCAGAGAACACCCAAACCAAAACACTTGCTGGAGTCAGAGTCCCAAGCCCTGTCCTCAATGCTCAGCTCTTTCCCAGAACTGATGCAACTTGGATGACAAGTGGGCAGCTGTTTCCACATTCAGAGATAACACATTTTAGATTTACTGCTTTTTGCCCTCAAGGTTAACATGGAAGTCTGCTAGCTCCCACGGTGTAATACATAACAGAGAAGTGAGCTCTGACCAGCACTGTGTTCAAACAGGAGCTTCACACTTCCCCACAGCATGAACTGGCCCAGAAAGAGACTCTCAGACTGATCCACGCTGGGAATAGGTGAATCTGCCTCATTTTATAGTGCAATGGCCTGGGAAGGCTTCACGGACCTCCCTGATGCTATCCAGCTTCTTCTCCTCCACCCCCTTCCCTGTAAAATGTCCACATCGGCTGCACAAGAACATTTGTCCTATGTTGCCCAGGAATGAAATGGGAAAAGTTCAAAACTAAAGTTTCAAAACCTTCTATATTTAGGGGAAGACAGCCAGCTGAACCCACAGACCGAGTGCCTTGCTTGTACTACTCCCTCCATTTGGGTTTTAGATGGCACCACACAGAGAAATTCAGTATCTGTGTATTAATACCCCGGGAATGTTGGAAGATGCCTGCAGAAATGAGCTAACTGATTTCCTACAACAACTGATCCTACAACAGGATCTTACACAGCACATTTTCTTTTCAAAATGCAGCACAGTCTCTTGAAATGGCCTCGTAACTGGAAGGTCAGCATATTGCTGTGGTGTCTCAGCCAGATGATGCAATCAGAGGAAAGAAACTAATAAAAAATATCCAGCTATTTTGGACATATCACAAATTTCTGGACAGTCTCTTTCCCATAGAGACTTGAAATGGTTTATTATTTGAGAAACTATTTACTAACCTTATGTTTAGGGGACTGTGTGACTAATTTTGTAGCATAGCAGCTTGCACTGTACAAACACTCTTTTCCGAGGGTTTGTGGGCATGGGGAAGTCAATATTTGAGTAAAATATTTAATGAAGGTGTGCATTCTCAGATCTCCAGGAATATTCTCACCTGCAGAGTTCAGGAGCCGCATGTGGTGTGACCAGGGACAGAGATGATGTCATTTATATGCTGGTACCACCTTGTTCTCTACAGTGTGAACAACCTCTCTGGGAACCTGCTGCTTTGTTAGCTCAATAAATATAGGCAGACTGTTTTATTAGGTTCCGTGGCTCCACTGATTTTATAGCAGCTACGGCAGCAGGTATCATGACTGGATGAGTAAACTGGGGCACAAAGGGTTTTACTCATCTGTCACAGCTCCTCATGAATGGCAGAGCACATCCTAATCAGCATGCCTTCACTCCACCCGTACACGACACAGGATTCTCAGAGCAGAGAGATGTAGGCATGTTTTTTATCTTTCTAGATGCACAGAGTCTGTGGCTAAGTCACACTCTTGTTAACCACCTCTTTGTGTTTTGAGGGATCACACCTCATGCAAAAACCTTGTGGCTCCTAACTGGTGGCTGGTGTAGCTTCAGGACGGAGGAGGAGGGCAGCTCCAGCAATGCATCAGAGCTAAACAGAAACGTGTCCTAGACAGACAAGAGTTTCCTGTGCTCCAGAAAGCCATGTACCACCTGGAGAAGTGGGCCTTTGCAGACAGTGTTTCGAGGATGATTACATGAACATGAACCAGTGCAGATCTGCACTAAGAGAAAGATCAGGTCCATGAAGCTCAGCACATGAGCCGCTCAAGGCCATCTGTGAGACCCTCCCAAAATCATCAGCATTAAAAAATAATAATACACTGTGTTCTCTTTCACCTGCTACGTAGTTCAAGTTAGTCCAATCTATGCTCCAAAAATACAATCTTTTGTTATGAAAGCTGCAGTTTTTGCATAAACACCTCTTCCAGGAGATGGAAATTTGCTGTAACGTTGAAGACAACAAACCTGATGATAAACCTGTTAGAGCAGGTAACGTCGTGCAGTCTCAGGCTTGGTCTTCTTAAAACGGTCTCCTTATCCACTAGTGAGGTGTCGGTATTAAACAGGCAGCCAGTGACAGATCCTAAGTGTTAGCTGGAGTTCATAAATCTGACATATGACACCAGCAGGGAAGTCCTGCACTAAGACCATAAGGTAAAAGGAAGCACCCAAATCATCTGCATACAACTGCATGTTCTGCAGTAACAGGAGAAAGCCCCAGACCATGCAAGGTAGCAGATGAGCACGGGCATCCAGACTGGTGCAACAGCCATGCCAAGAGGGACCCTGCCTCCGCTTCTCACACCAAGAGCAGGGCACTGAAAATGCCCAACTTGCTATCCAGGGAGCAGTGGTCATTGACTTTCTGCTGGCTTTATTCCTCCGCAAACAGGCAATGTATGATGTCATCATCAAATCCTCCTGGACCACAGTCCATTTCAAGTTGGATTCAGATTACATTATATACACTGAAAAGTTCAGCCCCATATGGGAAGTTACTCCCTCGTATTAACAGGCTTCAAGGGCTATGTTTGCAGGATGCTAAAGATACGGGCTATCAGCCTGCACAAAGTTATAAATAGTTACCTCTCAGGAGCAGTCAAGATTTTTCCACAAACTTCCTTCTAATCTCGCCTGGCTTCTGAACTAGAAACACCAATCTCCATGCTAAAAAACCCCCAACACATTTCACCAGTGAGAGAGTAAGAGAGAGACAGGCAAGTGGTACCCTGGAATAAGGTGACTGATGCATACAACAGAAGAGTCCCAAGGAACCCCCAAATTACCACTGCTTCCACTCTTCTGTTTTTGACAAAAGGCTTGACTCTACCTGGAAACATGCGATTGCTCCTTGAATGACAGCAAGGCTTTGAGCTATGCGGTGCTCCAAGCACACAGCCCAGAGCTCTCCTGCATTTGCATTGAGCATTCAGGGACAAGTTCTCCTCTGTGCATGGAATCCAATTAGATGAATTCCTGCACGTGAATGAGTGGAGAAAATGCAGCTTGACTGTAGCAGGCCAGCAAGGTAACTGTGTAACTACTCTGAACCCAAGGATTGTGGTAGCCTGCAGCCTTGCAGAAGTTCAGCTCACGAACACACGTGGGTTAAGAGGCTACCAGGCCGTGTGTTGATGGGACTACCAGCCAGACCTCATCCAGCTCCAGGTTCTAGATCTGCTGTGCAGTCCTGGGTCAGATCCTAACAGGATCCTCATACAGTATCATCTGCAAGCTCAGCAGTTCCTCAAGACTTGCAGTAGCCTGCATATGTCCAGGCCTTTCTGCAGGAAAAAAAAAAAAGGTTTTAAAAAGGGTGCCAAACACGGCTATCTCAGAATAACTTGATTAAACATCTCGTGGACAGAGTCACTGAAGCATGGCAGATACACCATCACTCACGTGAGCATGAAAGTGAATTACTGGGGCTGAGCAAATCATTTACATGGTGTCATTTTTTCAAATACAGCCTTTCTTCCTCCATACATCATAGCTGAGCAACCGCCTGGGATATTGTTGCATGAAGAGGATGATCTTGGGCCATTTTCTCGAAGAGACACAGCACAAAGAACACCCAGAACCAGAAGTACAAAGCCCTAGTACTCCTCCAGTTCTAGCTTGCTGTGGGGATCGGACAGCTCCTAACAGTTTAGGTGGCTATATGTGCTTTCCTAAATTTTGAGCCTCTTTTTGACTTTGCACAGCTTTGTCTACACACAGCATGGAACCTGGCCACCTTCTTCCCTCCATCCTTCCCCTCTGCTCCTCCTACACCAGCAGGTTCACAGAGATCCTTGACTGGGGCTGTTTGCACAGTTCTGTGTGCTTGAAATCAAGGAGTTTTAAGAACCCTTCTTAATATAAGGATTTTTCAATTCTTATTTTTTGTACCTCTGCCTTTGTACTCGTTTCAGGTCACACAACAGGATGAAGCTCCAATCAGGGGAGGAACTGCAGCTACTGCAGGCTAATCTGCTGCATACAACATGGGGGTCCCAAAGCAGGAGAGGAACCACGGCACTGTGTTATTGGGATTCCATCAAAGGAAGAAAAGGGGACAGAGACTAATTAGGGGACTAAAGGCTTCTTAAGCTCACTTGGTAAATTCGTGCCAGAGAGTCCAGGTTTATCTTAAATTCAATTAATGCAACTCTTCTGGGATCTGACCCCAGATGTCAAAAATTCCCATTACTTCTGACAGCTTTGGGTGAGGCAAAAATTACAGACTGGGATGAAAAATGGCTTATGAGCTGTCAAAGAAGGAAGAAAATAAATACAATTAGAAAAATCTAATGAACTTTAAAATTCTTTTCTTAGTCATAAGTCTCCTAAAAGGCATTAAACCAGATTACAGTACAGTGTGGGATGCAGAGTATATAGAAAACTTTGACAGACATGTATCAACTCAGTAAAATAGATGTAGATTCATATCCTACCCACATAATTTCATTTGCACTGTTGATCTGGCAGAGGGAGTCTGAAGACCCCTCTGCAGCATGAAGCAGTCTCATATAGCTTCTAAGTACTCAGCAGTGAGTTTAAAATGTACCTCTCACAGACATTTCCAGGCTTATGAAAAGCAAATGCAGCATGTACATGGCCAAGATGTGATCTGAATAAACGGAGGAATTTTCTGCAAAATTATCTCCCCAAGGAAGCACTATGGAAGATTATTGTAAGCAAATAGGTAGTCCTTTTATGATAAGTAATCTACATTGAAAAGGCACGAAACAGAGTATTTACCTCTCTTGGATCTGAAGCTTTTGAAGCTCATCAGCCACTCCATAAGGTAGCATCTCCTTGGGCAAACTGAAGTGTTGCGCCCATCTTGCCGCTGTGTTCAAATCACAGTAACTCATTAGCAACTGTATCAGATGCCCTTGAAGCCATCGATTCTCTCCAACTGTGCTCTGAAAGGGGAATCAAGGGTGAAGGAAGACTGTCAGTGCAATTTCCATCACGAGTGTTTCTACCCCCTCACAGGAGACGGCATGCTCCAGGGGCTCCAGAACAAGTGCAGGAAGGAGCAAGAATCCCCCCGCTCCAGGATTGATTTTATTCAAACCCAGTGAGTGCTGCACTTCTCTGTCAAGAGATGAAGAGCACATGCTTCAACTGAGAGCTCCTCAGGGTACCTGGGTCCCCTTGACAGCATGGCTATTAGTTCAGGGAATACCACTTTGCAGGTGCAGCACAGAGAAACAAGGGTAAAACAATACCATTTAGCCTGACTGATGACTAGCATATTATTTGCTCAGATACTGATTAAATTAAGCAGAATCAGAACCAGTGACTGACTAGACAGTAAAAGTCTTTGGGCTCATTATGCAGATAATTACTGAAGCGGTAAGAGTTTGGATTGTTTTAGTCCCATTTTGTACATAGCCCCGAAGTGATGCTGGGACTTGATGTCCTGGGAGAGACAATAGGATTGCTTTGTCTCTCTCCAGGTAAGACAGTAGCATGGGGTCTCCTCCAGCCTTGGGAGTATTTGCACGGGTAATAGGATTGCCAGTCACACAGGGGTTACAGGTAGGACACATCAGCTAAGCTTTCCTGAGCAACAGACTTTGGTGTTCACAGTGAGGAAAAAGCTTGCTCATCAGCCTCCAGCCCATCTGCACACGCCACTGCGAAAACAGGGGCACCAGGTCCCTCCGCCAGCAAGACACAACAGCACGCTCTGCAGACAGACATCCTGTGCAACCAGTACGGGCCCAGCCAGCACCATGGATCGGGTCCAGGGCGCGAGTGGTGTCACCCTGCATTGGAAACAGGTTGTATGTGCTCTGGAAGTCCTACTTTATCTCCACTGGTCATAAGAGGAACCTGGAGCAGTCACTCCAGCTGTGAAGAACTAGGGTGCAAGAAATTCCTCCCTTTGTGTCTACTCAAGGCCTCTGTGGACATGACAACTGGATTATTGCTTCAGGAAAACACAACAATCTCAAGTGTTGCTGTAGGAGCCTGCGTTACACGCACCTGCAAACAGGGAGGGCAGTTTAGGACATTCCCTGTTCCCAGCTGTTTTCTGATGGAAGCAAACAGGCACCCATGCAGAGCCTGGGGGCACAATCACAGACTCACAACTGCCTGCAGTTTAACCCCAAATACCCAGCTGTAAGCCAGAGTGGCTGGAGCATGGCATGCTGCCCACCCTGGCATGAGGGAGCAGGGCAGACAAATAGGGCCCATAACAGTCTCCACCACCAAAGCTCTTTTGTCTTGTTCACCCTCTTGGTGGATGCAGTTGTAAGAGGAAATACAAACGCAGTGACACCGACAGTCACGACAACTACATGGGAGTGGGAATAACCCTCTCCTCCTGCCCAGCCAACCCTCTTGCACTTGCAAATATTCCAAAGCCACTGCAGCCAGAGCAGCCAGCAAGTCGCTCCTCTTGTCAGACTGATTTACTCATGGATCTGCCTTAGAAGTTAATATTGTCAAGAAAATGTAATTGCTAAAACAAGTTGAAACTCTACATGGTGGATCAGGATCTGTAGCTATATGGCTTATTGCTGCTGGCACTACCAACAAGCATTTTTCAGTGTAGTGAGATGCTCAGATATGCACTTAAAGTCCATCCCTGCCCTCCGCACATGCCACTGCCATCTCTCCTTCATTGCCCACCAAGCAGCACTTGCAGGGTCAGAGTCTGCTCCCAGGGACTGCAGGCACCTTGCTCTTTCTCCACTGAACGTACAAACACAGCCCGGGTGGGTGGCAGGCTGGGGCCATGGGGCCTCATTCCTCACATTCTTTCAGTAACTAAAAGGTGAGAAGTTGTCTTCAAAGCAGACACCCGGCACAGACATCAAGAAACAAACCAGTTGATGGCCCCAAGGTAAAAAGGAAGGAAAAAAGAAAGCAAAAAAGAAAAAAAGAATGACCCACCCCACAGAGCTGCAGGAGGGGGTAGAGGCTTGGAAGAAAAAGCACAGAGAAATTTGGCATCCCAGGTAGCGCACACGAGAAGCCAGCCTGCTCATAAAAACTGCTGCCTCAGCACTAAGTCTGCACCCCGTGTCTTTGCCAAATGCCAAACCACATTTCTTCTCATGGATCTGTGGAGGAATATTTTCACTGCTGCTCCTAAGAGGCTGGTGGCACAGCAAGGAGCCAGTGTCAGTGGGACGGGGGTCCAGCAGCTAACCAGGGGCTCAGTTACGGGAGAGAAGCAGGAGAGGGAACCGAGGGAAGGGGCAGTGCAGAAAAGGATAAGCTATCGTGTTAACGCTTCTTGCCCTCTACGTTTCCTCCCGAATCTTTCCTCCTGGCCACGCCAGTCCTGATACTGCGTGCATCTCTCACATCTCTGCCTCATGCAACTGAGCTCAGCCAAGCACCTAACATGTGAAGGAGGTCTGAATAACTCCTTGTGCTGTGTCTGCCAAACCACTTCTCAGAGTCCTTCCCAAAAAGAACATATTTTCTTATTAACATCACAGAGCAATTCCCTCTTCTAGCTTCCCCTGTGTCCATCCTATTGTCTTTCTGCCTTTTTTCTAGAACACAAAGTCTTTGGGGTTGGATCTCTCTTCAGTTCACCCAGAGTCAATTCTTAATAAATCTCATTATGGCAGCTTTATTTCTGGAAATAATGAGGTGCAGATTTTTTTTTTATTTTAATGATAACAGATTTATTCTTTCAACCACAAAAACAACTCTGGAAAGAAGGTTAATATCTCCAGAGATATTACATCTTGCATTCTGAAACGGAAAATAACTTTGTTTGCTTTTTAGTGAAAAAAACCAACATTGCTATAAAGGGGAAAGGCTTCCACCGCAACAGCTTTGCAAGAAGGAAGAATGTGGAAACTTTGGCCCAAGAAGATGTGGGCACAGATGCAGAGACAAATGGTTCACTAGGGATGACATTTCATGTATTTTGTTTTCAGTAAATGAACGCTTTTCAAGAGGGAACTGGCACAGTTGTTCTGATCAACATCAGTGACATCTCCAAGCAGGAAAAGATTATATATACCATGAGGCTTGTTTAAATGCCTCTCTGAATTCTAGACATATCATACGTTCTTTAATCCATAGGCACACACAAAAACTCCTGACAGCAACAATAAACCCATGATTAAAGCTTTCCAAAATGACTGCTGCAGATTACCTACCCGTAAATCCTGTTCTTACCCAGCCGAATGCTTTACAAAGCTCACAACAACCAGTGCAGAGCAAGCTTAGGAATGTCCTGATCTTAACCCACAGCATCAGCAATTCCTCCACTGTTACCAATAATTTTGGATCCAGATATCCAACATCTTATTTGGAAGTCACCCTAGGCAACCCTAGATTACTTCTATCTGTATGTGTTAAGTTGCATTTCTGTCTGATACAATTCTCCGCTTTCCCTCAATATCTTTTACCAGAGAGTGAAACTATTCACACCAGTGACACTGGGTATTTGCAGAGTCAGATTTTAATTTAACTTTTGAATGTCTTGGCCAATTTCCCCTGTTCTCAAGTGCTTCCAGAATCAACAAAAAAAATCTTGTTACTGTAGAGAAAATGTCAAGTAGAATATTTTACAGCCAGCAGCTGTAAAAGAGGAAAAAGAAACCTGGACTTTGAAAGGACAAAACCACTGTATGCAGTGGAGGACACCAACAGCATTTCTAAATTCACTGTGGTGCTGCAGGTACTGTGCAGACACCTTTGTTTAAAGATTCCCTGGAACACCCTACCGTGTTAGTTTCATCGTTGCTTTTTTTTATTTGTGCTTGAGATTTCTGTTCTGAAGGTAGCATCATTTGTACTACATGGAAAGATGTTGGACTAGTATGTCACCACTAGTATGTCATTGAAGGGAAGAGGCCTTTACGCCTGAGATTGGAGCTGGGACCCCCAGCGCCAGCTCAGACCGGGGTCACAGCCTGTTCCGTGAGAGAAGGGGGATCCTGACTTCTGGATATCCGACATAGATGGCACTGGGATAAAAGATGCCAACTTTACCCACACTCACTTCTGAACAGGGTTTCCTGTGAAAGCAGCAGGCCACTCACCCACGGCCAATGCACAAAGACAGAAGCATGAGAAAGCCGCGCTTTCTCACCACTTGAGCTGTTCTCTCGCTTACAGGCACTGGATACTCAGATGCACTAATTTATGAACTGAAGAAGAACAAAATAGCCTCCATTCATGTCCCAGAAGACTGACTTTCAGATAGCAATCAGTGCGTCATTGACGGAGCCACACTTCAGTGTTCTGGAGGGCATTACCACATCAATGGCGGGGAAGTGGTCTTTCTTCTCTCTTTCAACAAAGCTTTGGCAATGTGGCACCCTGGGGCATGTTCACACTACCTAGCTTCAGCTTTGTGAATCAGGAGACTCAGCTTCCCAGTCTCCCCATGCAATCAGCTCTTCCAAAAGGCAATTCAGGGGAGTCTAACCTATGGTATCACTTGAACGGATCAAGGCAAAGGCAACCCTTAAAGCCAATTTGCCCCTGTACTGGGGCTCCTCATAAGGAGCTTATTGTTTCTGGGCAACCTGAATGAAGCTGCTAGCTTGTGATGAGTAGCTAGGACAATATTGTGTGATGAGACACATCTGGCTCCATTCTTCTCTCTGCAGATCACACAATCTTGCCAACGTAATCTCTCGTTCAGAAGTCCTGACACCACTACCAAATGGCACCCAGAAGAAAAAAAACATACAGCTCGTCTGTTAAAATTCACCCAGCTGACTGCGCAGCCAGCTGCGTTTTCAGCCAGCAGGCTCAGGGAAGTGATTATTCCCCTCTGCTCTGCACTTGTGAGACCACACCTGGACATGGTGCCTAGTTTTGGCATCCCAGAGTAAAAGAGATGCTGAAAAATAGAAGAGAGTTCAGTAAAGAGCCACTGAGTTGGTTAGTGGGTTGGGACACTTGATGTAGAAGGAGAGGCTGAGGAAGCAGGGCTTGTTCAGCCTAGGGAAGGCTAAGCTGGGGGATATGGGGGGATATAATTGCTCTCTTCAATTTTACCATGGGGGATCATAGAGAAGATGGAGTCAGATCCTTCCAGAAACTCCAGCCAGGCCTTAAGGAAAAAAAAAAAACGTGACAGTGAGAGTGGCTAAGCACTGTAATGGGTCCAGAGGGGCTGCGGAACCAGGCAGGGCCCTGCAACACCTTATCTAACTAAGCTGGCCCTGCTTTGAGCAGGAGGGCAGAGAAGAGACCTCCACAGGCTCCTTCAAACTGAAACTCCCCTCCGATTCTGAGATAAGCACTGCTGTGCGTTCCCCAGCACTGAGACTCGTCTCCACACAGACAGGCGGCTTCTTGCATCGACTGCTGCTTTCAAGTTCCAAGCACCTCCGGGGCAAAGAACACCCAAGATCTCATCTACCTAGAATACAGGATGGTCCTGATCATACTCAACAATACTACACAGAGATCCAAATACATTTCCTGCATTGGGATTCCTTCCAGACTTCTGTCAGGCAGGCCCTGAGGGAAGTCATTCATCTTCACCAGATGAAGTCATCATGTCTCCAAAATCTACTCATACTGCCACAGATGAGTGAAAGTATCTAGCAGAGGTAAAGAATGAACTCTGCTTTCAAAGTCAGATCTGAAGAGAGAGTATTTAAAAAAATATTAAGCAAAAGGTTGAGACATTTTTTTAAACAGTGTTGGACATCCTTCACACAACCTTCACCCAGCTCACAGAGCTACATAACAGATAAACTGTCTGCTCGCAACGGCTCCACTTCACAGGGCACACGACACTTCCTACTTCAGAGATGAAAGGCTCTGCACACAATATTTTACTTCAGTGAATCTGATACGATCATTACCAGATCTCACTTCAGTAGCTGACCAGAATATGGATATCAATGTTTCTTGGCTGGAAAAGGCACAAGCCCAGACAGAAACCGAGGTTTAATGGAGAAGGTGTAATACTCTACAACAACATTGCTCCTAACTGCCCAAGAGAACCATCAGGCACACAATTCCCCAGATGCTTCACGACATGGGAGGATTTAGTAAAGAGGGCACCACGATACATCTGTAAGATGGTAAAGCTCAGCACTGACACGGAATCACATTACCCACCAGCGTACAAAGGCAGCCACTTAAATGTTGTCCTGAAAAATCAGCTTTTACTGTCTGATTAGCCACCACTGCTGCGCCTGCAGAACAGCACTAGCGAAGGGATCCCATGCCTCCGCTCCTGTCATTGTGGATTTCAGATAAATCTCCCAGGAGGGAAGGCAGCCTGAGACCAGGTCCGTACGAGTCAGCCAGTGGCACTTGTCTTCAGGGTCACACATCAGTTCATGGTCTTGTTTAGCAGTGTAGGTGTAGCCTGACACTTTGGGGACTTTCCCAGTGGGAAGATCAGGACTTTTTATTTTAACCCATAATTAACTCATTTTCATCAACTACATTCCACAACAACTCCAGGTATGCTGATACAAAAAATCAAGGTGCATTCACCTGCAATACTTTTTCTCCCCTCCACTACTTGTTCAGGGAATGTCATAGATGTATGTCTTTAATGAGCTATAGAATCAGGCTAACCCTATTAAAATAACCTTCATTTGGAGAGAGAAATAATTGCATGCCATCCATAAAAAACAAAAATACAATTCCTCGACAAATAGACTGAGGTAGCTTTACCCGACTTGCTTTTTAAGATGTAATTTCTTTTTCCTTCATTTCAGTGTGAAGTCTGTCCTGAGGGTCTGTGCTTCTCCCTGAAATCCCTTTCTCACAATCACTGCAGAGGCGTCCTCTGAATTCTAACCTAACCCTGGCCCCAGAGTTGCTGAATATTATTCATCCCAGGGATCAGCAAAGGACCAAGGACTTGTTCTGAATACATAAGCCACACAGTTTGGATATGCTTCCAGATTTCTCACACCTCTTGGTCCCACGATGGCAGGCTGGAGATATTTTCTGGGAGCATTCCAGCACTTGGCAAGACTAAAGATGAATGAGGATGGGGAAACTGGCCAAACTCTTTCAGAGCACAAAGTAGTATGTTACTTATCACAGTAGATGCTTTGTCTAAGTCCAATAACACAGTGCACTGAAGACAAACTGGCAACCCTTATCTTCCCAGTGTATTTTGAAGTCGCATTTATCTATCTGCCTTTTGTCATTATGTCACACACACACACACACAAACGAAGTATCACTGTGGCAAATGGCAAATTGTGCTCTCCAGTTTCTAGTTTAAGAAAGTGCAGGCTCCCATCATATACTGCACATTAGGTGACCTGCACTGCTACTGAGGTTCACCGAGCCTGGTCCTCATATGACCCAACATAATTTCTCTGGTCTCTCAAGCCTAAGAAGTTTTACACAATTGCCAAGCACTTCATAAACTTTCTACAAAAGTCACCATTACATAACACTATTTTAGTTCGTATCTTGAAGCATGGAAGCCCACATGAGGAACATATGACTTTCTGCTAAGCTATGAGGATGCCTGCAGGATTACTATCAAACATGACTATTCCAAAATCCAACTTAGCAGAAGTGTATGACATCCACTCGTACTACAAGATCTGTCTGCAGGAACTCCACTCCAGCTACAAAAGCACAGCAAGGGACCACAGCAACAGCTGCACGCTGCCCGAGCTTGACACCATTGTGGGGACAGGAACAGAGAACTAAAGCACTACATCGCTACAGGGCTGCGAGAGCTGCAGATGTGTAAAGAGGAAGAGCCTGCAGGAATGAAACCACTGTCGCTGTGTCTCCACTGCTGCTGTTAAATGAACTCGTAGGATTACACTTCATCAGTTCGTCAGGATGTACGTGAGCTGAAGCCACAATGGCGCCTTCCCATTTGCTTTGGAAAGCCCTAATATTAACCCTAACGAGCTAAACCAGTATACCAATTAACCCAACCAATCACTCAATTAAATGTTCCCATACCCAGTCACATACATAATGAGAATTCATAAGCTCCATCTTCCTTTCCAAAAAGACGTGGAATTCCAGCACATTTACTCTCCAGCGGGGCAGGAGGATTTACTGCTCGGGTCCAGCCTGTGTCAGCTCCACAAGGCCAATGCAGACTTTTCAGGAGGAAGGATCTGCAGATGGAGGAAGGGCCTCAGAAAACTCTTTCTCATTCTCCCCCTACTCCATTCTCCCTGCTCAGGTCAGATTCCAAGTAATAAGGCCGAGCAACAAAGCAGGAATCTCCTTTTACTTGGTCCTGGCTCCGGATTATTTTAACAGCTTTCTATAGGGGTCCTCCTACACCAGGGTGCATCATTACTCTGCCCGCACTTATTCCTGATGTATGGCAATTCCCCTCAGATCTGCACTTCTCTTGTGGAAATAGCTGCATGAAAGATTGGTCATCAAAGAGCTCCAGGTTCTCACCTGTATCACTACCTTAATTAAAAGGCCTGTAAGCTCTGAAGCGGAATTAACTTAAAATCTCCTGTGTTCATTGCCAAAGAACAGAAGCAGCAAGCTAATTTCTTTGCTTTCTTTTTAACCCAGCCCTGAGCTTCACTGACATCAGACTTCTTAGGTCTCTTCTCTGATGCTGCTTCACTTCTAAGCAGGTTTCTGAGAGCTCATGACCTGCCTTTGAAAGCCCTTCTCCAGGCCACGCTGGAACTCCTCAGCAATGCTCACCGTGGGCTATCTCACTCAACTTCCCAAGCCTCGCTGTGCCTTGTATTCACTCCTAGCGCTCTCCCCGGCTCCGCTCTGCTTATGGATCTGTTCCAGCCCAGGCTTGCTTCAGAATAGTTAGGAACTTGGTTTTGGGTTATTTTCTCTCTAAGAACATGCTAATGTGGCATTCCCAGCAGGGGACGTTTTTCTATTTACAAAAGTCTTCAAAGTGAATAAGCAAAAATCTTGACGATGGAAATACTTGCTCAGGAGCACTAACTCTTCCCGTCATTAGTGTATGAAAAATAGATGCCCACAGGAAAAACATGGGTTACCACTTATTTCTATTTTACTGTGCACAAACCTCATCTGGCTCATAGCCAAAGCAATAATAAGTATCTTCACAGGATCTTTACCAAAAGCAAAGCTTGGCAGTAGATTTTTCTCTCCTTTAATCTCTTCTGGTACATTTAAACTCCTGGTGGTTTTTGTTCTGAAGGAGAGATGCTTGAGAGAGTTGACTGAATGAACTCTGAAATTCACACCCTGGCAAATTGGACTGATTTCCTAAATCCATAATTACAACATTCCTCAGAGATATGCATTCTTTCAGAGGGAACAAGGGAAAATTTGTTTCCTGTTTCTTCCCATTTACATGACTTCTCCGTCAAGAGGAACTTTTTTTGTTTCTAAACAATCCTCTGCTTATGTGGTTCTCTTCTTGGCAGGGAACTAGTGAACTATCTCACCTAAAAGTATAACACAGCCAACCTATCAACTGCAAATAGCCCGACCATCTTTGTGCAAGGCAGCTGATTTGCACAGGCCTTTAGAATCCAATATCTATCCGCGGAAGCACTCAAACAGGTACTGATCGATTACAGGGTTTTTAAATAATCTGGGATGATTATTGAATGACCAGATAGTTTTACTGCTGGCTGGATAAGAATGTAAGAGTGGATCCGTGCATGTGTGTGAAAATGTGCAAGGCTTAAGACTTTAGTAAAACTGGGCAAATATAGCCCCCTACACCTGCACATCCCCAGCCATGCAGAAACTTACCACAGGGCGAGAGTATCACATTGTCTCATGCCACAGAGCTGCAAATAAGAGTTGTCCTCCACTTACAAACAGAGTATGTGCAGAGCCCTGTTGGTTTTTTCTTTTAAAAAAATAGTGCATTTATCCTCTCTTTCTGTGCTAACACAGGAAGCAGGCAAGCTCCATGTCCCATCCTCTCCTTTGCCCTTCCCTATTTCTGCTGGACACACCCATGTCAGTGCTCTTGATAGGGTTCCCTTTGTCTTGGAGCAAAAGGAACAGGAGGATTTGCTTGTTTTAAGTGAGGCTGTCCCCATTTTTACTTTGTGGAATACAATCCTAGAGCTGTTGCAGTTTGGAGTCAGTAACAGGTATCCTGAAAACTACTATATTAGACTCCTGATGTAGCTTTTAAGGACCTTGTATGTTCCACATGTTCCTGTAAAGTTTTGGATGATAGCCCTTCCTATATTGTTTCCTACTCCTAAGATGCTTCTCCCATTTGGCTGAATTAAACATACCACCAGGGCACACCAGTTCAGTCTAAGAGCTGGCTGATGCTCTTAACTTTAATCTAATACTGACCTCTCAACCTACAGCCATAAGCCAATTAGCCTCTTTTTTATACCATACCAAATCTCTTTCTGATGAAGTTGTGCTTTTGAATGAATGCATGCTAGTGACAGAAATGTAATTATACTACTTAGCAGCAAGCTAGCCCTGTCTGGTTGCAGGGGGTTTAAGGTCAGAAAGCATCTCTAACATACCGAAACAATTTAAAGGAGTTTTTTTTTCCCCCAGTGTTCTTTCCAGTTTCCGTTCTTCACTCTCTAGTACTTAATATGTGTGTACATAAAGGCTACTTGGCCACAACTTTTAAAACTGGGGTCCTGAGCTTTCAAAGGAATTACTTGCCAATACTTTCAGAAGACAGATACCCAGCTCACATACACTTCTGCGGAATCCCCAGAGCTTGGCCCTGTAGATCCACACATAAACAAATGTGAGCTGATTGTCCAAAGTTATTGAGCAAACACATCTTCCGTCACTCCAGTGAAATTTTTGGCTGATTTTTTAAATGTTTTTGACATTTTTAACAAGCTGGTAGACAGTATGGAAAACAATGGCAAGTTTTCTTAGCTTCTTTGTACCTATTGTAAAATTCCACCAGAATTCATTAGTACGTTTGTGCTTAACCACAATTTATTTATGAAGAAATGGCTGGATTTGTTATAAACAAAACTACCATAATTATCACTAGGCACACCAGCCCTCCAGGTCCTACATAAAATAATCCTCTCTAAGTCATGCAGGAGGTACATGGAGGTATTTACATTTAACTGTAAATATCATCCTTTGATAGACTTTTCTTTAGATAGTAAGGCATGGAACACACTGCATGTTCGGCTTTTCCCATGTATTTCTCCCACAACAGCTGTGGGTTTGTTAAATGAGAAGTTCCCATTTCTTTTAGACCAACAGTGCTAACTTCATTAGTACAGATGCATATTTTACTGCTCTCTATCCAGAAAGCAGAACGTAACTGAAGAATTACGTTATGCTTTTCCTGAGACAGTCACAGATGTGCCTGTTTTCTGCATCAGCCCTATCAGTAAGTCCTTTTGCTTTGCATCTCTGATGTTATTTCAGCTATCACTAAATATATGACATCATTTACAAACTGAACTGAAAAATAGAAAGAAATCTGTACTGTCTGCTACTTTTATTGTCCAGTTTTTCCATGGTTTAATATTCTCTTAGGTACAATACACTTTTACATCACATTGTGGCTATATGTTCTCCCCAGAGACCTCTAACAAGAATACTATATCTAAAGAAAAAGGCATGGGGCAAAAGCAGAGAGATTGCCAAAACACTCCCACCACTGCTGAGTTTCTGGTCAGTCTCTGAACAGGGGACAAAATCCAGGAAGAGGAATGAAAGGAGCAATGGGAGCAACAAGTGGACACTGGGGGAAGAAAGACTGCCAGTTCTCAACTGATATAAAGCAATTCCCTCAGTCCTGGCTTCACAAGACAGATACCAGATCTTAAACCTGTCACTTGTCCAGGTCTAAATACCAGCTATTTTGCAAAAGGGAAATAAGTGTGTGTGTGTGTGTGGGGGGATCTCTTTTTTAAACGGCAGCTGTTAGGAAGCTGCTTAAGGTTGTAGAAAGATAAATGCAACTCTTTTGCAGATAGCTTAACAGGCAAACTGCAGGCAAAAGAGAGACAAGGAGTAGCTCCTGCATATTTATATACACACCCGTACTTGGAGCTACCCGGGCTCAAGTGGGACAGCTCCTCAGCTCAAGCACCCTGTTGCAGCAACACCATGAAAATTTATTTCAGCTGATGATTCCTCCCTGAGACTTTTAAGGCCAGAAGGAACAAAACCAATCACCCACTGGTTCTAATTTCCTGCTAAAAAAGAGGCCATAAATACTAGCAAGGGACTCCACACAACGGCTGGTTAAACTAGTTTTGGTTTCTACCTTCCAGGAAAACAGCCAGTCTACATTTGATGTCTGAGTGATGAAATCCATTATATACCTGAATAAACAGTTCACTCGAATCCAGGGCGAAAGATAATTTGACATGCAGACTTATACCAAAAGACATGTCATTTATTAATCACCTCCAGAATATCCCATTTGCATTGCACAGATTGCTTAATTCCCTACAGATATTAAGTTCCTTACACTATAGGGATGTTGCTGTACTCAAAACAATCTTGAATCAATTTAAAAGTCTGCCTAAACTCAGGAGTCCTAGGGAAGGACACTAGATGTGGATATTTGCAAAGTGCCCTTTTTGACCTCTTGTCCTTATTAAAGATTCCCCAGAGCAGGATTATTGGCCAGGTGTTCTGGCCACAAAAACGTTAAAAAAATAACTGCATTCTGCCCTTTAAATTCCCCTTAAAAATTACCTCCTTGAGCCTAACAGCTATTACATTTTATTCCAGAGGTATTTACATTTTAATTGAGGTCAAAATGGTCCTCTACAGAAAGAGCGCACTAGGATCTTGGCATCAGCCACTGAAGATGTTTGCCATTTAGAAATTAATTGCTTAAATAAATAAGATTACATCAACTCCTTGCTGTACTGTAAGATAATTTACACCTATCAAGGACCAGGAATTGTCAAAGTTTTTCAAATGTATTACACATAAAGGAGGCTGCTTTACTTTTATGCCTTCTGTTGGGCAGATTTCTGAATATTATCTGAATATTATCTGTGAAGTAGCATAACAACCCTAGAATTTTACTGGAACTGGAGTTATACATTTGCTACGAATTACTAGCATCTCACCCCTGGTCACCCAGAGAACGAGCTGGCACAGTGTTTGATTTTCATGGTCAGAAATTTTAAAATAAATAATTTATCTCATTGTCACAGCTGGAGAAGGAGATTAGCTGCAGTCCCTCCCAGTGCTGAACATGGTGAACAGCTGGCTCCAGGGTTCATCTGCTTCATTCTCATGCAAGACCAGAGCAGACTAAATAGCTGCAAAACAGGGGCCTGAAAAAAACAAGGGCCACTTCTCTAGATGTTGTACCCCATACCCTTCTCTCAAGTCGCACATGCCAAAATGAAGGACAGAGTGGTCCCAACCATTAGCTGGCAAAAGGGCTGGCTGATAAGCCACAGCTGAGGATGAGTGCCCAAAGAACAAGTAACATCTTTTCAAACACCAGCGCTTTTTCTGAGCATTAGTTTTGGAAGCGTTTAAGATTTTTACATTTGAGAAACTAGGGGACAGTTTCCTCCAAGCAAACACTAGCACAGAAAGTTTTTTGACTTAGGAACAAAAGGCCCTTTGGCTAAAGGTCAGTAAAAGTGGAAGTACCATTTCTACCACTTCACTGTCCCAGACACCTTGCAAAACAGATGATTATAACACTGATAGTCCTAAATAACTAATTGGTTTTAACCCTGCCCAACACTGATTATAGTTATTGCCCCAAATGAAGAGCTACGTTGATGTGCACCATCACCCTGTTCTGCTCCATGAGAGAAGGAATTTCAGTGCAGGAAGTCCAAATAAACACACGTATACTTCTTGGGCCAAAGTACCCTGAGTTAATATTCTAAACTGTTAGCAACTGGTTAGCTCTGCTGCAGTCAAACTATTCCCTGCAAAAATACTCTGGATGTTAGAATCATCGAGCAAGTGTGTGCCTTCTGGGCTCTAACAGTTCAGAAATACTCATAATATTCTGTCATTTCCCCTGCACAACTACCCCAGCCTTTCCTCATCAAGCTGAGACTGTCTCCTGTGGGAGGCACCAGGGCCTCAGAGCTTCCCGGGCAGCTCGCTCCTCGCGTAGACGGGCACAGCTCCCATGTGGAACAGACCAGACCTGAAGGGGTGTGGGTGACTCCACACAAAATGGGTGCTTTGGCACTAATCCACCAAGCAGAGTCTAGAAGGACACAATTGCAAGATCACCCCCAAAATGTCAGTGAGAACACGGCACACTAAAAGTGGTGCAGCAAAACACCAGACCCTCCTATTCCCAAGCCCTCTGTTAAACTAGGAGAATTTCAGGTCGCCAAAACACAGGTGCCTGGTGCTATCCGAGATGTCCTTGGGCTCCAGCTGCCACCCAAGAAGGGAGTGCTCCCCCGTGGCTCCCATGTACTATTGCCAACCTCATGCAACTATCTCAGATACTGTCTGACATCTAAAACACTGGTAAGGGTGACATTTGCAATCAGAGTCGCTTCCCTACTGTGCTCCTCATAGATACTACTGTTCTATGTGCTCACTTTTTGAAAGCTTGGCAGATGATTGAAAAATGCCTTCAATGCTTTTTAGTCTCAAAGTGATTTTGTCCTGCAGAATTTCCAGGGCAACATCAGCATTTGATAAGCCCCTCTCGCTGCTGGCCAAGTGCTCTCTGCGGTCGCTGGCAGGACGACCCTTCCCGAACACATCTGATCAGTGTCGTATCGGCTGTTCTGTGGTTGCTCTACCCAATTCTACCATCTTTATGCAGCTGATTAAGGCTATGAAAAAGATGAAGCATGCAAAAATGGAAGCAGAAGGGCACACAGCAAAGCAGACAATTGGCTCATGCCCTGTCTTTTTTTCCTGCCTATCTACCATCAATATCCCACACGCCTTCCCCTCTACTTGTGAAGACAGGCACTCTCCTGTGTGTTTCCATGCAGCTCAGAATCAGTTAGGCAAGATAATGAATATCAATGCAGCTGGAACTGTGCAAGAAGAGCACTCTTCCCCTCCCTCTGCCCTCCAGGTCTCTCTGCTTGGAGAAGACCATACAAACCGTAGCTCTCCTCCTGGGCTAACCAGGCTGCCATCAGGCGGTTGTGATGAGGGCAGTTTCCCTAGGGTACGAAGACAGTTTGATCCTTTTGCTTTCCTTCCTGCCACCTCTGCCTGCCTACGGCTGCCATCCCTGCCTGCGCAGCCACAGCCCGGACAGCAGATCAGCAGGGCGGGCGCTGGCAGGCAGAGGGGGCAAAACCAGTTTGCTACAGGGGTGGAAACAGGTTCTGTTGGCCCCACAATTAACTACTGAGTTTCTGCCTTTTGTAGGAGCAGTCAGGATCACACCTTCGATTCATCCCACAGGGCAGGAACAGGAAAATTCAGTACTTGTACTGCTCAGGGTGAACAAAAAGAAATACCAGCCCAGAAATGTCTATCGCCTGGCACACCGAACGTGACACGGCCAGCACCATTGAAGAAGGAGAGACACCGCTTTCACCAGGGCTCTTGGTATCTGTGTAGTTTAAGTCTTTTGTTACTGCAGCACCGAATTAAACAAAAATGGGCTTTAAACCCACGAAGACTTTCAACCTCTTTGGACTTAAAATTGAAAAAAATTATCCAAAAATTCTGACTGAGATTCTGACTGAGAGTTTGCCATTGTGGAGTCTTTTGGGAGTTCTGGTTCCCATTCGCGCAGGTGACCCAGAGGTCACACTGCATCCCACCCTCAGCTTCCTACCCAGCACAATATATATTTAGTGTTGCATTGCCAGACAGAGCTTGGGAGACACAAACTGCCTGTGAGCCTGAACTTAACAGACGAATGGGACATACAACACAAACAACAACTCTCTCCAGTTCCACAAGGAGCCCAATAGATTTTTTTGGTCAAAACATGTCAGGTCATATGTGAAGCTCTGAGTGGAAAGCTGAACCTTTCCCTCACGTAAAGCCCAATCTTTCAAAAACAATAAAGTCCCAGACAACCTTAGATTTTGCACTGAAAAACAAAACTTGCTCAGAGATTCCTCCTTTGTAACTCATCTTTTGTTCAGTGCAGCCACGCTGCCAGCAGCGTGAAGCAGAAGCCTACCTGCACATGTGATTATTCGGTTTCCTCCAGATGCATAGGTACAGATTCTGATTGCTTTAAAGTGATGCCAAAGACAGTAATCTGATAGGACTAAGAGTCAGGACTGGTAACAGGCAAGTTTAAGCACTACTTGTGTGGTAATTACATAGTTGTCAAAAATATATAAGTTGGCAGCATGCAGAAAATACAAAGTTTGGAATACGTTGGGAAAGCAAAGACGACCTTCTGCCATAGTCCATCATGCAGTTGAGCTCTGTGTAGTTCTTTAGGGAGCTGTCTTACCAGGCACCAAACAAGCACTTTTCAGAGAACATCTATTCCCAAGCCTCCTGTCTTCACAAGTGATTGACACGACCTGCAATCGTGTGTGTTATCTGGGAGGTTTTTCCCACTATCCACCATAGCATCAACAGAAATCCCTTCACTGCATACACCAAAGTACATCTGGAAGTTGTGAGGAAGATGTCTGCTACAATTTCATGGCTAATCCCATCTCTTGCTTGGGTCTTGCTAGTCTTAGTCCAGCAAGGCACCAGCACTTGTGCTGGCCTTTAAGCTTGTGAGAATCAAAGGGAACCCTGAAAAGTTCTTTCACTGGATAAGATCACCGATATCAAGAGGCAAGATCCCTTCCTTTCCTCACAGAGTCTGGCCTCTTGCATGGGTATGATAAACTACACACAGAAGTTGAATATTCACCACTGAAAACACTCGGTAGGTTTAACAGTTGCCATGAAGCACTGCTGGGCATTTTATCAATGATCTCCATCTTAAAAAACACATCCTCATGCCTTTTGTATTGTTCTTTTTCCTGCTGACCCAGGAAAGACAGAAGAAACATTTCATGTTTAAATGCAGTCATTTTGCTGGTGTGTACAGCCAGTGCCTAAGATCTCAAATCATGAGATTATTAGTCATCAGACTGGCCTGTTACTGCTCAGAGGCCCACACTGACTATTCAAATGGATTTCCAAAGGAAGATCCTAGCTGATGGTCAGAAATCCTTAATGGCTGCAGAATTCAAACTGAGAGGAGCTACAGAAAAGGAGCAAACACTCACCGTGAGCTTGCAGTTCCATAGGGATATCATGGACACATAAACAATCACTAATTGTTTGTCACCATGGAATTTCTTGGTATTTCATTGACACATATGTGCTTATTGTAGTTTCAGGCCAAAACATGGTTGCCTGAACTCTCCTATTTATACACCAAGAAAAAAAAATACTCCTATCCTTCTTCCTGTGTTATTAAAATTACTTGTGTCCTACAGCACAAGACACAGAAGTCACAACAGTCATCTATCTAACAGTCATCTAACAAACCTATTGAAAATGATCAGAATGGACCATGCAGAGGGAATCTAAAATTCGTCCTGATTTACTCACATACCTTGTTAGCTGCCTGAAGAGAACTCTCTTTCCCCTCCTCCTTGTAATTCATCAACATAAATATTTGCAGTGTTCACTTACAAATAAGTGCATGAAAGTAAAAGAATGTACTTCATAATCTTATTGAAATGCTCCAGCCAAACTAGAGCATTTTTAAAGACGTAACAGGAATTAAAATACACATTTTCTTCCTTACTCTTCCCTGCATGTACAATATTGCTCTATGCTTACAAAGTTATAAGAAAGTGCAGAATTGTAATAGTAGGACTACAATATCCACAGCTGGATATTCTGAACATCCTAAAATAATCTCCAAGCAAATAACCCTGAGAAAATGGGAGAGGGAAATCCATACTCACCTGAACATGATCTGTCCAATTCTCCTGAGTCATGGTTTTCTGAAAAGACAAAATCACTTCTGAGCCATCTTAGAGAATGCTACATACAGCAAGCTGAAATTTAACACACCATCTTACACACTGGCATCAACTGTGATTGAGGAATGCATTCTGGAGCACACAGGAAACCTCTGCTTCTCATATGTCACCAGCCGAGGCATGGCAGAAAACAACAGCTTAGATGAAGTAATTCAGTCAACTGCTATGCTATAGCACATAAGACAAAAAAATTTGTATGCAATCAAAGTATAAAGGCAATGGTAGGCCCTTACCTAGCAGTAGCCCCAACTCTCGTTATTACCTGGAGCTGCGTCCTGGGCTCATTTGCAGAAACCTAATCACCTCAACAACTGCAAAGTGGAGCAGCATTTCCGAATGCCTCAAAGCTCACATGGCACTCTTGCAATGACAGAGACATCGTTGAGCAAAGCCGAAACAGGCCATGGTCTGGTGGAATGCATGGATCATTGCTGTTGCCTTTACCTCAGATTTGCAGTATGTCCATAGACAGTTCACCTCAACAGCTACCCCAGCGGAGAGCCATCCCCATAGGCTCCAGTAAAGGAAGTCATCTTGGGGATTATATGCAAGGCTGAGCCTTCAGAATAGAAAAACACAGCTTTTCTCAACAGCCAAGTCTTGAAAAACCCTCTGGAATCATGAAGTCTGGGAAAGGAAACTGATTGGTTAATATCCCCATTCCAATGTAGTTCAGAGACAACCCTGGGGAGAAACTCAGGACAGGACCTACTCTCCACTCTGCCAAGACCACAGGCAGCATGAGACTGATCAGCCACCGAGGCCTGAGCCTCACCCCTGCTTCTGGCAGAAGTAACAACGATTACTAGTGCCACTTTTATGGAAAGGTACAAGAGCAAACAAGGAGTAAGAGCCTCAAAGAAAACATTTATGAGATATACAAGCATGTAATTTAAGTACTAGTGAGATAAAGGAGCCATTTAACCAGACCTCATACACAGCTGAGAATGGTAAACAGAGAACACCAAAGAGCTCTCAGAAGAAGGGACTGTGTCCAGAAAGAGCTGCCAAATGTACCTTAATGGAAGTAACTGGCCAGCTTGGATACTTTAAATCAAGCAAATACTCCAAAACAAAGGAAATGGAAGGCCAGAGAGAGCAGAACACCAGATCAAGAATCCATTCCACTCTGCTAAATAAATACACCTGGATAAGTGCTTTCTACTCTCGCACTGGAGATGACCAAGCTCTCTAGAATGATGTCATCCAACATTAAAGCTTTGAGATGCAGGACGCTAAAATGCTTGATCGTCCCCAGGTCTTCTGTCAGTGGATCTGGCAGGCAGCAAAGACAGATCAGAGCCTTCACGGATGGATCAGGAGGTCTTGGAATCAGAACTGGCTGTGCCAGGATGGTGTCATCAGACCACCACCACTCAACCCTATCTTCATGTTCAAAGTACTGGGGGGTGGGGGATCAGAAAGAAATGCATGCAACTGCCTTCTTCTGTCAGAACATCAAATGAATCCTCTTTTGAACAAAAGAACAGGCATTTCTGGAGGAGGTGTTGCATTTCCTGAAAACTGGCTCCCTGAAGACTGGATCAATAGCACCGTAGGAACATTTGAGCAACCTGCTGGGCTCTGTTGAAACTCTGTTAAAAAAGCCTCTTGTATCTACAAGGAGAAAAAGCCTTCTATGAACTGCAGATGAAACACCACTCTATGTTTGGCAGATACAGCTTGATAATTCAGAATTCAAGAAATGGAAACATTTCGCTATGATATTCACTGTCTTGTGGTCCTTGTCCTTCACAGTCCAATTGATAAACCTGGATACAAGAAGTGCAAGCTGTTTTTTTCCAGAAGAGGCAGAACAAAAACTTACTCTCAGCTGGTACAATCTGTCTCCAGGCACAGGATAATGATGAATGCCAGACATCAAGGGAAGCACCAAAACTGCCCTGTTAACATGAAGAGAAATGTGCTCCCCAATGCAGTGTGCTCAAGAGCATCCAAAGGGCAGTGACTTGGCTCAGTACACTCATGAGAGGGGCGGAGAAACCATAGTCAAGTAATTCTGCAGACAGTCAACCTCCAAGCTGCCTCCTAGAAACCTGCTCCTTAGAAAGAACTAATGGCATCTTCTTATTTCTACAAGCCCTCAGTGCCAGCACAAGTACCAGTGTATTTGGAAAGAAAATTTGGAGGCTGGACAAAAGTAAAGTTAGTTCAAAGAGTGGCTCAGGAGCTGAAAGTACTGAATTTCACTCAGCAGTAACAAGACTGTTAGCACAAAAATGCTTCTGTGACAGGTTTGGGCCATACCTACCACAGCCAGGCCACAAATGCCAAAGCAAAATGCCTATGAAGAAGCCAGCAATGCAGAATGCCTCAAACCTCGTGTTCTTAGAAAAACCCCAACACACAACCCCCCAAAAAACCTCTTTAGCCAGTATGCTCCTGCTTATTTGTGATGGCTGAGAGAAACTGAACGTACGGAACGTGTACCCTGACCTACCTACATGTGTCTCAGATCACTGCTGAGGATGATGCTGAGGTGAACAAGCATCCAGCTCTCAGCAAGCATGACACCCAGTCATCAGAAATATCAATGGACACACAAACTATTCACTCACAGAAAAAACAGGTCCAATGGCAGATCCAATGCATTTCTATGCAGTAATAATCACAAAGAAAACTTGCTCATATACTATCAATACATTCCAATCATGTCAACTATGTTATTCAAAATGCAAAATAAACAAAATGCCTCATTCACACCCATGCCACACAATACAGAAACGTACCTCAACAAACCTCTTGTAAAAGAGGTAATTCAGAGTTCTCAAGTGCCGCTGGTTTATGACATTAGGGCAGAGAGCTAAAAGAAGGAAAAAGACATTTAGTATACAACATAGCTGAACTTCCTTGAAGTTCTACTGACTAGACATTACATTTTTCCTTCCCCGATTTCCAGCTTGCTATATGGAAGGCAGGATGCCATCACACTTAGAACAATGATGGACAGACACATTGTCAGCTTATCTAAACTATAAACTGTTATTTACACTTTTAACCATGATTAGCAATGCTGATCTTCGGCTACTGATATCTCTGGTTCTACCACCCCTGAATGATAAGATCCACGTGGTGGTTCAATATGCTTCCCAGTCAATGACTTCACACCTTTAATTAGGTAGCTTCCTCGTACAGGCACCACCTCTAGTCTCTACAGGCTGCATTCTTTTTGATTTAATTGGAACCTGTCCTGTTAATTCATTGAAGCAGTTTTGAACATGTTACTCAGGATGTAAACTTGTGGCTAAAGTTTATCGGATACAGTATATATCCATGAAAGAGACTCCATACCCATACAAAGAAGGAAGTGACTATTGGTTTGCTGAGCTAGCAAGCAACAGTTGTTATTATTTTTATTACTGTCATCTTCATTAGATATGCCTCATTACAACTGCAAAAAACAAGATCTTCACATGGCACCTCGTTTTGAAATTCAGTGCAATGAGAGATAAATGCAGAAGATAAAATACATTAACTAGGATTAGCATACGTATCTGTCAGTTCTTGCTTGATGCTGGTATGCATGTACAGGGAGAGATTTAACCAAAGCCTTCAGTGGGGTTTCAGTGGCTAAAACCATCTCGCTGGTAGTCAGAAGGAGCAGGACCAGGAATCAGAAATGGTAACAGAAAATAGTAAAGTGAAAATTCTCTGCAGCCTCCCTTGAATCAGCGTACACTGGGAGAAACTCGTGTTATCGACTCAAAAGGGCCTCGGAGCTTAGCACTCTCCGTGCCCCGCACATGGCAGGCCTGAGGATTAAAAACTGAGAGAACGAAGAAAGATCTCTAAATACCAGACCTGGAATCAAAGGGCTATAAATTGCTGCCCCCTGGTTACTGCAGCTTCTCAGAATCTCTTGAAGCATCACTTTGTAACTTGAACATTTCCATCTCAAATAGGAATGTTTAAAGCTGCTATTTTTAAGTTAATCTTCCACAGCGTGACAACATATCCTTGCTCTCAAAGGATCTGAGGAAATTATTGCAATTATCCCACAGGATGTTATCCCAGTAAATATGGTGATCTTTCCTCCGGATATTATCCCAATATCCGGAGGAAAGATCATCAGCTCATGTAAAGCAACACTCTTTAAAGAAGGTGAGATCAACATCAAAATTAGTAATATCACCACATAACTTAAAGATTTCAAAGCACTGCAGAAAGAAGCACAGCATGGCTGTTCTAGGTCACCAAAAAGATCCATTGAATGTTTTCTTCTGTGAGCTTCTAGAGGAAATACCCAAAGCACAGGACTTGGCAGAACGGAGGGATTTTAAGTGCCCAGCTATCTGTGCAGAAAGCAGGGCACAGGAACACAGATGGACTGGAACATTTTTGAAGGCACTAGTGACATTTTCTATTCTGATAGAGCAAAGGAACGGAGTTTGAATCCAGTTTTCTGTATTTTATTACAAAAAACAGAGAAGGACTAATCAAAAACATGAGGATGAAAGGTAAATTGGTAAGAGACAATAAAATGAAGAGTTCAAAGCTCTAAGGAAAGGAAGAACAGCAAAATAAAATCAACAAAATGGACTTCAATAAACTAAGAACTGGCAGATAAGATTTAATGTGAAAATAATTTATAAGGGGAAAAGGAGTTAAGAAGAGCTGGCAATGGAAAAATTGGAAGTGAATAAGAGACTAACTGCTAAATCAGAAGTTTTTATTGATCTCAAACACAAGAAGGAAGTTAGAAGAACATAGAAACTGGATCACACACATACAAAAGAACGGCACAAAAACTCTCATAAAATGTGAGATGCATCTACCAAAAGCCATAAAGGCAAGAGAAATTCCAGATGGCCTTTTGGAGGAAAAAACCAACCAAACCCCAACAACAGTCTAGTGGCAAGGCTACAGAAACCAACAACACACACTTATTTCACTCACGTAACATTGGTAAAATGTGTCTGCTGGGGACATGGTGCAACATATTTTTAGGTGTGGTGCGTGGCTACCACTCCCAGGTGATATGCAATGCCTCCCAACCTGAGATGGGGACCCAATCCTCTCTTTACACTGCACTGAGAGCCTGACTTCCACTCACAATGAGACTCCTTCACCCCGTCCTGGCAGAACAGAAGGTCCCAGACAAAGCACACTTTGTTTGGGGACAAAGTAAAGGAGCCTTTTTAGAATAAAATCAGGGCACCTGAAATGCTAGAGGCTTTTACCCTTGTATTGCTAAGGATTGCCAGGGAATCTGATGAGAAGTGAGCTGTGCATTAGTCTCCCAGTCTATTAGGAGATTAGTCCCTAAGTGTGACTTAGTGGAGGGTAGGGCCGGACTCAAGAAAACCTCTTTTTGTTGTAGCCTCAGAGATGCATTAGTGTCTGTCATAAAATGCTCTGTGCCACTACAGATCAGGGTCAGCGGTCCTCAGAAAGGAAGGTGAAGCAGCAGACGCCCCAGACTAGCCCCAAACCAGCCCCAAACCCCTGAGCTACCTACTAGCTTTGCTGCCTGGAGCCCTAGCTGACTGGAGGAAGAACAGAGAGCATAGCACAAGGGTTTCGATCAACGCCTAAAGGAAAAAAGGCTCCGGTGTGGTCTTTAGACATGTGTCTGGATATGATGAATTCATGCTGAGAACTGCAAGGGTGGTGTCAGTTTTTCCAGCAAAAAGCTTGGAGCTGCTGGCCAGCTTGTCTTGGTCTAGAGCAGATCATATTCTGCTGCCTGTACTTCAGTAGACAAAAACGTAGCTGAGAAGGTAAGGGCCCAGAGAGGACCCTGGCATGTTGAATCCCCTTCTTCTTCAGCACCTCGACTCTGCAGCCACAGCAGCCCAAGGAGTGGATGGCTCCTATCTTCTGATGTCTAAGCCTAGAGGTTCTTCTCAGTCACCGTGCTATGCAGAGGTGTGCTGGTATTTAACACTCTGCAGGAAAATCCGGACGGAATTAGGAGGGAAATAAACCCTTGTAAAGAAAATGGAAAGGAAAGGAATAACCTTCTGCTCTGTTTCAACGAGGAAAAGCTAAAACCGTGACACTTCCTCCTTCCAAAGGCATTCCTGCAGAGTCGTGACTACCAGTCACTCCTCTCTCCCTCACACCGCATCTTTTGAAAGAGCCCTGCGCAGGCTCCCGCCACTCCCAGCGGGGGCTCCCCCCGGTGACTGCCCGCCCTGCGGCCCGCCGGCCCAGGGCCCCGCCGCGCTGAGGGGGCGGGCGGCGGGCGCGGGCTCC
>JAVKLA010000052.1:8349952-8477362 GCA_034782735.1 Sagittarius serpentarius
GGCGCGGGCTCCGCCGCGGCGCCGCGCCGGCTGCTGAGCAGCCCTCGCCCGCCCTCTGCCGCCCCGGCCGGGCCGCCGGGGGAAGGCGGGCCTTCGCTCCCGGAGGCCTCTGGGGCTTCGCGAGTCACAGCGGCCGCAGTGAAAGGTTGCACTAAGAGGGTGACCTGGTGGCCGAACGAAGAGGAACATTAAGTTTACGCTAAAGCAACTTTTTAAAGACTGTGGTAAAAACATGTTCATAGCCTTCAAATCTTAAGGTGCTCAGCTCATTTATTACGCTGCTGCAGGACAACGCTAACCGCTGACTGCATCCAACTACCATCTCTTTTCTATCAACGCCACTATTACCCGCTTTACTGTCATACAGGCACTAAGGCCCAATGTATGAGGGCAGTTACGCTTTTCAGAGCGGTATCATTTCTGCCTCGTACCCAATGAATTTTCAATGAAAAACGCCACTGAACTCTCCGGCATACTGGCTGTGGAAAACCACAACAGAAAGAAGACTCAACCATTTCAAACCTAGGTAGGGTCTGTTCCCTTACCTCTGAGAACTGTTTTGACTGAAACTTGCATTTGTAAATCTAAGTCAGTCTCACAGGGTCTCCAAAGAGCATTAAGTAATTAGCCTAAAACAGCTACAGGCTTGTTAAACCAGAGCATACTGACCCATGTGTGAGAAAAGACTCTATAAAACTCCATTTCCTCAATCACATACCACTTCTGCCCAACTTCTTCCTTCCCCAATAAAGCTAATTAAATAGAATCCACACACAGTTTATTGGGACACCTTTGGGACTTGGCAGAAAATCTTCCACTTACCATGCACTGTTTTGTGTGTTAACAGGAATACTGTTCAGAGAAAGAAGAGGTGGACTAATCTAAGATGATGGCTTTTTTTCCCCTGAGGTTCCAGATCTTTTTTATATTGGGCCATCTCCTTTCTGACTCTGAAATTTAAGACTGGCAGTTCCAAGGAGTGTTTCAAATCTTAATGGCTGTTAAGTTTTGCTTACCAGTCAGTGAAATTTACTGTGAATGGGTACGACTGAGCATGGGTAGTGAAATACGAAAGTAGATTTGGAACTGCAAGAACTGAGTCACCTACAAGTTTGCCTTCTCATACCAAGAAACCCTGTCCTCCTCCAGCCTTTCTCACCGAAAGCCACTTCCCTCTTCTGCTGCTGCTCTCAGCCTCTTTCAGCAAGTCGGAGTCATGAGTGAAGAGGAGATAGAAAGCAGCAGAAGACTGCGGCATCGAACAAGCCCACAATCAGGTTAGGTAACAAGAAGTGTGAGTTTTACCTCACTGCTAGCTTTTGGTGGAACTGCTCGAACAAGAGAAATGAGGGTTTTTTTTAATCTGTATGTTTTACCTAGCCTGCTTCCTTTTTGGTTGCTCTTTCCTCACAGCCAGATTTACTTCCACTAAAGACTGGAGAAAGAACACCCAGAAATTCAGAGGAAGGGAGGGGAGAGAGGTGGGAGGAAAAGGAAAGCCATGTTATTCCAGCTGCCGCCATTTCCCAATTCAGTTCAAGCAGGACCAGCACTAAGGCAGAAATCCCTCAGTAGGCATACATCCCCTTGCAAAGCATTTCAAAGGAGACTAAGATGGCCACAGTTTAGCAAAGTGTTAAGTCCTGCTCTGAATTGCATGTGATATTATGTAAAAAATAAACACCTACTTTCATATACGGGACTATGAGAGTCATCCAACATGGGTTTTAGCTGCCCCAGATCTGGCACCTTGCCTAAATCAGCAGCTGACATCCCCTCTCACATCAGCAGAGGTAGACAGCCCTCTCTAGCAAGTGACTTATCCTGCACTGTAGACACGGCAGTTTGTGTGGGATAAATCACTCTCTGGAAGCATAGGCAGGAATGGGATCTGTATCTACGTCAAGGAACCTCCTCACCAGTAAATGTGTTGTGGAGGACCAGCAAGATTTGGCCATTATTATCGGCAGCTACAACATCTGGGACACCATCACCAGGCTAAGGCACACCACCACCCCACAGAGAGCACCTGAGATCAACAGCTACATGCTCCTCTCCTAGATTATTTTTTGTTTAATTTCTCAGGATTTTGCATATGAACAGTTACATCATTTCACCCCTACAGTTAATATCATACCCTTGGTGGATCTTTCATAAGGAAAAGGCAACTACTCAATTCTCTTTACAGATCATAAAAGACAATACAGCCTACTGTATGACCAACCTTGCCTGTAAAAGAGGAAAAATTACTGAAGACTAGTAAACTCCTGGGAAGGTTTTAGATTTTAAATAAATCACCCTCTCTGTCTCAGCTTTCACACCAATGCGCTAAGTTTATATTTACTTATCCTCCAATGAGGGTTTCTAAGGATTATCTTATTCACTTTTGAACACCAGTCTGAAGATGTGAAGATTAATATGCAATATAGTGTTGCTGCCAGGTGTAATAAGCCCACAATTTGTGGTTAGAAAACACTTTTCAGTCCAAGAAAAGAGAATTGCGTATCTTGGGCTGATGATGGAAAGCTTTGCAGGGTAAAACAGAATGGTGCACCTAAAGGTGTCTGACTCAAGGTCCCAAAGAGAAGAAAAAAAGATCAACAGTCCCCGCTAACAACCAAAGCAAAACAAAGTAGATTTTGTTAGATAACTGGTAGTGAAGCGGATCTATTCAGTGATGTAAAATGTGCTACTTCGCTCGGACGGCTGCAAAAGCCTTAAAATTCCCTACCACCAACCCTAGTTTATGCAAAGAATACAAAGGGCTGTGAGGCTCCTGCTTCCCAAGGGTTATCTCTTCCCAGCTGACGGACCCATAACTCAACAAAACAGATCCCCAGATAAATAATGACTTGCCTCTTATGTGAGTGGAATGGAGTCATAACTCAAAGCTGACCATCACGTGTTTACGTAGAGCCATTCTGAGGTCAAGATTTATTTCATATCATGGAAGAAGCAGTCTATTAGTCACAAGCACTTCATTCTTCGACAGCACAAAGTGATAATTCCCATAACTTACCAGCTTTGTTTTCCAATATCATTAATTAAACCTTTAAACTCCCCAAGATAAATTACAGCAGAGATTCCTTGCTGAACACGGAAGAAGACAAATTGGCTTCATCTGTTCTTTATTGGTGAGATAACTCCACAATATGTTGCAATATCACATACCTGGATCTACGTTAAATCGGTCTAGAAGCCTGAAGACCAGCTTGCTTAGCATTTTGCGGTTAAATTTATCTGGTTTGTACCTGGACAGGCCTTGATATTGTCTGTAAGCAAATAAACAAAACCGGAAAGAAACATCTGTGGAATTGCCTAAAGTATGTTTCCCAAATAGCAGATATTTAACAGTACAGGTATTAGGGTTTGCTAGGTGTTGGTAAGAACAGTCCACTACCTTTCCCAAGTTACAGCAAAAAGCCAACAATACAACCACACAAATTTTCCAGTCAATGACTGAAGTGAGTCCAGAGGCTTACTTTAAAGAAAGAGAAAGCAAGCAATTTCTTCTTGTCTTTTTTCAGAACTAAGACTGCAACTATTGCATCTACACTGTGAGTTTGACTGTACTGTTGGCTTTGTGACTGACAGGAGCTATTCTAGTGAGAAGCAATTTATAAATTAAAACACACACGACTATTTCATGAGCACATGAAGGTTAACCACTTGTATCTCTTGTTTTTCTGCCACTTCATCACAGTATTATCTTCCTGCAAAACCTGTACAACCGATACTGAAACTCACCCTCGTCTGCAGCAAAGCACAAGAGTCTGATTGCTACAATGTCTTGGAGGAAGCTTTGATATTGTTACATTGCTAAGACCTACTGCACAGGTTTCATTTTGCACTCCTCTCTCCTGGCAGGAACTGAGCATCTGTCAATAGGAATGATACCTCTGTCTTATGGGCAGAGGCGTTTGAGAAGACTCTGGCACATATACCAGAATTTCCCCTTTCTCAGCTGAAAAGTAAATATATTGCACTCCATTACGCTGAGAAACGACCTAGATAGACAACCAGAGAACACACTGACAGCAAGTTGGCCCCAGCTGTTTAAAAAGTCAACAAGCATTTCTACCTCGTGATGTCTCTTATATTAAAACCAGGTTCACACCACGTGTCCAGAATCTGCAAGAGCTTGCTCTGGAGCTCAGGATATTCTCCCACATAATCTTCCACCAAGTTAGTTTTATCTTGGAGCAGTAGTGGCGTACACATCTAGAAGAAGAAATGACATGTAAAGCACTGTGTCCTGCCTTTGATCACCATGTTCCACAGACTGAGCTCTGCAGCACACCCAAGGCACGGAAGAGGTCCGTGACATTGCAGACTGAAACGCGGCAGAGGGCTGTCCCCTTCCCTGCTGCTCAGACACGGCGCGCAAGTCAGAACCCCCCTGCTTAATCAACCGGTGCTGCCTAAAAGAGTGATGCGACATTTTCAACACAAATATTAGCCAATACAAATGACGTGACATTTTCAACACAAGTATTAGCAAAGCTTCAAAACAGCAAAAGCACTAAACTCTATCACAGTGATAACCATTTGTTATGAACACAGCTAGAATTTTTTATAACGTGGCTGCAGCTAGAAAAACAGTCCAGTAAGCTGCGACGACGTCTAAGAAAATACGCTCTGTCACTTCCCTGGATGTAAAGGTACATCAGCAATGCAGCAGTTACTTCTTGGGAACAAAGTAAAGCCTCAAGTGAAAGGCAGCACAATTTGGAGGGCCTTGATGGATCTTCTGCTTAACAGAAGGTGGATCTGATGACAGAGAAGCCTGCAGCAGAAATGACTCACCTTCTCCACATCTTGATCTGGCTGTAATTTTAGCTTAATACTCAGTATGGCTGCCTAGAAAATACAAAAAAAATTAGTGTATTTAGGAGAACAACACAGTGGATAAATGGGCATTATTCCAAAGCAAAGTATATATGCTATAATATAAATTTTTAATGTGTTAATTATTTCTGTTAAATTTTTCAAGTACAAATCATATAAACATTTGGCCACACACATTCCACTTAGAAATGTACAAAAACACTCCTGGCAGAGTTGCATATTCTGAGCAGCAGCATAGCCTGGAGCAAAAATTAAAGATCAAGTTGTCTGGCAGAAAAAGATAAAGTAAAGTGCTTGGACAAAATCAGCTAAGATGGATATTTTCTATCAATATAATTATAAAAAAACACCTGACCCACCACACCTTTCTGAGTTAACCTTATCCATCTTGCTGTGTCTTTTAAATTTTGTAAAGTGCCTGCCTTTTGTGAAAGCAACTCAAGATTTAAAAGACCCTGAAATCAAGAGGTCTTAAGTTTTTACGATTTCTGCGTAGCTCCACACCCCTGAAAGTGCTAAGGTTCACCACAATCAGAAAGATGGTAAGAACTGTATTTTTCCCTTTTGTGATATCTACAAATCTTTGATAAGCTGGGACCTGCCACGTTCACAAATTAACTCCAAATCAGTATCTTCTGCAGATGAGGAAACTCCACTGTGGTGAACGGCAGTAACTCAGACTGCGAGCAGAACTGGTTCAGCCACTGTCTATCCTGTCCCAGCTTGGTGATTACAGAGACAGATTAAGATGTAACTGTGCACTGCTTGGGAGACATATAAACTAATGAGGATTTTAAGAATTTAATAGTGTCTAATTTCTGTAGCGTGTGAGAATACTTGGATCTCAAATAGAGAATAAGCATATAACGGCTTTCTTTAATATAGTGTATTGTTCCAGTAAAAAGAGTAATAATGTGTTAGTGTTATGCGTTAGTACCGACGTTAACTGTGAAGTAGGTAACAAGAGTGTTTTACATGAAGGGTCCTTGAATTACTTTGCAAACTTAGGCTGTATTTTCCAAAACGGTTGTAAACAGTGTTTGAAAAGACATCATCTCTCACCCTACTGCAGCATGCATCTAACGCTAAGCAACAGCAGGACAGAGTATGTCATCAACTGAGTTCACAAATGCCTAGTTATTCAGATGAGGCTAAAAACAGTGTGTTAAGGCTTAGAGGAAAAGCTCTTGTCTCCAACAGGTTTCTGTGCTATCTGTGATTGATTTTGCTTTGAGAGAAAGATCATGAAAATGATGGATTTGTTTGTTAAAATAGTTGCATTTTAGAACTGTGTTATTTGTTAGAATATGTAAACAAATGTAATACAGTAAAAAATGTGCATTCCCCCCAGGCAAATGCAAACCTCATCATTACACTTCACCTGCATAAAACCTCTACAGAAACATTTAACCAGAAAAATAACCTAAGTGGGGTTAGAAGCACACCTTGAAACACATTTTCTGTGATCTCGCCCAGCATTCAAATGACACCTCAACTCATCACTGGAAGCACATGTTCTGCAGACGCAGCCAAGCAACACAGACAAAAGCTAACAGCTCATCCGAGCATTGCTCACAGCAGAAGCCGTGGATTACATTACCTTCTGGGAAATTCATGCATGTAGTTCATCCACTGCATCAAAGACTGAGTGCACAAAAGCAGACAACCAACACACACCACGTAAGTTCAATTGTTCAAACTTACTGTCCAGAAAGAACAGAGATACCCAGTTATCAGTGGGAAAATATTTTTTTTCTGTTTGGTTTGGGTTTGGTTTTGTGGGGTTTGGGTTTTGGGGTTTTTTTGGGGGGGTGGGAGGCAGGTGGTGCGTTTGGGTTTTTAACACAAAATGAACACTGCGTTGCTGACGGTCCAGGCTTCATCCCCAAAAGAGAAATCAACAGAAGAGCTTTAAGTGACAAAAGCAGGAACTACATTAATGCAGTCACTGTATGCTACAAACCAGGTACCGAATAGAGAGGCACATTATCATTTCTCAGTCCAGCTAAATCTTCAACCAAATCTCTCTCTTACTCTAGTCTTTATAGCTATTCCACCTGTTTAGAGGCTAATATGCTACTCTGCTCCACAAGCATCAAGTACCTTTTCTCTCAAATTACCAGATTAACACCACAAAATTCAAGCTGAGTAATTATTCTCAACTTGTATACAAGCCGAAGCCTGCTACTTCTGTTTTGGACCTGAAGAAGGGTTCTGGGTCTCCAAAGCTCTGGTAGCTGGTTTTATTTTCCTCCCAGCTATCTCAGTTTGCCAAATTAAAAAAAAAAAAAAAAAAAAAAAGTCTTGCAACTCTCAAAATCTTGTTTCACCATTTGATCTCATTAGTACCTTTTATTAAACAAGTAATCCGTTAGTTTTAACATGCAAGCATACAACGGTTTCCCTAATAGCTTTTTAATGTTCACATGCATGTTCAGATTAACCTAATTGCAGAACTGTTATCTAAATGGCATAGTTTTATCTCCATCTCTATTAACCGTACAGGTGACTAAATCAGATGAACAAGTGTCATGTCAGGTTAGGTTCTCCTCTTTTACTGGATGTATATTCTACCCTGTACCAAAGGGTGTAGAGCAATGAGTATTCATTTGGCCAAAGTGTGGAGAGACATCGCCTTCCAACCCCAGCTGTGGCAGACCCAGCTCACACCACCACCACTGCTGCGGGTCAGAGGAACTTCAGGCAAATCACGCAAGCCGGCTTTTAACATCATTTTAACATCACCCACCTAAAGCAGGTGACGGAGCAGGCAGGTAAACTGTGCTGCTGGCAGAAACTTCCCGTCAGCGGTGTGGCAGCAGCCTCATCCACACACAAAGCTAAACGTGGAAGGAGACGCATGACCTGGGTCCTAGGAACAAACAACCAGGCTGGATTGCAGGGTGTAGTTACATGGGCCGGCTGGCTGAATAGCGAGGACAACTGAGATAAAATCAGCGTGTTTACAATAGGAATAGTATAAGAAGAGATATGAGTAACTGTAATAAAGATGAAAGTGTTTGGCAGCTGTGTCTGTGGTCTCAACTTAGAGCTATTTTAAGATTTTGTTTTGTTATTATCATGTTTTGAATTGTTTCACTCCACAAACAAGTTTTGTGTAAAACGACCCTATTTTTAACAGTCTGTTTATAGATGATAAGATCTCCAGAAAAGCAACACCTCATTCGCAGACTCATTTTGTAGTTAGAAAACAAACACTTTAATTAGGGAGACAGCATGCTGTAACTGAAATGGCGAGAATCCCCCTCCCCACCCAAGAAACATGCATTTCCCCCTATGCAGTGCTGCACTCTCCAAGCTGTGCTGGAAGACTAGCCAGGGTAGCTGGAAGCTACCACTCATGTTACTCCAACTGCAGATCCTCAGACTTGGGTTGGATCAGCAGGGCAACAAAAATCCTACACAGCAGATATGTCCCCCACTTCACCAGCTGATCAATAAGAGCAAAAAACCTAGCTACGATGCAGGGACACGGAAAAGCTCTGGTGAATGCTGAGATATTGTCAGTTTATCAGGGTCTACTTACCCTCCCTCAAACTACAAAGAGAACATGTTATAGTCTTGACTGGTGGTACAAGTAGCCTTTTCACAAAAATACATTTCATACATAGAGAGCTTCTAGCGTGTAATCTAATAGCAGCAAAGAATTAGTTTTATGAGCATTATTGCTACACATAAAAGTGTTTAACCTATACTAAAACCCTCCTGCCCCAGATCATAACAGAAATATGCGAAAGGCTGGTCCCTCTCTTGCCTTGCATCCCCAAGTGTATATGGGACAGGTACATAATGAAGTCACTGCTTGGTAGAGGAGAAAAGGTGAGGACCCATTGCCTGATTCAAATCCCATCAAAGTTTGTGAGTCTTCTCATTGTCCTTGGGGAGCTTTGGGTCATTCTTTGATTTAATTATGGTGAAAGCGAAAATCATATTTGGACATTTTGTAATAGTTTTGTTTCCCAAGGATAAACATTTAAAAATATACCAAAGAAAGGCTGGATGAGGATGGGGAAGAATTCAAAGCTGGGCAATACTACATTAAATTATATCTAAAATGCGTGTAGGTGCATTGACCATAGGATAGGGGAAGTTACCCAAACTTGATGCATTCAGGCCAAGCCACGAGCACCAGACCACTCTTCTAGTCATGCGATTGCGAAATCAAGAGTATGGGAAAATGGGGAGTGTTCTGAAGTGAACACACAACCCCAGAGCACCCTGCACCAATACCTGATCCTCTCTACTTGTTTTGAATGCAATTGGCTCTGTCTCATCTAAAAATGACTATTCTTTCCATATACAGTACGAAGTGCAGGAAGCCACAGAAGATCTTATCTGCAAGGGCATGGGCACTTGGGTGGTGTCTACACTGACAATTTAGGCAATTTTCCCACGGTGGGGTTAGCACCAGAGGAATAACCTTTTGCTAGTAGCACTGCTTGGAGTGATGATGCAGGACAGAGACAAATGGTTTCTGATGACTCCGGCATTACTTAGCTCTGCTGCAAGCAAGTTGGGACAACACAAAAGTAAATATGCCTGTGCCTGACGTAGTGTAGCATTTCTGAACCAACGGTGAAGAAATTTCTGAAAACCCACTGAACAGACCAAACAACAGAACAAGACTTTGCAGAGGAAGATCTAATGTCAACTCTTAGAAAATCACAGTGATCAAAGCCTGGATACATAATAATGGTAGAAATAATTGAGTAAAAGGCACACCACTTATTAATCATTGGGAACATCTGTTTTGTGTTTTGGAATCACTCATTTCAAACTTGTGGCTAATCAGTTTTGCTCAAACTCTCAGAGTGCATCACTGCATAGTGTATGACATCAGGTTAGATGTTTAATTACTTCCTGCTTAAAGAGCATACAATACACACAGCTGTCTTCAGGAAGATCTTCAGAAACGAGAAAAAGATGAGATTTCCCAGGTCTACTTTCAAGAGAGCATGAACATATTTTATAGGAGCGAGACTGTCAAAATGAAGTAATCACAGGTTACTCATATCTAAAGAATTTGAGGTAGAGGGAGAGAAGTAGAATTCAACGTTGGAATATGCGTGTGCACAGGTAACAGGAAGAGGGAACTGAAACAAACACTTCTGTGATTTGTTTTTCTCAGGTCACTCAAAGCAGTTTTAAACCTGGTTTAACTGGTCAGTGCATCCTCACAAATGAGTGATCCTCTAGAGCACTGCCCGAGCTTCCTGTGCACACAGGCCACCCACCTTCACCACATCCTCCAGATCCAGACTCTCTGTATGGCCAGATGTGCTGCACATTCGCACCTCTTCTCCAAGAGCCCGCTTGCTTGACAAGACCCCAGAAATGCTGGCAGTAGGAGCAGGAGACTACTGTCTGAATTATTATCTCCCAGCAACACTCAAGCTCCTTCCCAACCACTTCACCAGACAGACGCCCATGGCAGAGGCGGCTCCAAAAGACATGGTGTTTTGGAGCAGGCGGCAGAGTGGTCCATGGCCTGCAGGTTGGCTACCTCTGTTCTGGAGTGGCATGAATCTAGCAGGCAACATGCCATTAAAGATGTCCTTCAGCAGTAGGTTAAGTTAATAGGAAAAAAGGGTTGAGACCAACATCATCATCTTTACATGAGAAACACCCCCTGCAACATTTTCCTTGTTTTTTCTTATTGATTATTAATTTTAATTTAAAAGAAACAAGGAAATTCAAATGCACACACTTTAAAGTACAGTAAGAGTTGAACAAGCCTTTGTAATTAAGGTGGTGAATGGGGGAAAGAAGCGATATCAGAGACATTTTCACTGTCCTGAGAACAGCTCAAAAAAGTCAGAGTGAAAAAATCCAAAATCTGAATATCCATTAATGTGCTCAGTAAATCTTAACACTGATCTGTATTGACAGATTCACAAAAATACACCATGTGTACGCAAGCACCGTGTATGAAGTGGGACTACAAACAACAACATCCCTAAATCAAAACGTCACTACACTGAAAACTGAAGGTCATGTTGGTGATTGAACTATGCATTTCTACACCTTAGCATATTCATATTCTCTTTGGTCAACCATCCCTTCTACTGAATTATCAAATTACTTCTGGAGTAGTATGTATTGCTGACAAACACTTTGAACTCTCTGTCTACAGAGCTTTTTCTCTTGGTACTCCAACTTATTTTATGATGAATTTTAACAACTGAATTTTAATAGATAATCCATACTATCTTAATTGAAAGAGCAAACATTAACTGAATTTAACATATAGAATCAATGTTCATTATTTGTAGAAATCAACGGATGAATCATTAGTAGAAAAAAATATACTCTGCTTTTGAAAACAGATAAATCTGGGTGGACAACAACCAAAAAAACTATTAAAAATCAAATACTCCCTGTACCACTAATAGCTTGGTCCAATATTCTTGACTAAGAACCAGACTGATGAAGGGGAGAAAAATGCTGCTAGTCACTGATACAGAGAAGTTGGAGTGGGAGCTCTCTCAGGCCCAAGAATATTTCTGGTTGTCAGAGGCTAAAAAGATTATTTATTGTTTCCTTCCTAAACCCAGCTCCACTGCCACCTGTTCAGAATTTACTATAAAGCTGTTAAACAAGATGAGAACTTTGATGCTGACTGTGAAAACAAGTTTCACTGTATCTGACCCGAGCAGTACTCACTACTGATCCTGAAGCAAAGGAATTTGATTTTTTTCTTTAAGCACAGCTATCTTTTTACCTTTATAAGCTGTTTAAAAAAATGTAAATAAAATAACTCAGTGGACAATAGAGGGCATTCATCCCACAGAAAGACAGCCGCCACCCTTAGACATGAAATATCGCAGCACATTAAGTCATGAGACCCCGCTAATCAAAGCTGACAGGGCCCTGAATGTGATTTCTGCTGAGACTTAGCGATATCATGGGGCACTGAAGCATGCACAGCCTGCCAGACTGCCCCTGTTCATGTGACAATGGCTTTTATTCCCGAAAGGGGCCTGCGAGTGACAAGAGTCCCCTTTGTCTTTAGGCTCCCGCATTCGCAGTGCAAGAGAGGTTCATTCAACCAGCCCCAGACACTCTTTGAAAGGCTGAAGTGTAACATAAGATGACCATGAAACACTAGCTTGCCTTCTGCCTACCCCTCATTCTTCTCAAGCACAGCCTGGCCTATTCAGGGCCTCTCACAGACTCGCTCGCACTGCATTACCCCCGGTCTGCTGAATCCCCGCATTGTCCCAGCCCCACCAGCAGCCATCGCCCTTCCCACAAAGCCGTCCACCCGGCAGCCCGAGCAGGCTCCGGCACGGCCCGGGACGGCCCGGGACAGCCCGGATCGAGGACGGCGTGGAGCCACGGCCTGTGGCTTCAGAGGGCTTCTGAGAAGGGGACAAAGCCGCCACATTTCACCTGAAACAACCTGAGCGGGGATGTTAAACCCTTCTGTCTCTTCACGCCATGTGGGTCTGGAAGAGCAGACCCGGGAGCCCCTTGCACAGCTCCATGCTGCCATACTCCTCACGCAGCTGCAAACTCCATTCACAAAAGAATGCATAAAAACCCCAAACATGCCAGACGCCTCAAAAACTCACTCACACGTCCCTGCCTTTGCCTTTAACTCTCACAGTATCAGCTTGTTTTTCTGCGTCATGGGAGCACTAGTGCCATCCGCTGGCCAGCGCTCCCCGTCAGGTGCCTCCTCACCACAGCTACTATTTCACGCTGCTGAATCAGAATGAAGTTGCCTCTACCTGCGCCATCTTCCACCAGCCCCACCACCGCCTGTACGCAGCCGACGATCTTCCTGCTGCCCCCACCACGCCTGCCCCCTGCCCCGTCCGGCAGCCCTCCCGGCACCTCACTGCAAAACTCCCTGCTGCTGCAAGTCACAAACTGGTTCAGCTTTTGACCAGCTCTACTAAAATAAGGCATCCAGGGAGGGCCGGATGCAGTTCCGAAACCAATAACCACCATGCCCAACCCCAGGGGTCTCTGGGATCTCGTTTTCTGAAGAGATCTTTCTCCAAAACCTCTGTGAGGGAAAGGAGCCTTAACCCATGGGGCAGAGCTGGGGACCTCCATGGTTCGCACACCACAGTAGGGAATGCATCAAGACAGGCAAAGGGAATAACGTGCTGTAGTATAAATGCCTGGTGTCTTGTTGTAAATACAGCAAGAAAATAAATAATGACAGCAAGGATTTATAAGGATTTCTGCCCTTTCTGGTGAGAGACAGAGCAGCCAAAAATCCTACATGTGAATGTGCTTTACTGCCTCATCTGAAAGATGGGGAAGAGCAGGACGAACAGACACCACAGCCGACTGCAAGTGCTCAGAGCCCTAGTTCCAGGTTTTTGGGGGTTAGTTGCTGTGAACTTAGGTATGATCAGTCCCCAAGGGCAGTAAAAGATTTCCTGTTATTCTTGAAGATAATGCTATTCATCCTTCTGGCAACAAAACAAAACTAGAAGAAAGTTATGGCTGAGGGTAAGCAACAGTTGAGGTTTCCTGTTCTTCACACTGGGAATGACTAGTAAATGAGCTTTTCTGTGGAAGAAAGAACAGAAAAACAATTCCAGCAGAAAAAAAAAAAATTAGAGCTTTCCAAAACCAGATCTAGAAAGAACTGCATTTCTAATGAAAACAATAAATATCTTTGGAGCCATGAACTTAAAAATCACACTTGAATATAGTCAAATGCTACGTTTCTGTTAGGATTTTCAAACACTCATGTTCAAAAACTTACTGAGCAAAAGAGTAAGTTTCAAGTAGCTACCTGTGAACTTCTAATCAAATATGAAATATCCTTGTTTCAGTATTCAAAGAAATCAACAAGAATGGAATTCCACAATCTCATTTGGCAATTCGGCTTTACTGAAGAATAGGATTTTAAAAATGCTATTTGATTTTTAATTTTGCTAAACAAGATCAAGCTGTTCCACACCATCAAAGTGAACCATCTTCCTTTGAGAAAAACAAACCTATGGGTTTTGCCTTTTAAAGAGAAGCGGCCGGGGGGAAGCATTAACAGTATTGTAGTTTGCTCCTAAGAACACTCGCAAGGCTACCAAAACATCATGGTGGTGCCAGAGATGCTGCAATTACTCTAAATCACAGGGTAGAATATGTCAAATCCTGGGTTTGGTGAACTCTGGCCAGTGACAGCCACTCAAACCCAAATACATGAGTAGTAACACATTTTGAATATGAGCCTCAATAGTAAAGGGGCTTCGAAACTCCTCAAACTGGAACCCTTGGTTAGGGTAATCACATGGGAACAGAGAGATTTTCCAGCCCCTCCTCGCTGCAGGCAGATTGGAGATAGCACAGCAGGTCTATGACCAACTACTAAAATCCCTTCTTTTCTTGCCAAGGACAAGGAAAACAAAAAAGAACACAGCCATCCCCTTAAATTCTCCAAATTAAACCCTATTAACCTATTACTTTCAAAGGTCAAAAAAGGGGTGGAGGAAGGATTCACTGGCATTCTGTACTCAGCCATTAGAAAAAATGAGGTTGAACACAGCCTACTCATGTACATGGGAAGACCATGCTAAGCTGTACCATTCACAGTGTGCAGCTGCTGCGATGAAATAGAATTCACATTGAAGTGCATCCAAAAAAGGACACAGACATTAACACAGAACTAGAGAGCTGGGTAGGTAAATTTATTTGAAAGACATGACCCACCTCTTTGTAATCGCCCTTGTGATAAAGATGACTGACGTGTCCAAGCAAATAGTTCCGGTCTGCTGTATTGAGCTGGTAAATGCTAATCAGAGGGTCAAGAAGATTAGCTGGGCACTGGGCTAGTATTCCGAGTACACGGGCCTGCAGCTTCTTCAGCTTGATGCCAGACTAAAAAAAAAAATTAAAAAAAAAAAAAATCAAACACAGATTTAGTAAAGATGGCTACAATTCAATGGCAGTTGAAAATGCAGCTTGTTTAAACAGTGGAATAAGCCAATTCCTTGGGAAGGGATTCTCCAGTTTCCCCATGGAGTCTGCAAGCAGAAATCAGAACAATATGATACACATTTTTTTCACAGCTTCCAATTTAAAAACATTAAATGTTTGCGGAATAATTCTGGAAAAGGCATATGGCCTTGTGCAAAAGTAAAATATGAAACTGGAAAAATGCCCTCTTTTACTAACACAGCTATTTAGAAATTCTCCCCTCTAGTTCCCAGCAGAAAATCTTTGAATCCAGCAACTCCCCTCAAGGGAGATCACACCTATCAGGCATAAGAATTCAATTTTCATTCCTAGGCTTGCTCCTGGGTGCAAGAAGGGCACGAAAAGCAAAAGCATGGCCAAAAGATGCACAGATACAAGTATTAATCCTTGTGTTCCTACATGATCACTCTCTTATGACATAGGAATTTCAGTGCCAGTAGCACTTCACTGCACTTTGCAGATACTGTAATGGCAGAGCTCAACATCTAAAAAGAGCCATTTGGAAAAATGGGAAATGAAACAACACAAATATAGAAGTATCTCGCAGTTCAGAGCCAAAAGCACATAAAAAAGAGAAAAATCTCGGTAGGTCAGAGTATACAAAGGCATAAGGAATGGTAAACATTAGGATGTATAATCTGATGACCCAACGTTACAAAGCTAATCATTCAGCCGCTGAAAAGTCATACTGTTACCATTTTCTGCATTCCCGATGATAAAAGCTCCCCACCATATGGCAGGAGTTAAGCAATCATACAGTAACTGGCTTCTATTTGCAGAACTGGAAGAATATGCAGAGTAGATTACTGCAATTGGTTTTATCCTGACAGCAGGGATGTGAGTTCCAGAGGGAAAGCCTCCAGCCCGGCAAAGACTGCAAGATCAATGCTTGATCAAAGTGGTTTGATCTGGAAAGATGGAAATCCCAGCTTGGAAGGGGAAACAGAGCTCTCACATCACAGCTTCTAGTATTATTTCATTTTCAGGCCAGCATACAACAGATAACTAGGAATTTCACACCTCGTCACGCCATGTTTGTATAAGACTATAGAGAAGATGTGGGACCACAGAATAAAGTGAAATTGGGGACACTTGAGTGACATTAAAATCAATTGCCCTCTCCTTTCTCCCAGCTTTCTTGCTCTCTCTTTTTCTAACCTGTTGAACAGCAGGATGCTCTTTTATCCAAAGCTGCAACTCAGCGGTGATGTAATACCCGAGGGAATGCCCTTTCCCCCTCCAATCGCTGCTGCTCTCCAGCATGTCCAGGAGTCCTGCCAATGGGTCCTCCAGTCCTGCAAAGCCCCGCCTGATTTCTTCCTTGAGCTGTTGAGATACAAAAACACATTGTCATGTACAAAAAGATTAGTGAATCCTCCCTTCCCCCAGCTGAACACAAAGCTTTATTTTTTTTAATTTAATCTATTCAGAGAGGTAACTGTTGCTATTCAGCCACCATCCGTGCCTCCAGTGACTTTTCATGTCATTACAGATTCCTTCATGGCTCACTGCACCTCAAACCCAATGGGAAAAGCAGCAATTGTCCACACTAATTATCCCATAAAGACAGAGAAGTTGTTCTGTGGGGCAGACAAAGGGGCTTGGGATTTGGGGGAGGGGGAGAAAAGAAGTGAGCTGGAGAACAGGGTGTTATTAGGAAAATGGCAATATTGAGGTAGATAACCAGGCTCAAAAACCTACTCATCTTCTAACAGACATGCAAGTAATAAAGCATATAAACCCCTCCTCCTCATTCTTGTACCACAAACTTTCATGTTTGACCTTACACCCACCTCAGCCACGATGGCATAATGCTCCTCAACGTAACAGGAATATTTGGGAGTATCAAAATAGTTTGGATTTTACACACAAGATTAAAAAGAAAGAAATATCGGAGTTCAAACTCTGTCAGATCACCATCCTGCAAATCTACGCTCCTTTCCTCCAAACCTACCTGAGCGGGGTATTTTCTGTCGGCTACCTACTGCCACTGCACGTCAGGCACCGCACACCTCCGCAAGTCTGAAGGCTGTGCGAAGGGACCCGGAACATGGGAAAACTCCATGCCATAAATCTTAGGAATCCCAGGGTGATGTGTTTAGAAATGTGAAGGAATTGGACACTCACTTTGCGAATGTTAATAGGCTACTTACTACCCATCTGGTAGAAGTGATAAATTAGCAGTGCTGAGCAATATCTTTATAATGTTTACATTAGAAGTAGTTTCCAAGGAGCTCGGAGGGTTGGCAGGGTGAGGAAGTGGCATCCTTCAGTACCCACACAGGACCTTTCACTGCATGGTACATGTACTGGCGTGGAGCAAGGCAAAAGCAGAGACAGAAAACAAGAAATCACTAAGAGCAGCTGCTCTCTTTCTTTTCTGGCTAAAAAGCAAAATCCAAAAGATGCTCGTTCCCGCCTGCAGCCAGCACTTGTAATTTACTGTATGTGATGGCCCCAGCCATAGCTTCCAATGGAAACAACATAAAAGTTTGAAGAATGACATGGAAAACAAAAGAAAATCTACAGAAAATTTGCCAATGAATTTGTTCTTTTTTATCCATCGACAATATTTACTGGAAGACAGTTATTTTCCATAGTGTCTTTCATGTCTGGAAAAACCACAAAACCTATCGTTTATGACAGAAACTGTTTCTTTCTCACTAGATTATCAAATGTAGCATGAAAAAGCTGATGACTAACAAAGATGTGACTTTAGATAACAGATTTCTCCCTGTAAGTATTTCTCCCTGTGAGAAGAATTTGAGATGTTAAACACAGGGCTCCAACTTCACTGCGAGATTCAGCAGAAGGAAAAGGCAAGTTCTTATCCAACCACAAATATCCAACACAACAGCCAAAGGAAAACAAAGCAACTCGCCAACTAAATTGCACTGTTTATAAATGGCCTCTCTTCTTTTTTTCTTCCCCCCACCCCCCCCACCCCACTTCAGCAGATTTAGACTGAACAAGAGCTTTCACCACACTGCTCAGCTCCTCCTTGGGCTGGAGTCAGAGCCCGGGCTTTGGCAGGATGGGCTCTAGCAGACACCAGGTCCTGCGAGAGCACAAGCCTGCTTTCACAGGCAGAGCATCTCCAAACACTGACACAACTGCCAGGAGCACTGGCAGTAACTGTTGTTACCTAGACTGTCTTGACTTCGTACCAACTAGACTTTGACAAGCAGGGGAGAAGCCTTCTTCAAAATTTCCTAGCAATCTGAAGACTTCAACTATGGTACATATAGTTTGAGGGGGAAAAAAAAACAAATTAAAAAAAAGGCATGAGACACCTAAATCAGAGAGGAAAGAGTGCTGTGCTGCCTGGCTCGTCTCTCTGCCAGAGAAGGATTCCTCTCAAACGTGTAATTGCCATTTCCATTTCAATTGATTCCCATGGCAGGGAAGGCTCCTTGGGGGATTTCTACAGCCTGACAGATCATGGGAATAGGAAAATTTTGCTGATGCTCAAACTACATACTCCTTCGTTCAGTTTTGGTCCCTTATTTCTAGTTACACAGCTCAGGGCAGTCTGCTGATGCTTCTTGGTTATTCCAAACCTGTCTCTCCTATGTAGGAAATGACCACTACTTATAACCATGTTCCAGAACTGACGTCACGCCATGGACAGATGCCCTCCTTCTGCTCATGGTCACTAATTTGAGACCAACGGGCTGATTCACACTAGTTAATAGACAGTATTGACTTCCGTTCACACACAGCAGAAGGCAAAGAAGCCCCCTGCCATTTAAATGTCAATGGAGCAGACTGAGCTGTATTTAAGTCAACTTCCCTCATTTATTTGAACCAGACCGTTGGATGTAAGCAGCAGCACTACACACCCCAAGCTGCACAGAGAGGGCAGGGCAGCAGCTGCCCCTGAAAAAAGTGTCAACACTTGCTGTGGGTGCACTGCGTGTCTGAACCGCGGCGATGCCCTGAGCATGGATCAGCCCATCTCAGTAACAGTGTGACGAGCGTGTGTCAGAAACCACTGGGGACATTCATGCTGTGCTCCCCACCTTAGAGGGAGCTGCTGCTGTGCCACCGTCTGGTCCCACCGCAGCCCTCCTCATCTCTCTAAAAAGACTTTCCTCAGGGTTCAGAAACGCATCCTCCAGGTTCAGAAACGCGCTTCTGCTCGTGCCCGCAGCCACGCGGTGCTGCCTAAAGGCTGGGCCCGAGGGGGACAGACCTGCCCCACCGGGGAGCTGCAGCCTGCATGCTCTCCAAAACCACCTGTCTCACCGGGATGACCGCTCCAGAAACAAACAAACTGAATAAGCGGAGCTGCAAGTGTGACTCATGGGGATCCTCAAGCTTTTCCACCCTCAGCAGGAAAGCTGCGGTGCTCTCTGCCCAAGGACACGTTGATGGGAGGCTTTGTCTTTTTCAGAGTATTTTTCTTCACAATCCACACACATCCCAGGGTACACAGTACAGAGATTTTGATGATTACTCCTTTCTACTGTTGTTTTGTGGGATTAACTGCCCTCAAGACCTAACAAATAATATTTTTTTTCCTCCAACTCTAACAAAACTTGATAGAAAGCTCAAGGCTTCAGAGTTGCTGAGCTCAAGTCTATGCCGGTGACTGACCATTTGGAAAGGCACCTCTCACACTGTGTTTCCAGTTGTTTAATTATTCCGTCTGGGAACCACAGACTATCAGTAATGGAAAGTCTAAGTGCAGCAGACAAGGACAATGACTAAACACTCCAGACACCTAGGATGGAGCACGTACACCAAGGTACTCAGCCACGCCGGCCACTTTACACAGGACACGTTCCACGTGGCTATGTGGCGAGCAGCAGGTTTTGGGTCTTTTAGAAGAAAACATCTCGGCTATGAACCTGCCTGAACAATGCAGAGTTAAACATGGGAAACTCACCACTAAGCTGATGCATCTAGTGTTTTTGTTAGTTTTCAAGCTCCCAAATTTAGATGAAGTATATTTTACTCCCTATGAGAAATCTCCACGTAGAGCCCATAGGGTGCTGTATAAAAATACAGCACTAATTTTAGACAGGCAGTGTAAATTGCATTCACCACTCTAAAAGGCAAAACCAAACCAAATCAGAAAAAAAACAGTAAAAATACTTTGATATCATTCCACTTGGCAAAGAGAACTTTTCTACTGACTTCAACCCTCATTTTTTCAGCTACTAGAAATACTCTTCCCCTTCCCTCAAATATCCTCCATTTAATGGACAAAAAGAGTGTTTAGAAGAAAACAAAAGCAACTTTGATTTTTTTCCCTCTGTAACTCAGCCCTGTAAACTTCATCTCTTTTATATGAGCCCCTGAGCCGCTTCACATCACACAGAGCTACCTTTTCTTTTCACTTCTTGCTGCAAATGCATAGGCTCTTCCCCTGTGTGCTGGAACTGAAAGCAATCATGAAGAATTGCAGGTCTGACCTAAGCGTTCTGCGTCTGGACATGCTCTGCATGCAGTTATTAACTGCAGCGTGGAGGGGAGGCTCAGCCTTACCTTCTTCATCTCTTTCTTTGTCCAGAGAAGCTGAAGGGTTTTCAGCAGTAAGAGTGGGTCCTGGCCTGGAGGAGGGGGAAGAAAGAGAGAGGGAGAGAGAGAAAAGCGGGGGGAGAAAAACAAAACAAAACAGATTTATTGGCTCTGTACAGGCAGCCTAGACACACTGGTGCATTGTCTCACCGAAGAGAAATCAGCTACTCCATGCCACTGTGTTTGAAACCACCAACCTTCTAACTGTCAGTCAGGATTAAAGTGCTAAAATCCCTCACTCTGAAATCCTAACAAAATAACAGACATCATCCATGCATGGCTTTAACTAAACACCCACACGGGTTCAAATACTGAAAAGCTGTATTCGTGCATTTACAACTAAATCATGCTGCTCCTATGCATCAAATACATCCCCATCAGTCCCCCCACCCCTCCCCCTTTTTAATATTAAACCAAAATGGTCCTAGAAGAGTAAGTAAGCATCTTGCACAAGTTGGGAAGGATTATCAACACACTAATTTTTAATGAAATGGCTCTAAAGTGTTAACCTCATCGCAACCTGTGGACGGAAGATGCGAATGGGTGAATTTATGGGAAGACCAGCCTCCATTTGCTTGGCAAGCGCAGGGCAGCCTTTGTGTGCTGGAGAGCCGAGCCTGCCCGCGCCGGGCCCGCCACGCAGGGCTGGAAGCAGGCTGGGCTCTGACGTGATTCGGCAAGATGATGTTTGAGGAAGAGAAAAGATGAAATGCTGCTGTGATTAGTGGCAAGGCTGAACAAAAGAGTGATCAATTATTTCAAAGGAAGGTTATTTGGAATTTTTCTCTTTTCACCTAGTTATTTCAGAACTCACATCCAGTTGTTATTTTGTATGCGTTATCATTCATCATACCAGTACTATTCATCATACCAGTATTTCTTAACCAAATGTTTAAGAATATTTCATCTGAAAAGCAGTAACATTTTTGATATCTGGTTCTATTTAATTCGCAATCATTTACTTATGAAACCATGACTCAGAATATTCTGAATGAAAATCTTCTACTGCATCAACAGTTTAAATGTGAAGAATGAATTTAAAATCCTGAATGAGTTCTCCAAAAACACTCCTTGTATATTTAATACACCTCCTCTTATGTTTTCATAAAGCCAAAAGAAAAATGTTAAACTGGAAAGGAAACGTCCTTTCAATCACCTTCTGCATTCTACAGTTCCTAAATAGCTCCTTTCCAAAAGCTAGATTTCTTGCTTAGTATCCCATCTCACTTCATATTTCAGGTCACAAAAAGCTACTTCAACTGTGAAAAGCTCTACCTCATCCAACTAAACTCTGAAGCACTGCCTTTATAGAATATTTTAAGTAGCAAGCTGATTAGTGGTCAAGCCAAGAGAATGATAGTATTCCCATTATCCACTAACCTCTGGGAAACACCAGCCAAATTAAAAATGCCACATTTACAATTCATAAGATAACATTTTCTCTCATCTCTGGCTGTTCTGAAATCTTGAACTCTCCAAACACTGGCTGTTCTCAGCTACTGCTGCTCCTTTGGAAAAAGAAAAGTCTCTTTTTACAACAAAACAGAAGAAAATCCAGATCCCTACTCCCCACAAAATTAGCAACTAACAGTCAAATTCAGCCCATGTGTGTGCATGCATACATACACACTCTCCTCTTGGCTTGACTCCCAAAGAAATTTATACACACACAGGGAAAAAAAATTAGAATGCAACCCAGTGTGTAACTAAATACACTGTAAATCTGAACTGTAATTAATGCAGTGAACGAGCCGGAATGATACAGGAAATGAGAGCAGTGAGGAAAGCAGTGTTTCACTTCAGATACAGCCAATAATTCAACTTGTTAAAAAGCTTTCTAAACCTCAATCAACAAAACAAGCCCTTTTCTTACGTGACTTTTTCTTACCTTACCTCCCTGTAACTGAAATCTGATCTCACCATTTCTTCAGCACATAGACACATGAAAACCATCTCTCCAGTCAATTTTGAACGACTAAGCATGTTGCCAGCATGCCACTGTGCAAGGATGGCTAAGTAGGAAACAACCTTCCCCCTCCCCAAACCCTGGAAGTGAAGGCACCCATAATGTAGTTATTGCCATGAAATGTCTCGGGGCGGTGCCGAGCCCTGCTGCCGGGCAGCCAGGCCAGCGCCGAACCGCTGCGGCAGGAGGTGGGCAACCGCACGGAGGGCAACCCCCCACCTTCTGGCATGACCTGACCAAAAGGCTTTGCTCTCCGTTCAGTCCGTGCTCAGCAAAGAGGCAATTCCACTCAGTGCTCCAGAACGGGGACTGAACAAGGAGAGAAAACACTGAAATATTAACTGTGGTATGCTGGTGTCGGAACAGTGCTGTTTCCTTCCTTACCTGGTAAGGCCTTCTTAGTATCTAAGGAGGAAAGGTAGTCAGAGGCTAAACGTAACAAGATAACCGACAAGCAGTCTCTCCTAGAGCCAAACATAAACAAGACAACAAAGCAACATTATGCATTCGCCTACTCCCACCAGAGTGGACAGATGCTGCAGTTCAATGTTGGACCTTGAGCTGCTGGATCTAGCCACCCTCCAGCTAGGACAGAAGACGTAAATGTGAAGGTCCACATCATTTTGGCTTCTGAAAGAAATGAACGTTTTATCTTTTCTTTCTCCTGCAGGACCTCTTTGGGGGACTGGCCTCCTCATGGTTCTCCTGGCACCCTAAAGAGTGAAAAATGAGTGTCTCTGGCATGGTCAATGAAACAATAACAGTACTGTTATGTTCCCATTGGAATACCAGATAGGTTCCTGCTCATCCACATCTGAGAAGGAACCAGAGAAGCAGCAGGAAACTAATGCCAGGATATCCAAGGGAAAAGGACAGGACCTTACACGGAGTTTCGTAAGCCTTCCAGAATAAATCTGGAGAGCAGACAATTGCCCAGCACAAAAAGGAGCGAGGAAGAAACACAAGGGAAGGTAGAATGAAGCAAAGCGACTGAAAACCAAATGGTCATACCTGAACCACAAGTGCATCTGGGCTCAACTCAGACGATAAGAACAGGAAAATTCTGGAGTGACCTCCAGACACTGTAGTAGGAGCAAGAAGCAGCAATTACTAAGATACATGTATTAAAACAGTAACAGGACAGTGCCTGCAAAAGCAAGGATAGGTCCCAGAGGCCAGAAAAACGCCTTCATACATCACAGCAAGAACAGCCAAAATCTCCCACTTCTGAAGCAAAGTTAAATTCTGCAGAGACTCCTACATACTGAGAGGTAGCCAGCTATTAGCAAGGGTCAATCAATGACCAAACCAAACAAAACAAAGATGAGGCCATGTAAAACAGCGTAAAGAACCAGTGCGGCAAGGAGGAGAGCATCAGCTCTCTGCTCCCAGCTGTGAGCAGGCAAGGATGGCCAGGTCTACCATGCTGGAGAGGCCGCGACGTGCCCCAGGCAGCTGATCCCTTTCAGTTCCTAGATCAAGCTCGAAGCAAAAGTGCTCAGTCCAACACTGATCCTTCACAGCTCCACAGAAAGGGGCTGCAGACCATGAAATATCTGGCAAAGCTTCATCAGAACAAGGTTATAGCACTTTGGTGGAGATCTCAAAAAGACGCACTTGCATCCACTCCATCAAGACAGAAATGAGCTCCATTTCTTGATCTGATAGTTTCGCCAAATAGTATGTTCCTGTGTTAAAAATTTTGACATTAGTGTATTTCCTTTCAACATTTTTCATTCTGAAAATAAATTTCCTCTGCCCTGAATCTGGTACCAAAATTGGAAGAGATGGTAAATCAAATGTTTTCCAGTTCTCAATATCTGTGGTTACGTGTCAAAACCATATAAACCACAAGGCTTATATTTTTGAGTTAGAAAAGTGCCTTTGAGGAAAGCCATAAACTACTTTCTGTTCATTCTCTCCTTTTCCTTTGTGCATACATCACTCAAAACCTGCTGTGATCACAACAAAAGCAGTGCCCGCGGGCTGGTGAGGTAAAGCAGTGGTTTTGCTATTGCGTCCTTGCAAAGTTCTGCTGCATTATTCACCGGTTCTGCTGAAATGCCCTGGCAAGAGAAACCCACTTTCTCACTGAGGCTCCTTGTGTCTCTCTCATGGGCAAAGTGAGACATCCAACCCCAGAGGAGGAATTTACTGATGAAAAAATCTCTCAACACTTTTTTTTTGTGTCAAAAGCCATTAAATGCCCCACGGCCCGAGACCTGGAAGAATTCAGTCAACTAATTAAAAGATAACAGAATGCAAAAAAAAAAGGAATCCCCAAAAAGGAGGCTAATGTGACTGAAATGCAGGATCGCATCCACCAGTCAGTCAACTACAGCTGAAATTCATGGAAAGAAAAGGTCAAGAACAGAATGATAATGGTTAAGCCTTCTTTAGGCAGACAGCTTATACCTCTGCCCTGCAAACTAAGAGGATTTTACTAAATGTTCAATGGAATATATAACAAATCCAACCCACCCAGTAAACAATCAGTTAATTTTTACTATTATCTATTGGTTTGTGTGCCTTCTGCCCCAATAAATCCCTGAAATCTGTCCTCTGTGAAAACTCCTGTTAATCTCAACAAGCCTTTGAGATATTTTTCTGAGAGGAAAATACAGGTTCTAGGTATTTCAATGCCATCACAGATGCAGCTAGCCCATTTACACTTAAAAACTAAAATATGTAAATGTCTAGGTAAGGCATAAACTGGGGGTGGGTGGGGGGAGCAGGGTTATTCAGCCAACTCCCATTTCAGAAGTATGATGGGTACACCTAACACTGTGTAATTTAAATTACATCTGAAAACCAACTAATAGGATGCTATGTGGATTAAGAATTAATCAAAGTCTCTTATCAAAACCTACTTTGTCTTTTTTTTTTCAGAAAACTGTAGTTCACACCAAGTATGTGCTAATTTTGTAGAAGAGAAGGCTGATGGGGAACAGAAATAATATCACTTTGATGATGCAAAAAATGAACGGATACATTTTCTAGTGACAAATTTTGAATCTCTAAGAACAAGCTGATTTAATTAAAAAGATACAAAATTTCTCCATAGAAACTCACAGATTTTTACACCTTCTAGCTTTTCTTGCTGTGCCTACTTTTAATGAGCACACGTAACACAAATAAACCTTCCAATTTTTTTTAAGTATTTTTGAGCTTGAGAAAATGAATCCATATGGAATTTCTCCTAACAATGTGAAATGACATTTATAAAAGACACAAAAAGGATTTTAGAATATACAGGTATCATGCAATACACATTGTAAAATTCTGGTTTGTAATTAAAATAAAAAAGAGGAAGCAGGTACAATAAAGAAACAAAAGGTAAAGTGCTATATTATCTTAAAACGAGTAGAAAGACTTCAGAAAAAGCATGTATATGTGGGCATTAGCCAGTGGGGCATGGCAGTGCCATTCTCCTTTTGCTTTGCAGGAGGCTTTTTCAGTAATTTGTTCTTGCTTGGATTTATCCCTGGGTCTGGGGAGAGATACCCAACATGCCACATAGCCATGGAGAGGGTAAAGGTCTCATACATACCAGAATTAACGGTCACCAATCAAAACACATATGATACAGATTAATCACTTCTCTTTTTTTTTTTGTAAACAGTTAGGATTATGTTATCGCAACAGTGTTTGGCCCTGCCACATCATCCCTGTCTCGTGCTGAAGACTCACCTTCAAGAGACGCTTAACTCTCTGTTAAGCCTGAGGCCTCCACAAACCTAGGATTGAGATGGGGAAATGCCTTTGGAAACAGACAGAAATTCAGATGACGAGAAACCACACAGTGCCCCAGAGCATCCGTACAAACCATGCTCCCCAGAGCTGGGAACTTTGGGCAACTTCTTGCTTATTACTGTATCTTTTGGAGTAACTGTTGTGTTTCCATCGTAGGTGCATCCAGTTAAAACATAACCTTGCAGCAAGGCTAATGTAACTCTCTTCCGTGGTTTCAGAGGGAGGGAAGAGGGGAGGGTAATTAGTGCTTCAGAAGCTGCAAAAGACAGAGGTGGGACGCGGGGGGGGGGGTTGCCACTCATAACTTGACAGATGCAATATCCTGAGAAGTGGGTTTGTCAGTATTGCTGCTCCATCCCCCTTGTACCAATCCATTCTCCATTTCTTATTGAGAACACATGTTCTAAATGACATTTAATGGCATTGCCATAATTTGCCGGTATTTTTGCAAACGGTGCCAAGGATCATATTTCCTACTTCAGCCACAACGAAATGCAACCTCTGCTTGCTTTGCATCCACGCCGACACAGGAGTACAGCTGAGAGCGCCACTGTTTTTTGCAAACCCAAGGTCAGTTTTTCCCTTTTCTCATTCAATTCACTTTCTGAATATAAAAGTCACAAATGGTTTTGCTTAATAGAGATGGCATTGTACCAAACGAGTTGTAACTGGGAGTGAAGAGGTATATAAAAATGTAGTGTTTCCCATAAAGAATTAAAAACCAGACAAGTTAGCAAGCAGCCAAGAAGGCAGAGCTCCAAACTACCAAGAAACCACAGTAGGAAGACCAGTACCAAAGCAAGGGCTTAAGCAACCCTTTGGCAACCGCCATGTTTGCCCTGCATTCCCCCCACACCTCCATGCCCCAAAACATGCGTTGCTTCAGTGAGGTCTGGGTCCCCCCTAAGCCGTGGCTGCAGGGCCAGCTCGCACTTGGCACGTGTGGGTGAGTGTCTGTGGATGCTGCTGGAGCACCTGGGGCCCGATGCCCACAGTACTTCTCCCCAAATTAGCGCCCAACAAATGTGCTCTTAGGGACGGGGAAGTGAGCGTGGACCTGTGCGGGCAGTGGCCCCCATGCATCAATTACCTGACGAGTGTCCATGTCATCTTCTGATCAGATCTGCAAGTTCACATGAACCATGGCTCTTGGATATCTTGTCATTACCAATTAAATTGTCTACAGTTGTCTTAGGGGAGAATGATTTTTTCCAGAATATCACTCACATTCCAGTAACACCATGACGCAGATGAACTTCCAACGCGTCCTTCTCCACCCCTGCAGGTTACTTTTAAATGTAAACTAGCACCATCTTGGGCATGGGGAGGATTTTCACTCAGAAGAGTGTCCACTCCTGTTTCAGATGCACCTGCACCAAGGGGGTCAAAGGTGCTTTAATACTTTCCCACGGCACAGGCTGCGTCTTAGGAAAAAGAGGTATTTCCAGGAACGACAGCAGTTCACTTCCAAGAACACTATGACTAAGGAGTAACCACTCAGTGATTCATCCCCATCTCCACGGACTGCAGTGATGAGACCCCCACTAAGAATAAAAGCACCCCAGAGCTATTTGCTCGCAGGGAAATGTCTCAGGTAGCAGTGTCTGCAGACAGGCAGAGGAATGCTGCCATGTAAGAGCCTGATCAATTTAAATGTTAATTACATCCCACCACTGAATCCTCCAGTGCAAAATTTTCAAGAGGATCAGATGTCACAAAACTATTTCATTTCAGAAGCAATAAACTGCTCTGCTTTAGCACAATTTCCAGGGCTCCAAAACTCACTCACCATTCCCGCTACCAATTCCTTAACTGCATCTCCCACAAAAGACAAATATGCTTTTAAAATGTGTAACTATGTGGGTTTAGCTGAACTCAAACAACAAGGAAATGAAGCAACAAGACGGAGAGGGTCCTTCTTTATAAGGTATGTCTGGCTCACTCCAGCCTTTGGCTCAGTTTCCAGTTTTAGCTACAGCTTTCTAATCGACAGAGCTTTGAACTCCACCGCACAGAATGCTTCAGATCTCAGAAGGGAAGTAATCACAGGCAGCTACCACAATCTTAAAAACTCCATACACCACACACCTCCCCTATAATTTTAACGTTAAAGATTTAGCCTTTTGGGAGGTCTGTGAGTCTAGGTTCACCAAAGAAAAGCATTTATTACTTGTTCCTCCAGTTCTTCATTCACACGTTTGGACTCACCTTCTCCACTAACACAGCCAGTGGAAGGATCTGCATCAGACAGGAGGGGAAAAAAAAAAGAAAAAAAAAAATCCCAAACCCAGTAAGTTCCTCACTTGTAATCACCTGATTATGGACATCAGTTTGTTTGCAGTAGCCAGAATCCTCATGTAACCTTATTCCTCCATTTGTTGACCAGCTGTGACCGTTCTGATACATTTCTTCCAGCCCTGTGATGCCCTTACATGACAGTCATCTACTCCTGCTTGCCAGAGGAGATCCGTAGGCCGTGGCTGGGTTTCCCCTGCGCTCTCTCTACAGCAGATGAAGAGACATCTTCCCCACGGCTGGGATCGTTACTGAAATAAGGTGTTCACACCACCTAACACCCTGCCATGAGGTGGTCCAGACAATACTTGGAACTGCAGAACCAGTTTATGTTTTGGTTCGTAGGCCAGAGGGAGATGTCAGGTCAACCCAAAACAATTCCCCCTACCCCAGTTCTCTCCCTGTACCAAAAGCAGGGGGGGAAGCTTAATTTCAATTCAAATGAGACAGTTGTTTCACTCAGCAGGAAATATTTTGTTTCACTTCAGGGGGGAGGTCAGTATCTAGAAGCTTATCTTCTGGTGGTTCTTCGTCATCTTTCAGACAGACCTGATTTAATAGAAACATCTAATTCAATTATGTACCTTGCATGTAGGATAGCAAGCTAGAGGCTAGCAATTCCTGAATTGTAGTCTCTGGTTTTGATCTACTTGTATTAATGTGACAACATGCAGTACTATATCACAGGGTTAGCTCTACTAATTGTGTTTTCTCTAATATCCTTGCAAAAGCCTATCACAAAGCATTGGGCTATGCATTCAATGCTGATTTCATGTTTCTCATTTGATTCTTCTAGAGAAAAGCTGGAACTCCTCAGATGCCATTAGCTGAACCCACCCCTTCCTGGGATCACTGTGTTAAGCCATATCTTGGTCTATACTGCCAACTACATCACTATTGAAAAGTCAAAATTTAGAGATCAAACGGAAATATGGCCAGAGAACGAGCTGCACAGGCAGAACACTGAGAAACTGCCATGCTGGAAAGGAGAAAAGGAAATGAAGAATAGTGGATAAAGTAAAAGTGTATTGAAAAGAATACAAGTTTTTCTAGAAAAAGAATCTGGTCTTTCTCAATGGCAGTAAAAGTCATTCTTTAACTAAGGGCAAAAGAGATCCCTTCCATTCTGAGAAATTCAACTTATGAGAAAATAATAGCAAACCTCACAGTTTCCCTAATACATGCTCTATTTCTCAGTGAGTCAGAAGTTCACATTCTTCTAATGCAACCTCCCAACTGAAAACAATCCCCACACTTCAAGCAGAAGAATAATAAAGCACACATATGCTTCTTATAAAACAATCCTTACAAATAACCATGGCTTTTGTTTTCATAATGGCTAAAATTCATCATTTCCCCCCTCAAAAAACACAGATCAAACAAAATGCACTCTCATTAAAAGAAAAGGCTTGCTTGTCTGAGCGGAACAGCCAATAACATTTTCCTCTTATTTTCTTAGTGCTTTTTGTCAATGAAGAGAACGGAGAGTTGCTTACCAGCCATCACAGCGTAAGGCAGGCTCAGCACACCTCCACCCCTGGCACTCCAAACCAGGACCCTCCTCTCCCACCCACCCCACAACATCGGCCCCAAGGGGCACTTGCATTCCTCTCCCACTCACGGCATACAGACGCCCGAGCAACAACGTCTAGGCACTGCATGTGGCATGTGAGCAGAAATGCCTTTCGGATCTGGTGCCAAATAAGAAATAAAAATGAAACCTAACCAAGTGACCCAGCTTTGGGAACATCTTCACACAGTGCCTGAGATGACCCACTCTCAGGGAGCAGAAACATCCCTTCCTCTTGCACAGTGGCAAAGGAGAGCATCTCACACCATCGGTCTGAACACGCACATGGGTCACCACCTCAAACAGAAGTCCTTTTTGGATGCTTTCAATACACCCTGGCTTGACAGGGAGAGGTGCACCTATCTTCACATAAGTGGTAATTTTAAAAATAACACTAAGAAGTTGCTATCTAGGCAGGTAATGAAATCCAAATTAATAAAAGCCTAAAAATGAAACAATCATAAACCTTTTGCAAGTAACTGGCAACACTTTTAATGGCTTCCTCATCTCTTAGATGGGCTATAACCTCAATATCAAGGGTTATTAAGCATGAAGATGACAATACCATCTCTGGCACAGGAAGACTCAGAGTTGCAGACTGGTGGGAGTCGGGCCACACACTGGAGGAGAGGACAGGAGTGCATTCCCTTATTCCCTTCTGATTTTTCACACCGTCTCCCTACATCTTCACTGCCAGGCACAGTCAGAGAGGTGACTGAAGACACTGAGCTCAGTGGATCCCCGTCCTGCTGAAACCATGGCTCATATTCTTGTGTTCAAACCTATTTCAGCAAAAACCACAGTTTCATCATACAGTATTTCTTTTCCTCCAAAAATTCAGCCAAGCTATTTTTACTTACTTCAGCCAACAGCTCCATGCATTTTTTCAGTGATAAAGACAAATGGTTTTTGTTCCCATAAAACATCTCAGTGTTGAGGAAGGAACGCTCCCAGAAGCTGTGACAACACTCGCTGCCGTGGAACAAGCCCTTTCTCCCATCCCATTGCTGAGCAGTGGGGCTGTCTTACCACACCTCTGCAAGCCCAGGAACAGAAGGGATCTGTCATAGCCATGGTACAAGTCAATGTCCCTACACTAAGTTAATGGCACTTTCATGGAAATGGAAATTCAGGAGTTTAAAAACAACATCTAAACCAGCACTCCAGAAAACTAACAGTTTCTTCTTTCAAGCTTGTCAGTCCTGCAAAGGTGAAGAAAACTAATATTGTCCAGGATAAAAGGGGGAACTTCTTACATATGTCCTTATTTTATGACTACTTAGTACTGAGACTGTCAGGAAGAGCAGCAGTAGCAGGTCCAGTGGACTGAACTGCAGTCTGGGAAAGAAGGATCAGATGCAGAGTACTATCACAAAGCTAAAAAAATATTTTTTTTTCACCTCCAGACATCTCTGGAAATCCCCAAGTTCTAAACCTAAGAACTTTTAACTGTCCCTCCTAAGTAGTCTTCCACAAAACATAAAACAACTGTTAACACTAAAAAGCCATAGTACGTGTTTTGAAGCTATTCAGCTTCCTTTTTAGGACAGTAACAATAGTTTGATTCTTGTTTAAATGCCATTCCTACATTTTCTTCTGCCAGTTCCTCACTCCTGTGTACTTCAGAAGTATCACCAGATGCTGAAGGGGGCCCGAACCTCTCCCTTTCCGAGGCCGACGCGCACGGTCACGTTGCAGACCTCCACCAGCACGGACCAGGTGACCAGGCCCTTCACAGAATCAAAAGTGCTGCAGCTTCGTCCCTGTCCGTGAGGTGAAAGGCACCAAGGGCATCCTGCTTCTCCTGGCTCCTAAGGATTTCTATTTCTGTCATCTACACAGTTCTGTAACTGGTACAACTGATTCAGGTGTTTAGTATCAGACACATAATTTGTTTTCATCTGTGGCCGGACAACCCAATTGCCCAAAGAAATCTGTAGGTTAGACCTGAGAAACACAGCCTGAGCCTGAAGAATACTTCAGCTTTTCTGCCAGCATTTCAGAAGCATATTAAACTAACCCTTTCAGTAAAGTAGAAATGCACATTTTTTCATCAGCTGAGACCATTCAGATCACTGAAGACAGGTAATCAGGTTCAAGGAAACTTTGTTCTGTAAGTATCTAAATGAGAATTAAATTGTTTTTAGAAATAGAAGTTGAAATAGAAATTTTTACATGTTGAGAGTTCCTGATGTTAGCAAAGTATTTAGACTGTGTTTAAGCACACATTAAAATGCACAGCTAAAAACATTTGGTCCGCTTTCAGTACCCCAACACAAAAGCTCAGACCTTCAGCTGAAGAAGTCCCTGTATTTTAACCCATCCCAATCAAGTGACACCAATGTATTTCAGCCAAAGCTTTAAACCTAAATATCTCCTTGAAGGAACAGCTCCGTGGATGAAATTCTCACCCAATAAAGCTGACACAAAAATTTCTATACACATCAACTAAGGAAGTATTTTGCTTGGCTTGGGTCCACACCCTAACTTTTAAATCCAGTTTTTATTTCATGCTTAATTTCTGCTCAAATTCAGGAGAGTTTCACCTAAGTTAGGGTTCACGCGAGCTTTCTATAAAGTTGTGCTATGAAACGCTTTAACAAAACATTCAAAAGACACTCCAAATCTTGTGTCACATAGGAGTGACAACGGAAACATTTTTCTGTCATGTGTTGTGAGGAGTTCAGCTTATTCAGCAAAGCAAATAAAAGTGCAGCTGAGCTTTCTCATGGGAGCGTAGGGCTGCAGCTCACCTGGGATGGGGAAACTGTGCTGGAAACTCTGGTACCATGCTGCTGGAAACCTCTGACAAGTTCTGCTCGAGAGAAGATGATCATGCCAGAGCTATACGCAGGGAATGCAGGAGTGCACATCATAAATAAAGCTCTCCTTCTCACATTTTTTCCATGTTCTTTGGGACATTGCTTTTTATAAAAACTACTTTTGTAGATCTTAACATACTGAACCAGTTTTCTACTGGGAGAAAATGAGGGGGGAAAAGAAGACTGAAGCACCTCCAACTTTTCTGGTAGTTTCTGTTTCTGGAGTCGGGTTATTGTAACAGCTCTAATTCTTTCCTTCGCACACCGATTGACTGGCAAAAGCTAGAGCTGTCAGCTGAGTAAAAACTCCAGTTAGCGGTGGGCATTACAGACAAGATTAGCATCTTGCAATTACAACTGCAACTAACTTTTCCAGCAAGGAAAAAGCCCACAGCTTTTATTGCCCAATGCTTGACAAAGGCGGAATTGGAGGGAGACACAACTATTGGAACAAGGCTAAGAAATTTTAAGAACACATTACATTTTGCCACTTACTGCTTTTATTACGTACTTACTTTGAACTTCACAGCTTTCCAGTATCTGTGTGAGAGTTCCTCTTCATATGCTCTACCCAACACATTAAAACTTGTACTAATCTTTCCCACCAGTTAAAAAGAAAAAAAACAAAAAAACAAACCCAAAAAAGTCTAAGTCTGCAGCAAATATTAGTGTCATCTCCCTCAATGCATGGGTATTTTTAGCCTTAACAGATCTGCTGAGAGGAAAGATACAGAAAACTGAAATGAATGCCTCTTCAGATTTTATCTCTGTCAGTTTTTGTAAATGTACATGTGTAGGAATTACATACAAATGCTTCTTTTTTGTGTTTACTTCCACATCTTCAGTCTGAGCACCAGGAGAGGATAAAAGGAAGACACGCTAACTAACCCACCAGCAGTATTTCAGCTCTCGCTCTCAGATGCTGAATGACGGTGCCCTGCGTCGCGCAGCACCATGTCCTGGAAGTCACCACCTGCCCACCTGAAGTCCACTGCAGTGAAATTCACTTTTCCCTCTGCTGCTCTTTCCTTGGCCATTCCTCCCAGGCGCAGGTAACAGTGGGTAACCAACGATCACCCCCTCCAGGCCAGCAGGTCCCAGTCACAGCTGGCTTATTTTCTATCCCTCAGGCTGTGTTTTCAAGAGATGATGTCTCCAACACTACTACCAGCTCCGTGCATTCCTCCTTTTCTCCTCCCTCCTCCTCCTCCTCCTCTGCCTGAGTGGGGAGACAGGCTATGAGTAACAGCGGTACAGAAAGGGCAGATGTGGGCACCCGTGATCCACGCTCTTGTTGGGCAGTATACCGAACCAAATTGATTTGCTTTAAATGCTAATTTAAGAAAATATCATAGCTTCCTTCTAATCAAAAATATGGCTTGTAAAGTAGCTTTTCAGCTTCCCTTCAGGTGACATATAATTTAATTAAAAGACTCAAGTAATCAAAGTGGAGAAGACCCATTTGTCCAGGCTGAATTAAGCCCTCCACAGGCAAAGTACTCCTTTGCTTATGTTGAAGCAAATAATGGTAAAATTCCTATGCTAAAAAACTCCTTCTTCTTCCTATAGCTAATTACATCTCAGAGTGTTATGTCTCCAGTACTGACACTCAACACTGCCAGAGAAAGTAAGAATCTTCAAATAACATGTTCTTCATACGTATCTCTGCTCCTGTTGCTGCTTTTGAAAATCCCATCCTGAGGTGCCAGGAACTGTTCCAATTACTCCCAAATGTGCCCCAAATACTGAATCTGCTCCCTCCATGTGCAAAGCTCTCCAGGTCACCTTTAAATGACTGCAAAATAGCCAAATGCTCTTCCATAAGCTGGCTGGCTCAAACCGTTCTTCTCTAGGACACGTTACAGACATTTCACACAGGGTCAGGCAAAAACTTGCCCAGTGCTTCACACCGCGCTACCACGGATTGAACAGCTTGCCTCGGATTTTTTTCAGGGTTTCTAGTACTAGATACAAGGTCGAATAAAAGGTATCACTGCTACTTAAGATAAAAGTGGCGATGGCTATTCACTTGCAAAATTTATAGGTGCACCCTCTTAGATAAAATTAAAGAAAAAAAATCTTTGAGAGGTCCTGCATGACTTGCAAAGTTACAGCTCCTGAGAGGTTAAGCAGAAAAGAAAGGCTACCTGTCAGATTTCTTGGTTTCTATGGCAATGGGGAGGATAATATGGCTGCCTGGTTACAATTATGACTGACGCACATCTCAAACAATCGTTCTCTTCCTGTTCGTATGACATAAGAAAAACAGGATGTTGAGAGGTGTTTATCTGAATGAACAAGATAAGCAAGCTCACTGACATTTCTAAAAGTGTAAGATTTAACTAACACGATGTTACAGATTTTCTGTGGAAAAAAAAATCCAACTGCTACACTGCTGAATGTGATTCAATTATGCATGGAAAGATCCTTTCCCTCCGAACCCGCAGGAAACGGTTGAGGAGCTGTTATATGAGCCCTGAATACCAATGGAAAGTCTTTTTAGTGTGAGATACTGAGTTACACTGCTGAATCAAAATTGAGGAAAACAGCTTAGTGTGCAATATCCTGCTGCCTCCCAAAACTGTACTCAGTTCAGCGACCACTGATGGGGTGGGCTACAGAGAATCGGGGTGCTGCAATAGTCCTGCTGCTAGACAGGGCAGCCAGGCTGGATTATGAAGTGGTTTGTGGCAATGAGCACCATTTCACAGGTGCTTCTCAGGCCTTTCACTCAACCTGAGTAACCACTGCAGGTACTTTGGAGCATTTTAAATGTCCTTCAGTGCCTGAGAGGGAACCTTACCACCCCTCATCACAACTTCATCAATGACGGAACTTGCAAGGCACCCAAAGCATACAGTGGAGTATGGTGCTGCAATCGCTGCTGTCTGCTAATTAGCACGAGCTGGTACAGCCCAGCACCACACTGCAGTTTAAAGCTGAAAACCAGCTCCTGTCCAAAAACCACACCATCATCATCCTAGGGGTGGTTCTGGAGCAGGGGAAAGGTACTGGTCTTCCCACTCATGCTCTTGTCACCCGTGTGTAGGGGCAATACACCCGCCTAGAAACACCCAGCTACAGGGCAACGTAATGGTAAAGTAACCAGGAGCTGGCTGAACAGACCGCAGGTGACCCAGTGTCACATTTGCTTTAACACATCACTCCATTTAGGAAAAGAGAAGAACTCCCCACAAGCAGGGAGAAAGGATAAAGTGTACTTAGAGACAGGTATATTAGACAAACCTAAAGCAGCACAGCTTGGAAAGTTAGTTGCCAGCGGCTGCCTTGCTGTGGCAGCAGGCAGAATGGGGCGTTCAACAAGGAAGCCAGAACTGTGAGTGAGCGGCTGGGCGTGGGACAGCCCTCTGGTTTAGGAAACATTTGGAGTATATAAACCACTCAGAGCAGAATGGTTTACATGGAATTAAAGAAAAAATAATTAAGGAGAACGATAGCATGTTTCAGCCTGACTTTCCTGAGGGTCATTCCTGTTTTGGAACTACCAAGGACTGGAGTTCAAGTCTCCTCAGTCTTCAGCTTCACAGGAAAATTAATACTGCTAAATATTTTGCCTTAGGATGTCCAAGAATTAGCTGATAACTAACCTCAACTAAGTCAAACAGGGAAGTTCAACAATCTTTCATGTACTTATTTGTTCATAGCTTTGCCTATTTAAAATGCACATATAATTTAAAATACAATGCTCGTTATGGTCTTTTGCATGTCATCATATCCCATGGAAGAAGCAGACCATACGCCACAGTGCTCCGATCACTCAAAAGTACAATCGTGTCATTGTACACTGCTAGACACAGGGCCTGACACTAAAGACCTGATATTAACAATACTTTTTTTATGGTACATCGGCCACCACAGACCTATTTGAGCACATGGTTAGAATAATAATGATGTAACAGAGAATGTAAAAAGTCTTAAAATACAAAATGAGTACAATCAGATATTGAAGTGAAGGATAATAAATAATAAATATGTGGACTCAGTAACAGTTCATACAAGTGGGCTGCGGGGAGCAGAAGGAGGTGGACTGAGACAGCTCTCCAAGGAGAGCACCACGCAGTTGCTAGGGATTAAAAGATCAAAGTGCCTGTGCACTGTCACAACGGCTCCATCCCGAAAAGGCATCACGCAGTGTGAGAGAGGTGACTCAATGTAATACTCACCTTCAACAACTCCTTGTGCTATCCCCATCCAGGAGCTGCAACAGACTTTACGAGCCATAACAGCTTGCAGCTGGTTCAGAAGAAGCTGGCTTTGGACCTCTGGGAGCACCAAAGCAAACACATTAGGAAGTCTGTACTGGCTTCCCTGGCATTGCAAAAAGCTACCTCAACAACTTACCACTCTCTACATGCATAAAATCCTTTCCAAGTGGTTGCCCTCCTCCACCATCACTTTATTTCCAAGACATTTGAAATAAAGATCTTTGAAATCTCCCTGTCAGACTTGCACCCGGCCAAGGATATGTTGATCTCCCAAATGCAATCCTTTTACAGTCCTTACTGTGACCACTTCAACACTTTCTTGCAAGTCAATGACGCTACCAAGTCATACCCCAAAGCAGCAGTGCTGAATGAAGCACTATCATAAAGACCTGCCAACAGCGTGTACTATTTCAAAGACAAGAGCCGTCTGTGTTTGCATTTTTCCTTTTCTACATTGAGCAGGTGTTGGTGTCCTTAAAAAGCTGCACCTCAGGCTATACGTTCCAGTTTATAAGGCACGAGGATGTTGTACTTCTTCCACACACAGGCACTGGGAAGCGAAGCAGTTTACCCAAAGTCTCCCAGCAGAACTCGAAGGAAGCAACAACAGGTGCCCAATTCTGACCTCCTTCATTCTCGCATCAGTATGGATCCATCTGGTTTAACAATTACTTTTAACGTGTTCTAGCCTGGTATCAGCAGCTCTGGAAGCCCAGTGTGCAGTCCCCAATGAAGGCACAGACCCTCCTGGGTGGCAGGGACGATGGGAACGCTGAACATCCCCCACAAGCCATGCCTGGAGCTGCTACACGTCTGTGCAGTCTCCTCTCACCCACTGCGATTCCAGCTGCTCCAGTCCAGTCTTCTCAGGGCTACCAAAAACCCACACCACAGTCAGGATTTCATTTACAAATCAGTTCTCTAAGAGCAGGCCTGATTTCTAAAGTCCTTTAGGAAATAACGGCTGAGTTTTGCTACCTCTGTTATCCATATCAGAAGACAGGGCAGAACAGATCTGTGTAAGAAAGTGGATTTCTACTTACTTTTATGTAAATTTTGTTTTCCCATTTGGTGCACATATTTAAGTCAGTATCAAAGGAACAAAATGGAAACCCAATCATTGTCTCCGGCTTGGCTGGCTTACAGATCAGCTCCCAGCCTTTAATTCTAGGAAGTGAGTGACTGCGAAGTCTCATGACAGCCAAAGGACCCCCCTCTTTCAATCTGACTTGCTGTTTGTCTTGTAAGTAGCCAGGTTAACACTGTCCCCATTCAGCCTGCAAGGGAATGCAGGGTAGATCGAAAGAGGGAAAGACAGACAGAGACAGAGACGGACAGAGAGATACTGCAAAAGACTGAGGGACAAAGACCGGCGGTGGGATGAAAGAGCATGGAACGAAGGCAGGACCCAGCCAAGCCAAACAAAGTTTTCCTTGAGTGATTACATCTGCTGGAGAGTCCCCAGCTTGCACTCTCCTTGCTGAGAAATTCTTTTAATTGTGTCTAGGACATATTAAAAAGCCCAAGAAAAGCTCTTCTGTAATCATGAAAGCTTCTGAACTGCATGAACTTTTGTTATGCTGAATTACTGATAGCTTGGTACATACTTCTTGAACTAAAAGCTGAAAATGGCTTTACAGAAGATTTTTTCTGAGGTAGAGCCCTGGGGAGGGAAATCCAATAATAAAACTTACCTTCTTTTTCCCCATTTTCCCCAATTTAGAAAAATTCTTCTCCCTCCCAACATCTGTGTAGCTAAGTACAAGAAGCATCCAGAAGAAAATGAAGAGAGATACCTCGTCAAATTAGGCAAAATTAAATAAGGTTAAATGAATGATCTGTAGAGCCAAAGCCTACAATTCTGTAAAATGGCTTCTCTCCCTGGAAGTCAACCGGGATGGTGGCTCTTCCACAGTCACTAAAGCCGCTCACTACTTAGCTGATGGTGAAGAGTGGGCAGTTGGGCAAGAGCGTGTACCCAGCGCCCATGCCAAGACAGTACTGTATGTCAGGCTGCCACAGGCATTTTCTTGTATATGTGAAAATCAATACTTTTAAGCCAGAATGACAGATTAATATTAAGCAATTTTCCAGTTGGCTAAAAGAACCATAATTCTGCCTTGATCAGACACACTCCGGGGGTTATCTGAATGCCACTGCCTGCTGGCTTCACATCATGAGTCCAACTCATCCGCAGCAAACCTCCTGGCAAACCTCCTTCATCTTCAAGCCTGTTTTCCCAGCATTAATTTGTACTCTACCACCCATTACGATAACCAGAAATGCCAGAGAGTTGACAGGCTCCAAGAACCTCATTTCTCTCCTCCACAACCCAAACATCCGCCTGCATACCTCCGTTAACTAGATATTTGTATTCACCAATTTGAGGGTCAGTCATTGGAAGACGCTGCAAAGGCAAGGCTCAGTGTCAAAAGACAAAAAACCCAAAACAAACCTCACAAGGTGTGGCGAGCTGGCTCTCACCTCACCACAATCACATGCTCCACCACGTCACAGGCGTGTGGTACCCAGGAAGGTGAAAGCATTACTAAGGGGGGAACACCGAACAGGTCTGCTCCCATGAAACAGCCACCCAAAGGTGTGCTTTGGCATATGCACATTTTTCAAGTATTCTGAATTAATATCTGGCTGTATTTCACCACTTTGCTGGTGCCAAGACATTTTACTTCGGCCAGCATAAGCTGTCCAAAAGCAAAGTGACTTGTCCTCGTTACATCTCTATTGCATATTGCATATGAATGCAGTTACACCAACCATCCTGAACCCTCGCCCTTCAGCAGCTCACCCCACTGAAATGCGGAGAGCCCCTTCCCTGCCCCAGCTCGCCCAGGCTCTGGTCCTCGACAGACTGTTCACAAGCCTGTCCCACCCAAGCTGCTGGCAGAAAACTAACTCAGCCAAAACATGCATCAGTTCTTGCTGGGCCACTAAACTGAAGCAACTCGGTGAAGGGTCCGAGGTACCAGCACTGGAGCAAAGAGGATGACTCACGTACCCAGGACTGGGTACGAGGGCGTGAGGGAGAAGGGCAGGGAGCAAAACCTTCCCCTCGCAGCTGCGATTAAGCTGCTAGATCACTCAGCAGTTCCATTTGCTCCGTTCTGCCAAAACACACATCTTTCCTTATAACATACGGAGATACACATTATTAATTATATAATAGGTAGCGATACGTGTTCTTCAATGAACTACGGGGGTAGGTAGGTACAACGTTAAGTTTTACATGCCCTACCATGCAAAAGACAAGGCTCTCACTTAAGGTAAAACTCACACATCAACCACAAGACCGGATCTCTTAGTCTGCTGCAGCACAGTACGGCCAGGCTAAGATGCTGCAGCACCTTCAGCAGGAGCTGCAAGCACTGTTGAACAGATGCAAATGAACAGACAGACAAAAGCATCATCCAGATTTATTTTTCAGACAGTATGTCTTATAGTAACTTTAGTTAGTATAGTAACCTTAAAATGGGCAGCCTTTCCAGGCAGAACCTCCTCCTCCCTGCTCCCAGACTCTGCTCAACATTTCAAGAAGCACAACCACCTCTCCATAGCCAGGATCATGCCATGTAGAAATGCCAGCTCAGTATCTACTGAACGACACTTCAACAACAAGGCTGAAGGAAACCTCAATGGATAGAAACACTAGATGCTGCTAAGGGAACTGGTGACAGTCAGCCTACCATGGTGCTGAGCAAAAGACTAGGTGGCACCTACAAGATGGGGAGCCTCATCTGAACCAGTGAGCAAAGGAACCGATGGCTCTCTAGCCCCTAGGTACAGGGAATAAGCAGTCTGATGGACAAGAAGCACAATATGAGAACATCCACTGTAATAATCTCAATCCTCAAAACCGTGGAGGGTTCCCTAAAAACCTGTGGTTTGCTGGGGAGGAGACTGGGGGTTTGTTTTATGCTTATTTGCCTCGTTTTTGTCTTAGTGGATAACATTCAATTCCAGTAACTGTCGACCAAAGTGGAAAAGGAGTATTTAACAATAAAGTGCAAGAGTCCATTATGAGTAATGGCAACCCATGTGCTTTTATGAAACAATAACACACCAACATAAAATAAATCAGTCTCTTTCAATTTAACAATGTAAATTACCCTCCCACCTGCTGTGAATCTCCGTAAGGAGAAAAAGCTGGCTGCATATTTACCAAGCTGTCTATCCCAGTCTCATTCTGAACTGGCCTAATGCCCTGGGGTTAGACTGTAGGACTCTGTCATCTCTTGCACTCGTATGACCTAAGAAAGGGAATGTGGCCTTTTTCCCACAAGCCCAGAGTGAGAACATCATAAAAGCTGAACTTTAGCCCCCTTTTTGGGCAGGCAGCACAATAGCAAGGAGGATGCTGTTACTCCCTGGAGGCTCTGCTGCTGAAAAACATCACCAAGCTCAAGTAAAAGGTCAGTAGTTAGGATTGCATCTCTTGTTTTCTTCAGTTTTCCTCCTCCGTCAAAGGCAGTTAAACATTCTTTGCACACCCCCCTCCCTCCTTCTGAGAAATGCAGGAAGGAAGTGCTTGCAAAATAGTTTAATTTAAAAGAACGCACAATCACACACACAGCAAACACTGCTTTAGACTTGGAGCAGGACATTTCTATTGCCTCACAGTTCCCACTAAAACACAAATGAATCCCTGCAGTGGCAGAGTCATTCCTCCCTCCCCGCACGCAAATGGAGGCTGTGTTTTCACTCCCAAACCCTTTTGTTTAGGGGCAGACACCTTGGGTGAGAAGATCTGTGGCTACGTGCTGCAGGCAACCCCCTCTGCTCCTACAGAGCACACACCACCTGGCAGGTTCTTGTCAAGCTGGAGAAGAGGACGCCTGCCTAGGGAACAAGGGCTGTGGAGCCAGGGAAAACAGCATGCAGGAAAACCTGTCGTCTCTCAAGGCGCTGCATGGTAACAGGCACCAAGAGGCAGTAACGTGGTCCAGGGTTGCAGGACACAGTTTCACCTCCAAGACTCTCAGAACTAGTGCTTGTTTGATTTGACAGTATGTTCTTCCTCCAGTTTTTGTTACCTGGACCTTGCTAGAGTTTGTGAAGGTTGGTTGGGACTGTTGGATTTAACCTGACCCTTGTCTTCACTAGACTTATGTGAAAGATCCAGAGCGGGAGGAAACAGCTCTTATACTCCATCCCTTTTTTCAAAGAGAAATGTAGAGACTGGCAGGCAATTCATGGAAAACTTCTTTGTTATCGACCAGTTTATGTCATATGACCACATGTCCAATCTAAATATAATTCTTTTCAGTCACACAGTGTTTTCTCATCCCCGGGCAAAGAGCATTTACTATCAAAAGCCTATTTCTTCGACTTTTCAGAGACTTTGGCAGTCCTGAGGACGTGTCTTCCCTTGAGCCACGAACCATGACAGCCGCTAGCACACATCAGAAGGGGCTCGCAAGTCCCTGCCTGCTTTCACTTCTTTGAGAATTACCAGTCCTGCTAGCCACAGTCTCTTGAAATAAACACCGCCGCCACTCGCCACTTCTCCCAGCGTAGCAGCACGTTTGCTCGGTGGTTTCAGCAAATCTGATCATGTTACTGCCGTCCCGCGTTCAGCTAGCATGCAGTGGATTGATTTCAAGTTGGCACTCTTGTACTTAAAAGGGACACTGTCAACAAATCACAGTCCTGTCTCTTTTTTTTAACCCGTTGCTGTCACAGTGCATAATTAGATTAATAAAATAAATAAGAGATCAGTGAATTAGGAACTAAGCAGAATTGCACCCGCTGTCCATTAGAGTGATGTCTTCTTCCTCGAAACAGGATGGCCAAGACAAGCGAAGATACAATAAATTATTTTCTAGAAGGAAATTAAGAAATTTTGCATGCTGTTGATGTGAGCACTTTCCCATGTACAATCAAGCAGCTTCACAAAGGGGAAGATTAATACTTTCACAAAACAGGGAAATGAGACTGCCAAATGCCACAAACTGTCTGGGGACTTCGGGTCTATGGCAGGACCTGAAACTAGGCTGCTGAGTTTTGCTTTTTTTCTTTTAAAGTTGACAACTTCAGTTGACAGCATCCATGTTCAGCCCTGACGAGTGGGGGAACCTGACTTTTCCTAGTTCTAGGCCATTGCCCTGATGGGTAATTTTTTTGTTTTGTTATTGTTTTCATAAACATACAGCTATTACTGCTGTTTATTATACTTCCCATTCCCAGTAATTTTTACCTTCTTTTCTTTTTCAGTTGGTGTTATTCATGTGCATTTCTGGTGGATTTAAAAATAACTGTTAGCATTTCAGAAATGCCTTCAGATTTTAAATGAGGACCCTATAATACTACATTCTGTAAAGACCTTAAATAAGAAATAATTTCTGTCCCACAGAGTATTGTAAAGGCATTTAAGGAGCTTACTCCCCACCCCACACCTGTTGCAAGCCCAGACAAAGGACAATAAAATGTGAAGCAGAAGAGAAGGAATGAAATAACCACAGAAAGGCACATCTGGCTGGGCAGACAAGGTGCTCGTGCAGGTAGCCAGCACGGAGCTGGGGATTTTTTTGCTTATCAAGACTGTTAGGAGTTACACACTGTTTTTTACCTGATTAAAAAAAGTATAAAAGCATAAACTGCACTGAAAGATGTGTTAAAAATACAATCCCCACATCGGCCAGCATGCATATGGGGTCAGAGTGGCCAGATTTCAGTAGTACACAATTTGCTTCTGGAAAGTCTTCACCAATTACTTCCACAACTCTAGCCTAAAAACCTTATCATTAAAACAACATACTCTTTCTTTAATTCTAGAGCTTACACTCATAACCAATTTTCACCCCAACTTTGCCAAAACGTAGCCTTAAGTAAATACTATTTTGACTCTGAGTACACTGGGCACACTGCAAAGACAGTCATGCTGCAGAAATGACTACCAGTAGCCTTTTTCAGAGAGAAAAGTCAGAGGAAAGGTTGACAGAATCCTGTAGTGTCAGTTAATTAAGGAAAAACAACCCCACAAAATATCATTTTTTTACACTATGAGCAACTGCTGAAATTTCAGGGTAAGTTTTAAATTTACGATTAAGCTGGACTCTGGCTTGAGTTTTACCCCAAACCCTCCAATGACCCAAACAGAGGCGTCTTTGAGGTGTTTTAACTCCACACTAATTTAAGCTGGTGCGCTTAGCTGACCCCAAGATGTGGGCTCAAACACAGAGTACAATTCAACAAGGGCAGCATCAATTTGAAACAAGGAGGGCAGGCAAAATTGCTTTGGTGGATGATAGTCTTTCCATCCCCCTCCTTCCATTCCCAAGGACAAACCAGTCCTCTTGCTGTTGGACACAACCTACTAGGAGGTAGCTCTGGAGTATCTCAGGCCAAAGAACAAAAGGATGGCTTCCAAAATACCTACTGGAAAATGGAGAGTGAGAACATGGTCATGCAGATGGGTCTCTGTCTGTTGCATGCTCACACCTAGAAAGACTAACCTAGGTGCTCAGCCTTACATGTAAAGCATTCGGGTTAGACGTATAAGGAAAATTAAGCTTCAAATATCGAAAAGTTGTTTCTCCATCAAGTTAGACTCTTGATATTCTGTCATACCCAGTTGTACAACAGGATTATACAGTAATCCTGAGAGGTGTTTCAGTGATTGCTCATCATCTCTTAACAGCCGATCTTTGTAGGCTTTTGCTATCAGAACCAAAATGAAATTCCCAGCTCAAAGTTGGCGAGAATACTAAAACCATACTGAAAAAAATAAAACCAAATAGCTGTTTTAAGGAATGGTTAAAAAAAGGTTACAGAGCAGACAGGTCTGAAAATATTATCTAAATATTGTAATACAGCATTTAAACAAAACCAGTCATACAAGAAAAAGATGACAGTTCAGTTCTGAGACTTTTCTTGGACAGAGGCACAGAATCATATTCAGCAAAGGTGATTCATTTAAAGGTGAGGCCTCCACCTTATTTATTTCCTCTCTCTTTAAGGTATCACAGATAGTGTTTGCCTCATCCCTGCCTTAGCCTGAAGACCTGACAGAAACCTCTGCCTCCGTCACAGCAGACAACAGTTACTTCCTTCCCCTGTGGCCAGACACATCACCCTGGGGTGATTCGGACCAGAGAGCATCCCCGGTCATTTCCTTGGCTTCAGGCTCCACAACTTGTCGGCACAGTACCTTCTTTACTAAACATCAGCCCTTTTCCTTCTTCCTCCTTTTTTCTTTGTTAAGCTGCTGCTTCTCAAGGGGAATTTTGATTATTGAGATACTTGATTACAAAGGGAAGGGAAGAAAATCCACAGTAATCTGCTGTCAGACACAGCCTACAGATCAAACTGGCTTGTGCATGAACCCCAGTGGTTTGCGCTCACGTTGCCTCCAGAGTGTTTATGAGAGACGTGTTTTTCCCGTTGCGCTGCCGGGATTGTTTGGCTGGGCTGGGTGATGGATGGTGGAGAAGGTTGTGTCTGGAAATATGCTCCAAAGTCGACAGGAAGCTGAGGGGGCCTTTGCCAGCACTTCCTTCCTGCATACAAGGGGAGGACAGAATGGGAAAAACCTTGGCTGTCTCCTACCCTGAGAAAAGTGCTACCCTTCCAGGTGGATTACAGTAAAACTATTCTAATCTTTCACAAGATTATAATATCCTTCCTCTCTAAGTATAGCTACAGTGGTAGCAAGGCTTAGATAACAAAATGAACTGACAATGTAGAACTTTAATAGGTGGCTACAGAAGGCTGGCGCTGGAAGCTGAACAAATGTAGGTCCAAATTTGAAGATCCCTATCTTCAGCCAAGATATAAATCATCAGTGGATCACACCTGTCTAACCCAGTATCTTGACTCCAAGAGTAACCGGCACTAAGCACTTCAAGGGAAGGTGTAAAAGCCATACAAATAGTACATTGGAAATGTGTCCCTCTGGACAGCTTCATTCTTGTGCCTGTTCTAGAGAGTGGATCTAAACAAAAAGCATAATGTTTATTACCCGTACAGAAAATAACGCTGCAATGAGCAATCTTTGAATATTCTGACCACGCGATCCACACGTTTCTCATGAGCACCCAGGATGGTCTGTGTTATAGAGACATTCCTTGAATGTCTTTTTCCAAAGACCCAGCCTCTAGGTCCTTTTGTGGATGATTCATGAATCTGCATGACATCCTGATGTGTAATCATCACCTGTTCACAGTAATAAAAACATGTGCAAAGTATTACAGAATGAATATTCCATGCTACCATAGGAAATTATCCTAAAATTTTCCATCCTTGAACTCCCAGATTCAAACCCATAGACATAAGCAAGATCTTTAGTGTAGGCAGGTGTTCAAAACCCTGAACTCGCCAACTTGCTCTGCCTACAGCCACGTGGACTGTGACAGCAAGAGCATGGCACAAGGGTGGTGGCCATGAGGACCACCTTCTTTGCTATCCCAGCAAGGGGATACCCTAGCAATCCCCTCAGGCAGATACTAGATACTGTCTGGACGAGTTTGCCCAAGCGAGTCTGAAAAAGAGAGGAAGAAATTCACAGGACTCTTGACAACAAAAGAAAAATCCCCAAACCTGTGAGCAGACAGCTCTCGTAACAGCCTCTACTTCTGAAAAAGGAATCAAGACAAAAAGACCTCACCCATTCACAAAGAGTGGGGAACAATGGAAACTGTCAAAAAATAGCCCTCACATCAGAACTAAGAATGCCCCTTACACATCCGAAAAAACACAGCTGAGCAAGAGCCTGGGCGGCTGTCAGGCACTGCTTCTGGCTTACGCATCTCCCAGGCCTTTCTCCTTTGCAGAAACTGCCAGAAGCACTGGATGATACTGAATTCCAATAACCTAAGATGGGGATGGAAGAGGAGAGGAAATTTATGGCAGGACTGAGCCAGAATAAGTAACAAATTCCTGTCCATTCAGTCTCTCTGGGAAGGACCTTGACACTGAAACTTCATGGAACATATATGAAAATTGTATGTGCGCACATCTTCCACAGGTCTTACTTTTTAGGGTAAAGCAATTACAAAAGCAATTAATGAGAAAACCAAGCTATGGATAAAATCTGAATGAGTTGCATAACACACAATAATAAAAATCACGTGTTCCTCTAAATTGGTGAGAAGTTATAAAAATGATTGTCATAAAAATTTTCAGCCTGGAATACAATTCTAAGAACACTGACATCTAGATGTGGACCAGGAAAGCTCAAAGATCCAGTAACCTTCATGGCTCACAATTTAGCACTGAATTCACAGGTTTTGCTCTATTTGTGACTGTTCCATTCTGAACGAACAGGAGAAGACAGGCAAACACTTGGACAAGCAGAAAACTCACCAGTGGGCTGATCACTTGAGTTGCTGTCCTGATTCATCCTCCCAAAGGCGGCACCAAACCTGGATGCTGAGCTTAGAAGTCTACAGCTCAGAGTTGGTAGCCCAAGCTCTTCCTTCTGAAAAGAAAAAAATGTAGTGTTACTATCAAACTGTAGGAACTTCACCCTGTCTGACAAAGGAAATATCTTGTGTGTGGTCTGTTGCCTTTGAATCTAAGCACGATAGTGCAGAAACTGTGTGCATATACAGCTTGGCATAGAAGTCATAGTATATTGCCTGAAGATCAGAGAACTAAATGGTGAATTGGTGAATTAAGTCAACCAAGAAACACTGAAAAGTGGCATCTGAAATCTCATGCAAGTTAAAACAACATGTAGTTAAAACAACATCTGGATTCCTGGAATAGGTCAAGATTAGCTTTCAGATTTCAATTGCACACACAGGAATCTCTAACAGTGTTTACTTGATTAACCAAATAAAAAACCAGACCTATCTAACCTCCAAACTGGACAAACAGTCCACGTGAAAGTATGTTTTTACTGTAGCTAAACAGCTCCTCCTCTTTGTTTGCTTGCCCTTCCACTCATCACATCTTGACTGTGGTAGAGTTGGGAACAGAACCCATGTCTCCCAAATCCCAATCCAGTGCCTTAACCACCACATCCTTCCTGCTGAATCACATTGCAGAATTGTTTATCAGGAAGGAAATTCCCCCTCGAGAGTACTCACTCTGAGAGTGCTGGTGGAACACAAATGCTTAGAAAAATACAAATGGACTAGCAATAATAACAAGTGATTTAAGTCACTGTACAACAGGCTAAAGGTATACATCAGTATATTGGTTTCTGTTGTTAGCAGCAGTATAAGTAAGGCACCATCGAGCAGGACATGACACAGAACAAGCAGTGTATCCAGATATCCTCAGAGTAATAGCCTCCTGCTCTTCAACAGATCATACGTAACTTTGAAAACATCTATCCCACGTTTAGCATTAAGTGTATGTCACTCAGAGGGGAATTCAAAAGGTTTATATTCTTACCAGGCACTGTGAAGGTCACCTTTGGTAGCATCTCACACCAAGCTGCTAAGTGCAAGCAGCTGTAGTATGCGACTAGTGGGTTAGAATTAACCTCAACATGTACTAGCAAAGGACCTTTGCTTTCTTTAAGGTCTTTAGCCAAAAAAACATAACAAAGAAAAAAGCAGGGCGGGGAGGAGATACCAACAGTGGAACAAATATGTTGTAGCCTAAATGCAGTTTGCTCCATTAGTCTCCTAGAAAACAAAAAGGGTTGTAATTCATCTGTGATCTGTCCGAGGACACAAACCCACTGAAATGGCAAGTTCATGGTCCAGGACTCTGAAGAATTTGGCTCTGCTCAGCAGTTGGGCAAAGGAGAAGAATTTCCCCACTTGCAAGCAATGGCTTTCCAGGTTGCGTCCCGCGAGACCCCACCACAGTAACCGACACAAACACACGCTTGGGCTGATTCCCAGAACTCTGTCAAGATTTCTTTTACACTCCCTTTAAATGTCATTGTATAGAAATTCCAGCAGGACTGACTCTTGGGGGGCAGAGAACCAAACCCTCAGTCACAACGTCCTGGGGTCACATTCACGTATCCAGAGCAGCTTGTAATGGGCACATCAGATAGCGCTAGCTGCCTCCAGTGAGCTGTGTCAAGAGCAGACCCAAGGGAGACGTGCTCAGCCGCCGGTGCACAGGGCCACAGGACAGCTAAGGGCCAGGTCTGTCCCACAGACGCACCAGCCCCATGGGAAGGCTGTCTTCTCCCCAGAGGAGCCTGGTCTGAGGGCAGACATCCCACCACGCACCCACGTGAACACCTGAAGCTTCTGTTCCCCATGACCATCTCCCCTGTTTGTACATCCCCTGTTTTTGACTGATCCCCGATCATGCCAGAAGCACCTCTCAAAGCGAACACAGTGAGTATCGGTGCTGCTCTGGAGACACAAAGCCCCTCCAAGGGCACTGTGTGTGGGATCTATCACATGCACACACCTGCATCTCATCTGACCATCTGGGCTCCCCCTCCGATCAGTGGCAACAGAGGCACCTCTAGGGAGCTCACCCAAACCGGGACGACTTGAAGAAGAGATCTGTGGAGTAACCCATTTCTCTCTGGTAGCTGTCTAGAGTCTCGGTGGCCACCTCAGATGAAGGCATCGATGTCCAACCAGCTGAATCCCACCCTCCATCATTACTTTACCCCAGAGTTGAACATTTTGGCTTCGCTGTTCCACAGCACAAGAAACACATCAGAAAGTGTCACGCAAAGTACTGGTATCAAACAAAATCAAATGTCACTACTTTGAAGTTTGGTATTTTGAATCTATTAGCCACTCATTCTTTCTGTGTTACTTTAATTGCCTACAGTTTTTTTATTTATCTTAATATATCTACATGGATACAAGAGTCAGACGGAGCCAGACTCTTCTCTGTGGTGTCCAGTGACAGGACAAGAGGCAAGGGACATGAACTGAAATACAGGAAATCATGTTTAAACATTAGGGAAAAAAACACTTTTTTTTTTGTTACTGTACAAGTGATCAAACACTGGAACAGGGTGTCCAGAGAGGTTGTAGAGTCTCCATCCTGACTGGACACAGCCCTGAGCAACCTGCTCTGACTGATGCTGCATGGAGTGGAGTGGGTGATCTCCAGAGGTCCCCTCCAGCCTCAACTGTTCAGCAATTCTGTGGTATGCTTGAAGACTGTACATTAAAAAACTCCTCACATTTGTGACGTACACAGTAGAAGACAGCCAAACTTTATTACCCAGGGGTAATGCCTGAGATTTCCAGAGAAACTACCATGCTGTCCCCAGTCTGTTCCCCGTTCTTGACCCCACCAGGAGTCACTGCTTGCTGCAGAACACCTGCCTCAGTTTTGTTCTGCACCGCCTTGTAGCTTTTCATATCACTGGCATGAGACACATCCAATAATTTACTAAAGTGAAAGTTTCTTGCCAGAAGACACTTTGAGGCACTACTTCCATTCTTTTGAATAGTCAAAGAAAGTCACAATTTCTCCTCAAGGCTTCTTTCAACCTTGATATTATCTAAAACCCCTCAAGCTTTTCTTTTTTACATCATACAAGAGTAATTTAGGAATTAATATTAAACGTAATTCAATTGTTCATCACTAAAAAGGCTATTCTCTCATTCCTTGCCTGCTATTTTTGTAGTCAGGATCAAGTTTATTTTTTTTTCCTATTAGGTCAGCCCCACTTAGGTCTAAATCAAGTGTGTCCAGAGGGAGAACGTAACTCCACATCTTCCATCCTGCAGGATGTTGTGATCAGTTTAGAGTGGTGAACAACAGCACATTGGAAGGTAATTGCTGTTATGGATGTCTTCTGCTTGGTTCAAAGCCTTCCCCATACGGAAACCCAGCACGGAACAGCTAAAGAAAAAGGCTTCTGAAAAGAGCTGCCAAAGTGCTTCTCCAAGGACTTCTGATTTTTCTCCAGAGCAGGTATGGGCACTGTTGTGCTCTTGATTTGAGGACTAGTGCCATCCAGGAGCGTTTTGCTTGATATTTAAGTAAAATGAGCTAATGATTGCACCCAGTCATCCTGAATAATGCACATGGTCTGAAGCAAAAAGGACGAATGTCTAGCAAATGTCTGACACCTCCCCTGCCTGCACTCTGTAACTGCCCCAAAGGTGAAGTAACATTCAGGTGGATGGGGAGGCTTTTTCACCTGACGGTATAAACAGAATTCACGGTCCTGCTTCCTCAGTAACAGCTGAGGCCACAGCCACCACCAGACAGGGAACTGGAGGCCACCGGTTTCCTTTTCAGCAATTTCAGTTCAAGCAGGGCCATCAGGGGGCTGGAGCGAACAAGAGGCTCCTGAACCCTCAGCTTCGGACCCATGCCAAGAAAAGCAGTAAATCTCTCTCCTGATAGTTTGTTAACCCTCTGTGGGGTCAACTCCTGTGCCGTTATCTCAAGCTCTGCTACAGCTGGTGCTTTCCTTAAAGCCCAGCAGCTGGGCGAAGGGACTGCATTAAAAAAATCTTCTCTCTCCTCAGAAAATGTCACCAAAACAAAAACACAGGTTTCTATTCCGCTTGGTTATGGAAAAAGATTTGAAAATGTGAAGTGAGAGTAACTTAAACCTTTAGAAACAAGAAGACAAATACTAGGAAGCAATGTTTATTTGCAGTCTTCTCCATACTGTGATTTTTAAGCCTATCTCACATTTTTGCAACCTGCCTTTTACTGCTTTATTGTTACAGAATATACAGGCACACCCAGCAAAAGATATCCAGCATTATGGACCCCTCTGCAGAAAAAAAAAATGAGTTAGGAGCATGGGTGAAGGAGATGTGGTCCTAGAAGTGCTAAGAAAAGCATTATCTGAAGACCATGGATGTCTTTTCATTGGCTTTTACAGAATTTGGATCTTGTACTTAAAACCAATCCACCAGCCCTGGGGTCAGATTTGGCTTTTAGGCTCCCATCACCCACAAACGCAACACTTCATTCTTCATAACGCACAAGCTAAGCTATACCACCCAAAATCTCCGCTCCATCCTTGAATTATGGCATCTCAGACTTCAGTGTGTCACATATGACCTACATACCGACGCTATTTACAAGCAATCTCAGCAACCTATGTTATTTCAAAGAGGGAAAAAGTGACGAAGAGGCCACTGCAAATAACAGTTCCACCTATTTTTACAGTCCTTTATCACACAAATCTTTAACTACCCAGAAACAGAAACTTCACTTCTCTGTGATAAGGATATAGAAAAAAAAGCAGACACCAGGGAAAAAAAAAAAAAAAAAAAAAAGTCAGCAGAAGCTGTCAGCCAGTGCCTGCCAGCCATACTGAGCCTGTGCAAAGAGCCCCAGGCCAGCTCACCTCCCCTCCACCATCCCGAAGCAGGCAGGGCTCCACCGGACCCCGCCGGCCGGCTAGCGAGCTCCCGTCTGGACAGGGCTGCACAGCACCACCCGGAACATCAGCACAGCAGAAACTCCAGTGTGTTATTGGGAACAGGCCAGGACAAGACCCTGCGGCTAAAAGCCGCCTTCTGTATTGATTAATTTCATTTGAGTTCATTCCAAGAAGGAGATCCCTCTTTCTCCGCTTCATTTGATGGAATTTTTATTAAATGAGTATTGATTTTCGATCATTTATGGGAATCATTTAATAATTTTATACCATTATGATCGTAGTAAGATTCATTGGAACCGCTGAAGGCTCAAACCAGAACACATACAGCAGAGACCAGTACAGTTACGCAGTTCTAGTGTACACCCTTCGCCTCATTAGTTCTGACATTAAAACTAGAAAGCAGCTGACAAAATATCAACAGATGTCTATCAAAGTCTGTTGGATTATCAAGGCTATCCCCTTCAGCATGGTGAAACCCGCTAGCTTGACAAGAATGTATTTTTAATGGAAGTTCCTGTCCAAGTTCCTAACATCAATAAGCAAATTGTTGTGACACCAAGGGCATAAATAAAACCTGAACCCATGGAGAGAGCCCTGTACACCAGAGAACGTGTCTTCCTGCATGCATGCAGAATATCCAGCACATCATCAACAGGATACCAAGAACAGAACAATCGTATGTAGGTACCAACCATGTGGAGCAATATTTGAAACCAAGAAGTTCACCCCCAGCCTTTCATAACCTAGAGCTGACTGTGCAAATCACAGGCCAGCAGCTAATTTCTGTATGTTTTACCCCTGACAGTAGAGTTGACCCTCCATTATAAAAGCAGCAACTTCAAACGGCTGGGTCACCGCTTCCCTTCCAGCCAGGGTAAACAGTTTACCAGCAGCATCCAACTGAAGTTAATGCAGCGACACACTACTTCATTCAGTTTGCAGCGGTACAGCAAGGAGGGTTATTCCAGAGGGTGGGCAGGGACAGTCTAACAGAACTTCTTGAAATGAGTCCTCCTTTCCAAAGGAAGGGAAAAAGGAAAAAAAAAATAATCACAGCTTGGACTTCGGTTTCTGAAAGCCCAGGAAGATCTTTAAACGTGATGCTCCTGTGATTTCTGCCCCGAAGCTCTCCTGTTGGAGAGACACTGTGACTCCCAAGCAGCCCAGACACACGCACAGGGTATTTGCCTATCAGGGCATTTGGTAATAACATTTGCCCTTTTTCTTGTAGATCTGAAGAGTCATGGATAGGCAGGATGAAATAAATACTTTCCTAAGTATCCCTGCAACCTCCAGAGTTACTTGGAAGATAGTTCGCTATCAGGCTTCCTGGAAGCTAATTGCAACAGAGCATCTAAGAGGAGGCTCACTGCACCAAGAGAAAAAAAAGCCTGGCAGCGGCCGCCTCTGTCCCCACACTGCTGGCTCTGAGCATCTTCTGAAAGGCTCCCAGAACGACATCCCTCATCACCTGCAAATCTCCAGTCCCACCAAGAGGCTCCTGCAGGCCGACAGCACGCACAAATACAAACTTCTGCCTACACATCCAAGCATGGGACTACGGCTGCTGAACGCTGCCTTTTCTTATTTCCCCCCACCTTCTCAAAGCACATGTGACGTCCTCCTGTTCTGCCAGCAACGCGTATGGGTACCACTCCGCAGACCAAGCTCTCCCTGCTCATTTCACTCTTCTTGCACATCAGTCATCTCCAGTCTCCTGGAAAACTCACCCTGGAAACGACCAGCACAACTAAAGTCACTGCTGAAACTCAGGGCAACGCTGCGAGGGTGCTTCCCGGTGTGCCAGGTGGTTCTGTCACTGCGCTCCAGCCCTACGGAAGGATGCTGGCTCCAGAACACAAGGTGGTGTGGTTCACACCTGCTCGTCCCTTTGGGGGCTGAAAGGCAGCGAGGTTGTTGGTTGGTCTCTGGCACCCTCTGCTGACGAACCGCCACCGACCTCTCCCATCCCTGCGGGCCCATCCAGCACCCACAGCGTGCGCAGGAGTTTCAGGCTGGAAGGGCTGTACCCTGCTAACGTAACCCACACCTCCTTTCCTAGAGGAACAGTTCATAACTTAACATTTCTTTTCTCTTATTTGTTTGGCCAGATATTTCTGTAAAATTCTGCTAATCGCAGATGGCCCTTCTTCCCCTTGGTTCGCTCCAGTAACCGAGCACGCTGAAAAGGAAGGCACCCTACTCTCTGGTGTTGCCTGAAACCCCTTGTATTTTTCATCCTTTCCACCTACCAAAGGCCCCCAGCACCCCGCAGCAGCATCTATCCTCTTCCTTCTTTCTGAAAAGGTTATGTACCAGGGAGGTGCCTAAACTCCAACACTGATTTGGAGAATGAAAAGGGCAATAATCCAAAACACAACGTTCTGGCTCAGGTATCAGCCAGGGATACCTGAGGGTATCGTCCCTGGAAGGGAACCATCCGAACCCTTCCAGTCCCATCCTTTTGATGCATGATTCCCTCAACAGTCTTCACGCCACACATGTCACACAGGATCTGTAGCCCTGTGACCCCTCCGTGTCCCTCAACTGGGCAGGAGGATCGCTGGGCGGAGGAGGAGCAGCGGCAGCAGTGCATGGCAGCCGGAGCTGTGCCTGGCAGGGGGGCTCTGTGCCACCCGCCTCCACCAGTGCAACCTGGCACCGATGAAGGAAAGAGAAGGCACCTTTCTCACATACTCAGCACCAATCCTGCGACGTGTCCAACACATGGTGTCTCACACAAAGGTACCCCGAGATGTCTGAACGTGACCAGTGACACTCAAACCCTCTGCAGTCAGCAGACACCAGAAGCGAAGGCGTTTGCTTAACTGAATCACTAACACGACACATCCTGACCCTGCTGTGCTGCACTTGAAGATTCCTGTGAACAACGAACACCAAAAACAGAGAATATTCTGTGTAAAGGCAACAATGAAACAGAAACCTGATCTTCTCAGATGTGTTAACTTTAGAGACTGATTTTCAGCCTTGTTATTGTCTGCATTTTTCTGCTTCTTGTTTTCTCTTTATTCATGTGAAGAAAGGCCAGGAGAACAAGCCCTGCTTGACAGTTAGCTTACGCTGGGTAAACCAAAAGACAGCTTGCAGGCTGAATAGACACACCGGTACTTTCCACATGCTATTTCAAACACATGCAGGTTGTACTTAACCTACCAAAGGATCTCCACTTCAGTAGAAAGAATCCCAAAGGACCATTCCACCTCCAAACCAGCACCTTAACACAAACTAAGGAAGCTCTGGAAATACGCAATGCGGAATTTCAACCACAGTCCAAGTGTAAAAAAAAAGTTCTCAGCAAACAGAAAAACAGGTCAGGGTGAACATACTTTAAAAATCCAGTTCCAATTTGTTGGCTGCTACTGAAAACCACTGTAATATAAAAAAAACCTGAAAAACTTTAAAAAGCCAGGGTACTAAATAATCAAGATTGTAATAGTGACATGTAAACCCTTCTTACTATGAGATGCAGCATAGTTACTTTAAATGCTGACAATTCAGTATCTCTTAATCTCTCTCTCTGATTAAAAAAAAAGCTTACTTTGCTTTCTTTTTTCCAGTCCCAGAATAGTTTTGTGTTAATGCTGTAAGCACACCATCACTGGGGACTTGGTATGTGACTTCACTACTTCCCAAAACAGAGCCAGGGCTGTTTGATTTTGACTTCTTCAGGCACTTTGACTGCTTCCCAGCATTCTGATTTCAAGTTTAGGCACCAGTGTTAAGCAATGAACCCGGTATTATTAACATCTGTCCAGTGCTCTGTGACAGACAGCATTTGAACGTTTTCTCCTGGATTGCTGAAGAAACTTTATCATCTCACATAAACCTATTAATTTTCTTTTTTTTAAAAAATGCATTAACCATCCTCCAGAGTCTGACACTTCTAAAAGGCTTTGCTGGACAAGCTCTGGCAAACGTAGCTGTGGCAGCTGAAGACACCGCTCTCGCCAGCTGTCTGTCCCACCTTGCTCTGCCAGGAGACGCTGCCTGGACAGCACAGCTGGCTGGAAGCCTGCACGCCTGAGGCCTCAGCTCTCAATTTTGGCATGTTAATGTGAACGGCGGGTGAAAGTACTTGTGCAAAACCGCTGGGCTCTGAGCTACAGAAACGGAGATACAAGGACACATTTCTTCTGCAGTGCTAATAAACAGTGGAGGACAGTCATCTCCGAAATTATTGCAGCTGTTTGGCCAGCAGATGTGAGTCAGAGCACCAACACACAAAGATCATCAATGCATGTAGGAACAGGATCTGAACTCTTACCTCTGGCTGAATACACTTCACTTTGGGGGTTGCTCCTAAGGGATCACCAGGAGAGACTCTTCAGCCACATCCACACTACAAAGTTTTAGAAGTGCAATTATGTTAGCAGAAGTGCAGTAAAAACAATCACTTCCCGACTGACAGATGTTCAAGCAAACTCCCAGACAAAACAGATACAAATTTAAGAATCATGGCATTTACAGGAGGAGGGAAGGAGGGAGGGAGGAAAGTTTGTCTTTGAAAAAATAACTCTTTGTTGGTTTTGTTTAAATAAAAAGCGTTGAAGCTTTCCTTCTCCTGACTGAGGGCTTTACTTGAATAGCTCTAGCTATAGACGCAACACTAAACAAAAAACTTTTACAGGACGGATGAGTAATTTCAGCAACCCAGTAAAATTTCTTCATCTTGATCTGCTTCCCTTGCTAATCTCCCTTTCTATTCACACAAAGGAGCTGAAACTCTGCCGTGTTGATTTCTCCTTGATTACTTTCACTCCAGACCACGTCTAAATGCTACTAGAATCAAAGCAGAATAATCCAAGGATTTCCTCTCAAATCAACGTTTCCTCTGTTATCCCTGCTGTTAGCAATTCCCTCAGATCCCAGCTGTCTGCAGCTCCTCGTCTTCCGTCCTCGACCGCCGTCACTAACAGGCTGCCCACACCCGGAGCAAAGCTAGCAGCTCTGCGCCTTACACAGGTTTCAGGCAACAACACTCAAGTTTATGGGCAAGCTCCTTTTCTGTCTCCCAGAGGCACTGTAAACATTTTCAGAATTCACAAGTCCCACAAAGGATTGGCATTTTAATTTCTGTGTTATTTTATCAGGCTTGACCTCGATTTTCTTCACATTTTTTTCTCACCTGAGATCTGAGACACCTTGTCAACAACAAGAAGCTACCTGTTTTGGGAAGTTTTGCCTCTTACTTCTGTTTATCTTTTACCCACATCATCACCTATGGGTCCTCCCGTCTCCTTCAGGGAATATCCTCTTTGTTAAATGCTGCGACAGAAGGCAGCAAGGAGGGAGTAACGCTGGATGACGTGGAAGATGGAGAGGAAGGAGCTGCAGCAATCAGAGATCAACTGCAAAGATCTGGTAATGACTAAGAAGCCGGAGGAGACACTGGCTTGGCTGTGGCTGAAGATCCTGACTACTACTTGAAACATAAATTTAGGGATGACCATTACTGGCTTGAGACTTTGACCAGTAGAACTCTTTATAATACAAGATCAAATATTACGATGGACTGGTGGCCTTGTTTGCCCACTCTCTGCGAAGACCTCTGTCCTGAACAACCTCACCTGTTGGCACCTAAGGGACTGACACCCCATATCAATCCTTCAGAATAAGGGTTCTCACTGTTTCTTTCTGAACAAGTTTCATTTTCACTGTCATCACCAGATGACATCAAGGTCAGTTAAGGCTGCTCATCAAAGTCAATTAAGTCTTTGTCAAGCTTTTAGAGCATGAAGCCAACAACGCCACCACATTCTCCTTGTAGGCTTCCTCATGCTTGTACCCACAGCACAAGAAACAACATCCTCCTGGAGTGCAGGGACAATGTCAAATTCCACAAAATCAGAACAAAGTTGAGTCACATTATTCACCACACACTGCGCTGAATTTTGATCTCTTCCCAAGCCATATCAGTTTTATCTACACCACACCCGATAATAAATTGCTTTCAAAACGCCTTCAGGGAGAGTTCTTCCTCACCCTTTATCTCCTGAATAAGCTCAGAGAAGGCCTTCCTCAGAAAGCAGGCTTTGAATGCAGTGATTAAGCCATCAGTGGGATTAACAAGGTCATCTTTGGTGCCATAAACGGCTTTCACATGGGACATCAGTTTGTAATCAAGTTTGTGGGAGATGCTATTGTACAAAACAAGGACAGTTTTGAAGCTGGGGTTCTGTTGTGTTCTCCTCGCAGCACTCATGGAAGGCTAGCACCGAGAAACCACTCCTGAAACTCCTGGGTAGTGAGCCAGGTTTTTCCATATGACTGGAGGACGGGCCTTCAGTAACCTTCTCATTGCCCTTTGGTTCTTCGGATGATAAACAAGCAAGAGCTTTACCTTCCAGCCTCCTCCTGCATCACCACCCAACAAATGGGTCAGACCGTCTCAGGGGAACAGAGTCCCCAAGTTCAAAGGCTCAGATTAATTTTCAGAAGTGTTTTGAGCAGCACCATGCAACAGTCACTGTGAAACTGTCTGGTCGGATCAGGAGATCTCAACAGTACCAGAAGTCTCTACCATTATCTTCAGAAGAAGTTGAGAAAAATGCTGTATTAGCCAGCTTTTGGACTGCTACGCATCCATAAACAATATTTTTAACCTGAAAGGCATGTGTTTTTCTCAGTATGATTTATTAGTTGCAGTTATAGTTGCAATAATCATGGTCTAACTTTTCAGAAAGTACTATGCTTTATGCATAGTTCTAACCACCTTTTGAAAGACCTTTAAGTAATGATGAATCGACCCATAAAATAATAGAAATGTTAGAACCAACATATTATTCTCCTTTAGGCATGGGCAGGAATACCTGATTTATGTCTGCCAAATGATCTGGCACCTGAACAACTGGCAACAAATTCAAAGTGAAACAGCAAAGCTGTGGGCAACCGCTGGAAAGACTGGGATTCTTTCCCTTTTCATTTCAACATGAAATGCCATGTCTGCTCTGGGATGCCACAATCTAATCCACTTGTTCACAGGGCAGCAAGTTAGCTACATCAAGATAGCGTGCATCTGTACTGCTTTGCCACAGTGTCATAAAGTACCTCTCTTTCTAAGCATTATGTACACACAAGTCCACACTTGATCAAAGTAACCACTGGAGAGAGATCTCGCCCTGCAGTGCTCTCCTGCAAAGCTCTCCAATCTGTGGGTTTGCAGATGCCTACCAGAAACTGCAGGGTCTGAAAAGCGAACTAAAAGGGAACCATGACTTCTCCCTTGGTACCACTAATGCAGCCAGCAGCGCTGCCATACTGCTGGCAGGCATCCTGGAGGTGGTGCTGTGGGGTACCTGCTTGTGGTCAGTAAAAAGATCAGGATGCTACAGGCTCTTACCAGCAGAACTGATGCACGTAAGCTGCTTGAGAGATCAGCTGCTTAGGTTCCTTCTTAAACCCCAAAGAGGCTGCATGCTGTACGGGACCAGCATTGTGCATCGCCCAAAGGACGCATGATAGCAGAAGCGTTGGGTGCTTTGGCTGACACAGCAGATGCTCTGCTGCATCTGCTTGCCTCTCCATTGCTTTCATTGCATCCCTTTCCATGGCCACACAATTTCTCTAAAGTTTTTAAAACTTTCTTAGAAGTTTGTAAGAATGGTCCTAAATATCATAATTTTCTTGACTTCTCTGCCTTAATGGTCCTCCCTACTGGGAAGCTAGGCAGTGATATTATTTAACTATTTATCCTGGCTTTATTTTTCCTGCAAGCTGTCTCAAGGAGCATGCATTCGCTCAAAGAAACAAATGCCCTCAGTCCCCTTCTCAGCGGAAGACGTCTCAGCCTCCCTGCAGGTACTAACTTCTGGACTTTGACAGGTCAGGTTTTACAGAAGACAAATGAGGGCAGATATACATAACCCTGCCGCCGCCTTTGCAGCCACAGGTCTGCAGCAGCAACACCTGAATCCAAAACAAGACAACAACCCAGGCACCAAAACGACTCGCTTCAGCTTTGAGTGCTGCTGTTACAATACTACAGGAAGCTAGAAATGCACACAAGTATTTACTGCTCACATTTGCTACCTGAGCAGCAGAGCAATGTCTGTTTTGTCTAGTTTCCATGCAACAGGCCTAGCGCAGAGCAAGGTAGAAAGCCGTAAGCGCAGCTCTTCCTGCAGGTGTTTCAGTGAGGCGAGACCACAGAGAACAGGCAAGGGTCTTGCTAAACAAGAAAGGCGCTAGCTGAAAAGACACGCAACGCTGCTGCTTGTAGCTGTCCCGTGTGTTCCTCGTCTTGTTTGAGGTATCTTTGGATTCAGTGATGAACCGACTGCATCACTTGCAGAAATGCAGTCCAGTTTCTTAAAGCTGTGTGTAACTGTGGGCTGTTGCAGTCCCTCTTCAGGGATTTCAATCAGGCTAAAGATGGAAATAAGATGCAGGAAAGTTATATTGAAACTCATTATCAGAGAGGAAATTTCTCACAGCCTGATGGTGGTTAAGGAAAACATTATTTGGTTAAAAAGCAAGAAACTCTACAAATGGAATAGGGAACTGCTACAATGGGCAGAAGCAAGCCCACTGCCCAAGGTGTAGCATTTCAAAACACATCCCTGTGAATCTTAAAGACAGAGAGACCTCCCTGGGAAGTAGGATTTTCCCACTCCAATGAGGACAACATGCTACGAGCTGAGGAAGCCACTAACTTTGTTCTCAAATAGGGTTGGATGGACACAAAGCACTTTAGGAAGACCATGCAGGTAAGCCTGGTCACACAAGCACTCGCCACCGTGCCTCTCAGCTTCTCCAAATCACCGTGCCCCTCAGCTTCTTCAAAGCCTTCCGGGACACAAAAGAAATCAGAGGCGACATGCTGAAGATGGAAAATTGCAACCTCCTAGAAATTATTAATCGCTTCAAATGCTTAAACAATACCCTTTGTCAAAGCTGTGGGTGGTGAAGTTGGCACAGCTCCTACTGAAGAGAAACTTGATCTTCGCTGGTGTGAAAGCATGAAGTGGCATCCTGTGCTGATGAGATACTTGACGTGAAACTCTTTCAAGGTACTTTTGCCGCCTTCTTTAGCCTAAGAATTTGTGGAAAACAGGAAGACAGAAACAGCCTGGGCCAACAGCGACCAGAACCAGAGACACCACGTGGGTGCAGCAGTAGGAGGAAAGCTGTTCATCAATGATAATTGAAGGCTGCTTGCTATTTATTGGGAGGAAAAACATCTTTTAGAACACGGTGCATCCCGCTAGGAAGCTGTAACGAAAATTTAGCAAGTGAGGCACTAACACGGGACTCCACAAACTTCCATGAGACCTGCAAGCTGCAGGCATCAGTTGTAAATGCTTCACTGTCCTTCTGCAACTCCCCTGCATCACACAGCATCAAGCCCCAATGCTGGTGGAAAAAGGAGAATGAGCAGAAAGAGGCCCCGAGAGGCACAGTGCCTGTGTCCAGGTAAGATCTCCGAAGAACCAGGCTGCCGCTATGTTTGTACACTTTAATTAATCTTAAGAAAGGCAGTAACAGCTCGTTTTCTTGAGGGTTGGGGCAAACTCACAGCCCAGACATTTTACGAAAGGAACACTAAGAAAATAAACACCGGTATCTGAGACCGAGGCATTTCTGACCTATGCTTAAATCAGCGTTTGCAGCTTTATCGCCATTTCCCCCACCGCCTGGGATGCTGAATGCATTGTCTTCCCCTGCCCGGATGAGGAAGGACGCTGACGCATGGCACAGCCTACCCACTTTGTCACACTCAGCAAACAAAGAGGAAGCTTGCAAAGGCAAGATCAATAACTGGAAGACACAGCAGCAGTTTGTCCCCAGCGCTGGACAGTTAATCCTGATGCACAGTCCCCCTGTGAATTTAAAATGCTTGATACATACCATCTCTGGCTGTGATTAAACATCTAATGACACACACTCTCTGATAGATTAGAAGTATCTGTTCTGTGGTCACAAAACACTACAAAGAATGAAAAGCCTCCAAGAAAAAAAATACCAGGAGGCTCAAAACTTAAAAACGATACTAGACACTAAGAAATAACTGCCTTCTAACTGTTAGCTTAAGAGTGCAATACAGCAACAGAACAATTTCAGGTAGCTTCCATAAAAAGGTTGTGTTTGCTACAATATTATTCCTGATTGCACAGAATGTGTTGTATGTAATTATTTGTCAGTTTACAATGGCAGATGCCAATTTAAAACCAAGCAAACCATTGCAAGTGCAGCAGGATGTTAGATGTGTATTATTTCATGGCTGAGATGGAACGCTTTACGAAGTACTGAATATTGATTTTATTTCTGTATACTCCTTGGTTTTGAGAAAATACACAGACTAGAATTGATGTTAACACCAACATTTCAATATACTACTTAAATTCACTCTCTAGTCATTATTTCTGTATTTCAAATTGGATTTTATGGTCAAATTCAGAAGCAATGCGAAGCCAGTGTAATACTGTACTTATGGCCACTGCAACATGCATTTTGAATTCCACCATTTCACACTCACTTACCTATGCATAATTAATAATCTCTTTACACAGATTCTCATTCTGGCCCAGTTCAGAGTCTGTGGGAGGGAATTTAACCTGGCAATGCTTGTCACAGATTAAAAATATGAAAAAAGGAGCAAGGGAAAAGCTATAAAGATAAGAGGACTGACGATACCAGCATACATACATTGAAAAATATGCCTTTCCAAGTATAACCTAGATTGCCTCACTTTTTCTGAATGCTCAGAACTAGTTCACAGGCAGCTAAATTATAATTTTCTTTCTCAGGTAACAGAAACTCAATTTAATATGCTCAAAGTAACCAGCTCTGAGACTTGGAACAGAGCTCTGGAGACCTCCGGTGCTCCTCAGGAAAAACGAAAAGCACAGTACTAGCACGGAGGACGTGCCTGCTGTACTAAAAGGCAGATGCCTTCAGAGCACTGTATGTTTAGTCATCTCTTTATCAAACCCTTAACTAATTAAACAATCCTCTTGTCAAAGAGGACAGTCATTGTTTGTGTGACCGATGCCCTGTAAACATAATGGGATAATCTGCCTTTCTCCTTTTTTTCTCCCTCAATTCTTCTAAACAGCTGGGGGATGTGCTGCCTGCTCTCCAGGAAGCCTCTGCTCATCTGTCATTCTTCTCTGCTCGCAGCACTCTGCTGCTGCACGCAGCATCAGAAGCCAAGCCTAAGACAATAACGCCTCAGATACACCAACAATCAATCTGATACCATGCCATTAAAGAGTCCCCAGGCCTCTGAAGGGCTGAGTGAACAATTAGGAGGGCAAAAGAAGCGATTCCTAGATAGAATTGACAATTAAAACTATATTGATCTACAAACAGCAAAAGAGGCTAAAACGAAAGCATTTCTAGGACCCTCTTTTGACTTCAGTACCAGGGAAGAAAGAGCTTGCAAACGATAAAGCTTTGATCAGATGGCACCAGGCTTGCTCTTACATCTGCAGAGTTACAGCAGCAAAAGCTGTTAACCAACTGTTAAAGGCTCAGAAAGTCACACTTTAAAAGATAATCTCCAGCCCCAGGTACCCAAGGGAGCAGCTCATCTCAGAGTAACTCGGTGTGTGGATATGCCACAATTAACAGGAATTAGAGAGGGCGACTATTTTTTCCAGTGAAACGAGGACAGCGTTTCTGCAGGTTGCAAAACCCAAAGGTTTGCCTGTACGTCCCCTCCCTGTATTCCTAACGCGGGGGGGGGTCTCCCCCTCAGCAGACTTCGGCGAAAGCGCTTGGGTCACCCCTGTCGAGCAGAGCTGCACAGCTGCACAGAGACATAGTCCTGAAAAAAGCCACTACCTGTCACAGTTCTCCCCCATGAAAGTTTCTGTTTCCCTACTTATACCACCAGCAGCAATCTAGACTTATTTTCTATAGGAAATTGAGACTACTCAGTATTTGAAATTTTGAATTCAAATGCAGTAGCCTGAAACCAAAATTAATTACTTTTCAAACACGCAGATTTTGCAGAACTGTCATTCCCAGGAGAGAAGCAAAGAGCAGGCTGGGCGGGCAGCCCTCGCTGCCGTCTCGGGTGTCACTCCTGGAGCCCTGGGGACACCGGCTGGGACACTCAGCCGCTCTCCTCCGGGCTGCTCTGGTCGCAACGGCCACACATGGCTTCACCGACCGTAACTGGTGATAACCACGGTTTCATTTGATATCAGGAGGTTCATACGTATCTGCTGGTTTGACTAAGGAGGAAATGTGGTATTTCGGTATGAAAGGCGAGGAGAAGGAGGAAGGACGCAGTGGGAAGGGAAGGCTGAATAATACCCAACTGTGAAAATCCTTCAGTGCCCATCAAAAGAAAGCTCAAGGCCCTCTGCAGACTAACCCATCATCGGTTGTATTGTCAGAAATACCAGATTACCAAAATCTTCGTTAAACACCCAAGCAGTACCTAACAGTACCATTTCATGCAGAGAACGGCGGAGGACGAAGGGCTTAGCTCAAGCAGGACAACTCTAACCTTCTCTTGAGCAACTCCACTCCATCACAGCCCAGCTTTGAGAAGAAATCCCCTCCCCTGCTCCTCCACGAAACATTCAAATGCTCACTTCAGGTGGTGATTCAATGACTACCTAGAGCCCTGCTCGTGGCTAGAGAGAGAGCGAAACAACCTCACTCCATCACAGATCCACAGAGGCTAATAAAGCAGGAGTGCGAGATACCTAAGCAGCGTGCACACCCCACCAAGGGACTCACGGGGGTGTTCAGGGGTCCCTCTGCCTGACTTCACTCAACCCTACCTTGAAGGAGTTATCAATTGGCTTAAAGCTCCTCCAAAGGAGACACAACAGTGATGTGTCCTAGGCTCAGGACAGAACGAAACCCAGGAGACAGCACGTACAATACAAAGTCTGTTTCTTTTTGCACCTCATCTAGACCACTGCAGGGAAAAAAATTGCAAAACTGCTCTCTTTTTAACCTACCACCAAGAGAGACTTTATAGAGCCATGCTCAAAGCTGAACAAGTTCCTCATCTCAATCCAAGTTAAACCCAGCAAGCGTGAAGAAGACATCCCAAATGGAATATGTCAAAGCCAAAATTACGCTATCCTAGTAAAATTGCAAAAATTTCTGTATCTGTAACAAAACAACTAGCAATACTGGCCTTAAGGCTCTTTTTCTTGCTCTCTCCCTTTTTTGTTTTTTCCCTTCCCTGGTGTTCCCTCCCCACCTCATCACTGCAGCCAAGTTTTAAACAATATACATGAAAATAGCAGCTTTCAATCTGTTCCTGGAGTAGCCAAGTTAATGAGGCCACATGGCATCCCAGAGCACTCCGGAGGAAAGGGTTCAAAATGCTTGTTAGTGCAGCCTGCACTGCTCTAAAAAACGTAAAACATTGCAAACTGGCGAGCGTCTCACTTTCTTTCTCCCCTCCTCTCTAAGTAAAAGAGCATTCAGATTTCCAAATACATATTGTGGAAAGAATGAAGCACTTCTGGAAAAAGTGAAAGACCAGTTTGCCTTTCTAAATTTAAAGATTTATAAATCAATGCAAATCTCTTTCAAAAAAAGCAGAACACTTCTGCAAGTTACACCACAGCAATCAAACAGTTGTAGAAACAAGTACCTGTTTTTCCTGACCTACATTTTCAGGTTGGCAGGAAATCAAAGTTCATGTCAAATTACAGCAGATTTTGAACAGACTTGCATGCGGCCTCCAATCTCAGCTATTAAATCTGTTTGGGCCCAGCAAGCTCAGTTTTTGTACGAAAGAAGGCACCACTTTTTAAAATTACACATGCTCGGTATTACATAAAAACAAGCAGGTAGTCTTTTTGTTGTAATACTAAAAGGGGGAATTGATTTTCCATAGAATTTGATTCAACTAGAGACATTTGCCTCTCCTTGAACTACTATATACATTATGTACTATATTTATAATAAAAGCCATGTGGTTAAGCAGACAGAACCACAAAAAGCAAATGAGTCTAGCTTTGTCCTAAAGGCCTTAGTATGAAAAGGCTCCCCAGGTAACAGCAGCCTGCGTGGGTCTTATGTTTATATAAACACACTGCAACCAACAAACAGGCATTTTCTCAGCTAAATACAAGTACTTACAGACAAGACCTACAGACAAGTAGGCCATAGTTACAGCATCAGTCAAAAGAGAACGCTTTCATCTGCTTCACTCCTTACCCCATCACAAGGCCATCAGCTTCCTCCTCGACTCGTTTGCTTCGGCGTAGGGTTGTGTTTCACCTGCCTGAAAGTGCAGCCCGTTCCTGGATTAGGAATTTCGGAAGGGGTCTCGCCCATGCCAGCTGATGGAAAAGGCCGATGTGGGCTGCAGAGACAGGAGGGCGGCTTTGCAGAGCAGCCGGCCAGCACAGCCCTGCCAGACCCATGCTGGGCCTCGGAGCTGCGCCCACCCGCAGAAGGGCTTCTCGGGACCCAAGCTGGTTTGTGGGTGCAAGCAGTGCTGCACCCAGCCCCTGAGCTCCCTGAACTCGGGGCACAGAGGAGCAGAGCAGGGACAGCGGTCTGGCAGGGGGTCACCTCACATCTGGCACAGCACCAGCCTGGCCGGACTCTTCTCATGCCCCTAAGCCACCCTTCCCCGGAAAGGCAGCGCAGAGACGCTCAGACTCGAGATGGAAGCAGGGTAAGATCGAACAGGGTTTATGGCCCTGGCTGCCCATGCTGTGATGACGGCTGTACTGTTTCTAGACCGCAGCCAGCATGGCACTCTGCACAGGTTAATAATGACATCAAAGCAAGGTTCTCTCTGATTCTCTGACATTAATAATAGTGGTTTGACTGTATCACCTAACTTTCTCCCCGTTACTTGCTCCCTACCATGCCTTACTCTTATTACTGTACTCACAGTACATGTGATTGTGCTGACAGACCCCAGATTGCACCCCGCTCCTCTCCTTTGGGATTTGCACCTCGCAACAGAGAAGTCCATTGATCCAAGACAAAACGGACACAATGCCGCAATGGTGGGACAGGACGAAGAAGAGCTTATGTTCATGAGGGCTCAACTAGAGATCACAGCACTGCAGTCAGCTTTGGAAATAAAACCAATCTTTCTATTACAGCCAGCTTTTTTTTTTCCCCCAAGACCACTAAAGCTACTATGCGGAAAGAAGTGCACCTCCCCATCTTGACCTCTGCAAGTTTTATTAGCTGCTTAAGTCATGAACCATCACACTGTGCTTTTGCGACTATCTGGTTTAACGTACGCTTGCAAAAACTGTGTGTGAAGGAAACACATTTTAAGTTTCCTTTATTTTCATGCCCATTTTCAGATCTCTGTAGTTTCACAATGTCCATATTTCACTAAAATTAAAATCGCCGCATTGCAAAACACATCCAAGACAAAAAGTTTCAATTAAGTCTTTTTAAAAAAAAAACCAAACAAACATGTTTTTCACAATCATGGCAGAAATTCCTTAAAATTGCATCTTCTTCAGGCCAAATTAAACGTGCTCAAATATGCTGTGTATGCAAACCCCCGAGAATACACTAGTGAGTAGACTTCCCACCTATTCACATCCACGTGAATCAGAAATTACTTTCAAATGCACAGGTTAACAGATGTATTTTTCTCGTGCTATCTGTACTGACCAGACCAAGCCTAAAAACCTCACAGTACCCTGCTGAATTCCAATCACAGGCTGACATAAAGTGTAAGAAGCCAGACATCCATTAGTGGGAATCCAAACAGCACTGTGTTTTGGGAACTGCTGTTTTCGCTTATGTTTTTTGATTTATACCTCATAACTGCAAAACTAATGAGATTCTAATGAAAAGTGGGACATTATTCATTTGTTTTCCCCCCAGGAGGTTCAGTTTATTTTCAACAAGCATGCTACTGATTAAAACAAGAGGTGATGGTTTTAAGAAGCTGGAACATAAACCTGTTCCCAAACGTGCATGGTCAAAAACGATACACCAGTTTCTGTAGTTTACAGTTTCACTGCCTTTATGTAAATTGTTTTGTTCAAATAAATAATTTTTTTTTATTGGTCACTACTACATAAATGATAAACATCTAATCTGTATATTAAGTAATTGCACTGAAATCTTTATTAAAAAAAAGTCAATCCTTTGGTGGTTTTGCTTCTTCCCTGCCCCAAACAAATCACTCAAAAGCCCTGCACAGATGTAAAACAGAAAACTGCAACTGGTTTTTAAAGACTGAATGGCACTTACAATTGAGAAACTAAATATAAAGGTGCATAGATCATTAAAAATAGGTATCTATATAGTTCTCCTTACTGAAAAAGCTGGAAGTCCAACCTCATATATTAGACATTTTTAAAAGTGTACCCACTAAATATCAGCACTAGACTAAGTCTTTGAAAATTATTTTATTAGTAATACACAGGTCTGTAGCACGATAGTTAAGCTTCACATATATAAAGCTTTCCAGAATAATTGTTACTCAGCTATACACTTAACATTTTCTGATCTCCAGTGTACTTCACATAATTTGTATGGAACCAAGAGTGTTTTTCATTGCTGCCTTTCATATTCAGTATAGTTCAGATGGTACAGTGCTCCTAAAACATACTGTGTTACATCTAGGAAGACTCTGATCTGAAACCCAATCCCTCAATACAATAGGGTCACTGAGAAATGAAACACTAAACCAAAGCTTTTAAATAGGCATTTAAATTAGGAAATTAGTTCTATAAACATAAAGCATTTGAACTGTCCATTTGTTATGGATAACGCAGTAGGACCGCCAATTACTAAAGTCATGGACTCCAAATTGGCAGCGTTTGCTTTCCAACATTACATCAAAACCCTGACTCCACCACGCAGGAATTTTAACTCCTCAAGATACAAAACAGAAACGCACCAACTACAAATTATGGAGTGACAATTTTAATACTTTATTCATTCAAGCACATTTAGTTACTGCCTTATGGCTATCTTGCACAGTCCAAATGTAAAAGATTTTGATTGCAGAGGGAAGCTTCTCTGGAGTTTAGGTTTGCCCAGTCCCTTCCCTCCAACTTCTTCCTTCTTTCTTGTATGCTAAAAGTTGGGTACTAACAGCATCTCTGTGTCCTTCAAGCATTTCACCCCAGCAAACAGGATCACCTGGAGGTTTTAGGGGAACAGACAATTCAATCCGCTAACTCGAAAATACCATTTTCTTTTTGGAGGCGATAAACAATTCAGTAAGTGATCCTGCAGCATTCAGCTGAAGATGAATGTCCCACAAAGAAAGCACAAAAAAGATAAGTTGTTCCACCCAACTGAACAAACATTTCCTCACAGTCACACCCTCTTCACATAAAAGCAGGAATCTTTCTAAACTCATACTGAACAATTCTAGTGGAAGGTCACAAACAATAACAATGGATAATTAAAACAATAATCAGGCTTAGTAAGACAAAAATTAAAAGTAAATTGCTCATCAGTTTTTTCAAACTGCCCAAGCCTCAGTAAGAACATGTTTTGGACAGAAGAGAATTTGAACTTAAAAGATTACAACGAGCTGCTATTCATCAAAAAAAACAGAAGTCTCCCCCCTTTTGGTACTGTGGGATTCACTATAGAGCAAAGGGATTTTGTGGTACAAAGGATGACAGAGTATAACAGACTTGCTGAAGAGGTAATATGCTAAAGTATTTGGGAATTATATATATTCTTATGTTGCTAAGCAATTACCCATCCCCAGATCCAACAAATATAAAAAATGAATACAAATGAGGAAATCACAGTTTTTGCAACAGCTAACACAGTTTTTGCAAGTTTTAAGAGGCTTAAATAAACTACCCTATTGGATTTTCTTTTAAAAAAAGTGCATTGTCCCTGAAAACACTTTGTGTTCTTAGCTGTTGCATCTACAAAGTTTTTTACATCATGTAAAGCAGCTACACATGCCATGAATCCAGCACACCTGTAGCAACCTAGCACGAGAAGATGATGGAAATTTAGAACTAACCAAACTAAAAGCATTGCCAAAGATGTTGAAAACATGCAGTTCTCTTCAAAGCTTACATCTGTGGGGTTTGGGGTTTTTTTTGTCTTATAAAAATATTTCAATTTAAAACAATGGAGAAACATGACATAAAATGCAGTGTAATAAATAACAACTTTATCTGTGGCATGGTAATTACAGGGCTACATTAACTGTAATTCTAGAGGCAGTAGCAGAAGTGAGACAGAAGCTTTCAAACCAACTTTCAACCTATGAGTGAGACAACCAGCACCTGATGCTCAGCATCTTCCTATCTCAGGAACCAGTACTGGATTCTCCTGGGAGAGCTCAGCTCTCGCAGGAACTTGGGACTAAAACATCCTGATTTAAAGCCTGCCCTTTGCTTAAACTGATCGTTAGACAAAAAGAGCTGCTCCAAACCTCTTCCACCTCCCAGCCTACGTAGAGGAGGAACCTCCAGGCTGACCACATCTACAGCTCGGCTAACGCCTGATGTACAGCTCACCCCGCCGGCAGTGCACCCCCAGCACTGCCCTGCTCTGCATGCTGAGCTTTCAGCGCTCCTGCCTTGAAGACAAAAGAATGGGAGTGGTGTTGGGACCACCATTAGGATAAAAAAAAAAAAATATAAAGTAGGATAATTTCTCTTGAAAATACAGCCAATATGTTCATTTGGAGTTTTCTGTGAGGAACAGAATCAGATGCAGAACAGCTACAATTCTGCAAAACACCTCCTTCCCCAGCGTCACCACCTTCAAAATAGAGGGTGATACACCAAAAGTGATGCAACAGTACTGAGACTAGAAGCCATGAGATGAGAAAGCAAGTCTACCAGGTAGTGTTATCTCTGTTTTTCAGATGGGAAACTGAAACACAGAGGGAGGCAACATGTTTCCACTAGCATGAAGTCTGTGTTTCCACACACCTTGAGATCTTGGGATCTTGGGGATTATTATCTATTTTTTTTAAAGCATTCAGCTTGACCACACAAGTGGTACCGTTATAGCTACGTTGCCCTAGGTTTGTCATAAAGCATCTTTTATTAAACTATCCCAACCAGGATGGTGGGAAAAATGATGAAAGATTTTAGGCAGAGAAGCACATCATAGGTAATCCAGCAGAAGGAGGGATTTTGTGCCATTTAAACCTCCTCCTCTATCCACTGATCATGTTCCACAGGTCATAAACTACTTACCTGGCTCATTCCTCCCAAAAGAGGATTCCCTCATCACGGCTCTCCTTCACCACTGTCCCACTCCCCTGACACTACCCTTACTCTTCTCTATTACACAAGTCCCATCATCTTTTCCTTTCAGAGATAATTTAATTCAAACTCTGAACAATTGTTCTGAGTGTGCTTAGCTTCAAGACAGCTGCCTCTGTATGAGACCTCTATGGAGGAAATAAGAAGAGAAGTCAGGTTTTTGTAGGAATGCAGTATTTCCTTTTCTCCTGCAATACACTGCTTAGTTCCCTCTACACCCTCTGGTTACGGTAACGAGTGAGACAGAGCTTTGACAGACACGAGCTTTCTTAACTACACACTCCAGAGCACATCCATCTTTAACACTGTGAAAAGCAACAGTTCTTTGGAAAAAAAAGTTGGTATGTGGTCATGTAATTAAAGACTGTCATAATTCACACCCACATTGTGGTAGGTTGGTGTTGTGCAGGCATCCTTAACTCTGGCATTTCCTCATTTTAGGCTACTTGCATTTGAAATCTAAATAATGTTTTTATCATACCGTGCCATAAATTAATTATGCAGAAAAAGTAATGTCTTTAAAAAATAATTCTTCAGAATGAAAACCCAGCTAGATCCCTTGCTAGAATTAAGCCACAATCCCTGGCTCTTCATTCACACACCAGTCCCGAAACAGAAACACATCTGTGAACAAGCTTGAGCACATAGGCACTCTCACTGTGCTTAAAATTAAGCACATGATAAAGCACTACACGCTTTAACAAATCAAAGCTACAGAGAAAACGCACTGGGCTGAGATCAAAGCGAAGAAACTGTAAAGTAAATGGATTCAGAAAGGACTTAGGCTGACAAGCCAGGCATTCACACCATTAGAGGTCCAAACACAGTCTTTTTCTTCTTTCCCATTCTTGCACCAGACAAATGAAGAATAATATTGACGCCATTAGCAAGAACTGGGAGATAACGGCATTGTTTTCCCTGCCGATGATGCATGCCTCCGTGCGTGGGTGTATGATGGGTTAGTCGCTATGGAGCTGGATCAAAAGCGGTTGTTAAGGGAACAAGCAGGAAAGGTAAAACAATGGCTGAGATAAGAAGCATCTCAACAAATGTGCAACAAGACTTCTGGGTTTATAGCTGCGAGGAGGCAAGAGTTTGGCCCCCACCCTAGTGACGCGGTCACTTTGCCAAGGCTGAGCAGCAGGAGATCAAAGGAAACGCTGAAACCCTGGAGGACCCCAGCCCGGAGGAGGGGGAGGAGGGCTGGCGGGGCGGCCGGAGACCGCCCAGGGTGCGAGCGCTGGCAGGCCAGGCCAGGGCCGCACGCCGAGGGACCGGGCTGCGAGCAAGGACAGCAGCTCTCCGGCCAGAACCCAGCGTTAGCAGAGCCGAGCAGCTTTCCCAAACCAGAAAGAGAAGAAGGTGGTGAAAAGAAGACCTCCACGTGTAGACCTTTTACAGCCTTTGATCGGTGCGTTTTGTGGCACTTTGTGGAGGGCACTGCCCGCTGCTCCATTAAAGGCAAAACGTCAAGACGTGGAAGGACCCCATTAAAGCCTTCTTACAAAGCAAGATTTCTTGAAAGCAGCCAACTTCTCCGTCACAAGATCCTGCATAGTGACCTTCACCAAAAACCTCCTTCTTTCTAGGAATTAATGACAAATTGTTCGCCTGCCCTCGCTAGCACACAACTGCTCGATTCTCACACGGCTCCGTACAGAGGGTGCACTCAGCAGCGTATCATCTGCTCCTGCAATTCATAAGCTACAAATTGAAGAAGCACACCAGGAGCTAAAATGAGTTTCCGAGAACAAAAACAGCTGGTAAAGAAACAAAAGCCAAATATTCTCCTGGCTGCTGGCTGCATTTTTTTTAATTTAGCTTAAAACAAAATGAGAAAAATCTGCTTGGAACCCAAACAGTCTCTAGCTGAAAATGTGGTGTCTAGCCTGAAAAACAGAGGCTTGTGGACACAATGCCAAGCAGCACAGGATTCCCATGGACCTGGTGTTTCTCAAGCCCTTAATGTGGTTCAACTTAGGCAAGTGGTTTTAGGATTCCCAGTTTAAAATCTACAATGCACATCTGCAATTCATTCTAGTTTCTTATTTTATTTCTTACTTCTCCAACCAACTCCAAATCATTTTACGAGTTCTTGCAATCCGGTACTAATCAGTTACTCATGCTGCAGGAGTCCCCACTTCCTAAGAAGGGCTCCCTTTGCACAAGAAGCCAAGCTGTGCGTTTCGTCAGCCGTATTTCGCCAGAAACAACAGTAACTACCTGATAAAATAATGCTTGGCAGTGTTCAATGCATGATTACAAGACACAGAAAACTTCCATCTTAATACACAGCACTAACAATTTCTACACCTCTCCTTCTTCTATCAGACTCACCACATTAAATTGAGGGTGACTCCTCTACTAACCGGACTAATGTAATTTCCCACTTCTGAGAAGGGGACATGACCAAGCGGCTTCAGGGAAAACTTACGAGAAATCTTCATCCAGCTGTAAGGAAGGAATTCCCATATGACAAACACCATTGGGTTAAAACTGTTAATGGAAGTGTGCCAAAAAATAGACTGTCAGTATTTGCCCTCTGCAAATCTCCAATCTGCTAGACGAAAAGCTGAGAAGACATGGCAGGCAAGGGCACTTAATCTCTGGAGCGATTTTGACTGGGTAAGAAGCACTAACCCACAATACAGATCATCTCTTTACTTCATCACTCGTCTCATTTAAAATACAGGCTGTCTGAATATGAGACCCCACCTGCCCTCGTGCTGCACACAGCACCAACACTGAGACACCCTGTAAGAAGCAGCGTAACCACATATTGTCTTGCAATGGGGAAACCCCACTTGAGAGGCAGCTAATCAGAAACGGGAGGCCGGAGCAGACACATCCTCTTCCTCACTCCAACACAGATCAAAACCACAGGTGTAGGGTAATTCCTGCTCTTGGCTTCCACAACAAGGTTCACTATATTTAATAGAGAAATCCAGTCAGCAGAGAACAATAAAGTTTTCAGGGGTCCAGTTAGCCTGTCATCACTCACCCTGTAACAAGCCTCTAGCTCCCTGCCATCTCCTTCAACTTTGTTGGTGAGCTACAGACCTGAACAGAATAAGGAAATTAGAATGGTTTTGCTCATAAATGTTCTCCTGCTGCTAGGGGATGCAAGCGAAACTTCACTGGCATCACTACATACCCTGGCATCATTCGTTAGAGGATCCACAGGTGAACAGGGAATGGACAGGGCTGCTTCTTTGCACTTTTTATCTTCCTGCTTGAAACTCTCAACTGCTTCTCTTCCCAGAGTGTGCTCAAGGTGAAGCTTGTACAACGATGAAGAGCAACAGACTCAAGTTTCAACCACGGAAATTCTGATTAGATATTAGGGGAAATAAAATTCACAGGAGTAGTTAAATATTGGAGCAGGTGCCTGGAAAGACTGTGGTATCTCCATCCTTACAGACCCAAGGGGGAACAAGGCCCTGAGGAACCTGGTATAACTGAAGTTGGTCCAGCCTTGAGAAGACAAGGCAAGGGTAATCTCCAGATTATCATGTTGTTATTTTATGATCTTCATTTACGACTCCCCATATTTACCACGTGGGGTTACTGGATGGGCAGGATGCAGTATTATCAACACACAGATAACACCTGGCAGCTCATCTCCATTTTGTCCAACTCCGATAATGAAACGGCCAACAGACTTGCAGGCGTGTTAGCTGAGCCACAGTTAAGGGAAGGTGGCAAAACTCAAGTCAGGCAAGACAAAGAGGAAAATTGTGGGTTTAAAGATAGAGAGGAGATGTTGGTGAAGGTTGCACTGACATCCCTCATGGCAGACTGAATCTCCACTGGTCAAGTCAAAAGTAATTATAAACCTCCCAACAGGAGGTTACTCACTCACCCTGGCTCAGTTTGATCCTGTACCAACAAGTCTGTCACAAGTGGACTCAGAGAAACCCCTCTTTTCATAGCATCGGGCAAGTAGTTATCAGACCACATCTCTTCTTTGTGTGGCCTCTTCTCAGTTGTGATTGTTCAGTTAGGTGTTAAAGCCATTCTGGGCACACTGGCTACTTAAAATGCCATTCAATCTTTTTTTTCCAACCGGCAGAAAATAAACATTCAGCACATTACAAAAATACCCCTCTCACTGTGATACCAGCATGCAGCTATCTGTACCTGGGTTCAAAGGATGTGATTTCTTCTTCTACAGAACTCCCCTGCTTCTCTTATAATACAGGTTATAGACACAGGATGTCCAAAGATAACACAGACTGCGCTATCGCATGTATTCAGTGGGACATATCACTGCAACACATTAGCACAAGCATTTCAGTTCTGCTTACCCTTAGACTCGCCTTCCTGATGGACTGCCTGCCCCTCTCCCCTTAGCACACTGCTACAGCTAACACAACTGGACTCTCATCATAAAGCATCCTGGCAGGACATTCACAAAGGCCATTAATATTGTGCATGCCCGCACATGCATGTGTGTGCCCGCACACAGACACAGCCTTTGCCTGAAATAACCCCATAGCCTCTGACTTCTCTGCTGTGCAACAGATACATTTGACAGGACTGGAGAGTGGGCAAAGAAAATTAATTTTGGTAAGCAATGGGCTATAAAGATCATTTGTAGCTTTGATTTATTTGCTTGCTGAGCCTCAGGAACGACACATTATTATTATTTAGCATTATAAGCTTATTTTGCAATTATGACTTCAGTTATACATTAAGCACTCCTGTTTGTACACCCTGTAGGTTTTAGGCTCACCCAGGGTGTTTTAAATGTTCCTCAAAGGTGAAGCATCAGGAGCTGTATTCTTCACCAGGAAGCCTCCTCCAGGAGTCCTCTTCCAGGAAATCATCTCCCTGTGTCTCTGAGATGCTCATTCCTGCATCCAAGTCAAATGGTCAACTCTGAGCTTGCTACTAAGGAGTTTTCCCCCAATTATCCAAATATTAGGTCCCACTGAGGGTACATTGTTGTCATTCCAAAGGCTCAGACAAAAGGATAAACAAAGCCATCACCAGTGTGGCATTAAAGGACTCTGTAAAAACCCCAGGGTATAAAATAATGACAAGAGCAATCACTGCAGCATTGAATTTAAATACTTCAGTGATGGATTTTCCCAAGAAGAAGAAAGGAGAAATCACTCTAAGACAGGCTGTATGTTAGTAAAACAAGTAAGTGTAAGTCATCAGGAAGAAAGAACATTATTCTTTTATATTCACATCATCTTCAAAAGTAAAATGGGTTACAACTAATTTAGCCTTTTTGCAAATAGACATTTCCCAGTGTCAAATTATAAGCTAACAGACAGGAAAACACAGTGTTTGCCATCTAATGCACTGCATTTATCATGTCTTTAAAGTTATTAACAGACTGTAATCTGCTGTAACTGGGTTTGAACACATTTTTCTGAGTCTTCTAAATTGATTGTGATTTTTTGAAAAACTTTATAATGACTTTTCTGATGGCTTTTCATACAGATAATCTAAAGTCACTGTCCTGAAGTGACATCTGTGCATACAAGAACATCCCCCTTGCCAAATGCATTAATAATGGTTAAATGACCCACTGCCCACTATAAAGAAAAGTATGAGCAAGAAGTGGGCAGACCCACAACTGCATGGTCCTCTCACATGAGTGGGAGTACACATACTGCATTACTCGGATAGACAAAAGGGTTACAGCCCCCTTGAAGAGCCAGTAAGATCATGCCCGAGATCATGAGAAAGATGCAATCACTGCTAGGAACCATCATCGATTTTACTGTCTTCAAAAGCAGACTCCTCCAAAAATTTCAACATAAACGGCTCAAATTTTCAGGGCAGAAGCAGTTTTAATCAGAGTTAAATATTCACACTTTCCAGCACATTCTCATCACCATATCAGAAACTTTAGATATTTAAATTAGCCACAATCCTGTACATCTTTCAATAGAGAAAGCACAACAGCTGAGCAGGATCCAGTCTGACAGGAGGCAGCCAGAGCACTGGCTACAGAACACCCCTCCAAGAGGGGCTGCCCCCAACCTCGAACCCGGGAAGGATGAGTATGGTCGCAGCTTGAGTGGCTGGCTCTGTGGGTGGGGAGGTGTTCAACTCACTGAAGGACCCTGGACCATCACTCGCTAATCCAGGAGGAGGAATGCCCAGAACCCTCAGCTCCCTACCAGGAACACCACAGTCATAGGTGAGGCCATTTAAAGCACCGCATCCTGTTACAATGCCACAAAATCCTGCTGGGCAGGGCACTAAGTTTTAGAAGATGGAAACAAGCATTAACCATAGCATTTCATTCCACAGCAAGTCTCACCGGGTGGGAGAAACAGGTCCCTCTCCGGGGACTCCATCCCACAGCAGAGGGTACACTGCAGCATAGTGCTACAACCTCGCTACTCCTCCCAACTCCTCCTGGGTCGGAAGATCCTCCATCTCAGCGCAGACCCCTCTTTCACCCACTCTCTTCAGCCACAGCTAGTGGATATGAGATGTCTCCCACACACCAGCTCTCATCCAGCTCTGTCTGCAAGAGAAAGCAAAGGGCCTGCAGCCCTCTGTGTGAGTACTCCTACTGCAGCATCACCCCAAATTCAAGAAAGGGCAGAAGAGGGGAAAGGCTGAGAGAGTGGGAGTAGGAACACGAGGTTCATGCTGAATACACCATGAAGGCATCAATATGTAGCAATGGTGATACAACACGCATTTCAGAACGACTGCATTACTGAGCTGCTGGTGCATCACTCATCGTCATTGCACAGAAACCCACAAAACTCAGAGCAACAATGAACAGACTTCTTACCGGATGAAGAATGCTGCTGTCAAAAGCGACTTTGGGGGCAAAACAGCCAAAGACTAACAATTCTGTTTTCACCCTTCTGAGTTTCTATTCAACAGAAAGCTATTATAATTAAGAACCTTTGGAAAAAAAATCAGTCAGAAGCTCCTATTTCTCTGCACAGCTCACATGACAGGTACAACTTCATCATTTGGGCATCTGCAGTCTTTGTTGACTTCCTAATGACACATCTGGCTTTGATGAGGAGATCCATCAGCCCGAATGGTGGATGAAGATTCCCTTTCTTGGGGCTGAAGTACCGGTTGCCTCTTCCAGGCTTCAAGAGAGATCAAACCAATGATTCAGATGTGGTTCTACCAGACCAAACAGGAAAGCGGGCAGGAGCTCACGCTCATGAAGGTTGCTTATGAAGTTAGGACTGCTGAGGAAACACAAACTGCCCATCATTTGTGGTTCTTACTGACTGTCCTAGGAATGGCAACACTGCAGCTAGAGGACAAATGTCTCCTCGCTATCAGCCCAGCCTAACAATTAGCTGATAATGCTCAGCTTCCAGAATTTGGGAAGATAGGCACTGGAGAAACATTCCTCCAGTTTCCTGTTTTAATAATGCAATCCTCACTGTCTGGATCTCACAGTCAGAACATCATGCTGCACCCAGGCCAGCTTTATTATTTCTTTCATGCTTACTGTTTACATTTTGCCCTTCACCCTCCACATGTTTTCTATCTAGAGCTCTCGAAGGTAAGTCATGAGCTTTAGCTATTGCACAACGCAACATCTCCAGGGACCTTTTATATTCTCCTCCAGATGGCTGGGTGGACAATACCCTTCTTTCCACATCCTTTACACTCTCAAATTCTGATGAATCCAAGCCTCACCAAATTTAAAATGGAACACAGATATAATTGTTTGCTCTAGCTTCTTTATTTTTTTCATGCTGGAAAAGGTTGGAAAATTCTTGGCAATAAGCTTGTACTGAGTATACAAATGTCACTTAATTTGCTTGGCAACACTGCTACGGTGATACATTCTCAGTCAGTTGCACTTGTGATGACAATAATGAATGGTATGAAAACTTTTAGCTATATTAGGGAATCGGAGAAGAGAGCTGGAAGTGCCCTTAAGAGCTTGTCTAGTCTTTCTCTTATGCCTTAAGGCAGAATCAACTGTAGCTCCTCCATTTTCAACAGATACTTATCTAAATTCAGCCTTAAAACCTTTCCACCACTGATAGTCGACAGCTCACCAAGGGACTCAATCCCAGTCTTTCATTATTTCTGTTCAAAGTGTACAGGAACAACAGCTTATTTTTCTTTTAGCTTTCGCATAGCTAACAAACATTATTACACCCTCCTTTGTCCAGACTGAATCATTCCTCTTCCACCTCATGTCTCAAACCTCGTTTTCTAGACCTCCAAATCATTCAGCTCTGGCTTTCTCATTAGCAGCCCAAAGTTTTCCAGAAATGCAACATCCCCACCCGGGCACAGTACTCCACGCAGAGGCACCACCATGACTCATTGGCACAGCAGGCTTATTTCATGTGTTTTAAAGACACCTGCATGCAGTTGTCCCCTCCAGCAGTAGGACATCGAGAGCTACAGTAGACCACTGAGTAGATGAAAGTCAATGAAGTTTATACAATTGCTGGCTTGTCACTTGTCTCCTGGCCTGAAAATACGGCAATTCTTGCTTAAATGCAAAGCCTTGTTCTTACCATAACTAAACTACTCCCCTTTTTAGGCCATTTCTCCAATCTCTTAAAAGATTATTTAAATTCTATACTTAGCATACTGGCACACTCATAATAATTCCTCCCAAACTTAGTTTATCACCTTCCTCCCTACAACTGATTTCTAGTTCTAGTATACTTGTACATCACTGAAACTTCACGTGACCACTTTTATTTTCTAACTCAGAAACAATTATGTCTGCATTTAGTAAATGATGTGACACCCAAAGTATAGTAATTCTATGTACTGTAATAACAATGAAGTACATGGTCAATTATTACGTTCTACCTGAAGAGACATACACTTTCTAGCAGTTTATCTTAATTTTTAATATCTGTGGCATTATATTATTTTTTTAGCACAGATGTATTTTTAGAGTGCTAGGAAAGAAAGTACAAGTGTTAAGACAGTTTTCAAAAGCAATTCAAGTGTTAAGACAGTTTTCAAAAGCAATTCAGGACATTTAAGTCGGCAGTCTGGAGTAGTTTTATCATCGTTTGTGCTTCACTAGGAATGGTGTGTTAAACTAATTTCTAGTGTACTTCAGACCAAATGTTACTGCAGTTATCCTGCCTGCTAAAAGCTTCTCATGATTCACGATAAATTTTACCATGGTGTTTTATCATATGATAGCATTTAGCAAGCTGCACATGTGATTAAATTCAGTTATGCCAGTGAAGGTGCAAAACAGCTCCACACAGCTGGGATGACAGATGAATCAGGGCAAAATTCACCAGAAAAAGTCAGTATGTAAAGTAATTACAAGATTTTTCAAGATCCAGTGTGCACTGAAGAGCCATTCTGTGTAATTCTTACCTAATTTCTCCGACAACATAGAGGCAGAGTACTTTGCTAAATAAAGCACGACTAAGAACCTACTCAAGGTGACGTTAATAAATGGATAGGAATGGAAAGAAAGGAATTTGAAGTAAAATCAAAGAAAAAAAAAATCAGGAAAAACAGAAACTGCAAGCCAGCAGCAGACATGCTTCCAAGAGATCACTGTAAGTAAAAGAATCGCTGTTATATTAGTTCTCCCTCCTTTCTTGCCAACTGGAATTAACAATACAAATAAACATTAATGAAGGGAAAAAATGCATCTGCCCTGTAAGGATGGATGGTGTATCAGCAGTCACCAGAATAAAAGAAAAAGCTTAGCCAGTGGGGACATTTTAAAGAAGCACAAAGCACCCAACCAGCCTGGATTCCATTTAATGCAATGAGGTTGTAAGCCAAGTTTTGGGAAGCTGTGCCCTGTACAAGTGCAGGTCCCAATAAACCATGAGATCACGCCTCAAGAAGCCCGGCTGTGGATAAGCAGGCACAGAGCTCTTCTGCTTCCGTATTAATAATACCGTCAGTCAGAGGAAGAGGCTTCTACTGGTGTCTACCCCTGTGATAACGATGGGGAAATAAAGCCAGCCAGGTTGCTGAAAAATGAGGATAAAAGCTTTAGGAACAAGCAAAGAATGGAATTATGTGGTGAGTGATCCTTTTATTAATGCTTTGCTAAGAAGGACCACGTACAACAAATGTAAAATACGAAATTAATAATTAATAATTAACAATTAAGTAGTATGCTTTTGTTCATTTTTTTCTTGCATATAACGAGATCGGTGGTTCTCCGACAAAATGTTTGAACAGCCTTAGGAGGCTGCTTTTGATGACTACTTAGCAAAACAGCATGAATTGTCACCGTTCCCTGTTGCACCAGGTCAGCATTATACCTACTCCTACATAATTTCAAATTAAAAAATCCTAAAAGCTTGAAGAAACATTTAGTAAATATATTTCCAATTCCAAATTAAAATGTTTCTGCAGCAATGAGATGGTGTTATGTTATTGCCTTGATCGGTCCGGAACCCAGCACAAAATCAGCTATTGTTTTTCATATTTATAAATGAACAGAAAAGTCACAGTAATACAACAGTTGCGCTTTTGGCCAAGAATAACAGATTACTAGTGTGTTTATAACAATAATTGGAGGGGGGGAAACAATCCTTAGAAAATAAGCATGTCACATCAGCAAAGTGTTCATGCATCTTTCATTCACTTGGGTTGTTACAGACCTGTTTGTTTATAAATGGTAATTCAATCCCACTCATGCTTATACCAACACCCAAAGGTAAATAAATGCATGTCTGTACAGCGTTTGATCTCCATTTCAAGAAAAAGGAAGGTTACCAAACCAGTGGTCAATAGGACGTTGTCTTGCACTCCTCCTCCTCAGCAGATCACACAGGGTCCTTAGCATTAAGAGATGCACAGACTAAGTGAGGAAATTAAAGCATTAAGTGAAGGCGTTAAGGTAATCCGAATATAGAAAGGATTGTTACGGTAATTAAGAGGAGGAAATAGTTATCAACTGAAAAGTTATAGTGCCAACCTAAAAAAAAAAAACTGAATTAAACTAGACAGCCAGACTTATTTTCATAAATTAAAGACAGATTCTGTATTTGAATGCTTAAAAGATTTTTTTAAAAAGTGTATTACAGAAGAATTCTCAAGGAATCATCTTGATACAGTTTGAGCTTCCAGATGGCCTCCCTCCTCCCCAAGTACATAACATGGGTGTGCACATGCTTACACATTTTCTTCCCGAGTTCACATTCAACTTGATCTGAATGGAGGATGGAAGAAGAAAAACTTTTAAGTGAGCAGAATGCTTGTTAGTAACTGGAGCTATTGCCACACACATGGAAGAGGGCAGGAGGAGTTTGTCACCTGCCTGCTGCCAGGACAAGATCTCACCCCTGACATGTTTCTCACACCAGGGCTGACAAGTGACGGTGCCCACTTATCAATAATCCATACCCTGTTTGAGAGAAGGAGGAGTTTTTAGGCCAAACATACTTATTCCAAGGAAAGGAGGCTGCAAAAAGAAAAGGTGTTAAACTGGTCTTCAGGTACAGGAGAGTTTTTGTGCTGCCTATGTACACTGACTGTAACTATAAGACTGTACAAACACTGATGTGAGTAAGCTTAGACCACAGCTTAATTTAAAAAAAATTTAAAAAAAAAAAAAATCTATTTCCAGATGCACAGCATGCTCACCGAACACTGCAGTGCTGTGAAGCAGCTGTTCTTTAAGTGGCCGCCCTCTAAAGAGAACATTATGTTCTCTTCCGCATGAGCTCAGAGAAACCAGGATTTTTGCCCCTGCTAAAACCACATGCATGTAGACCCCTTCCAGGCTACAACTTTTATGTATCCTGAAATGACTTCCCAGAGCGTTCTTTGAAAGCCCTTTGGTTAACATCAATGTCTCAGCCAAGAACGGACTTTTCTGGATCTCGCTCATAGACTGTTACTAAAAACTGTACCAACACATTTTCCCAGCCTCTAGGAATACTGCATGTGACTGATTCTTTTTTTTTTCTTCTTTAAGGACTTTGCCCCAGGTTCATTATTAAAAACTACTTCCAGACTTGGGAAGAATCTCGCATATAATGCCTTTCCAAAAATACCAGTATTAGATTATCACTGTGCCCAGAGAGTAAAAGCTGATACCCATAGAAAAAATATTTACAAAACTGTGCTTAGGAGCATTACAGAAGCTTTACCATGTTACTGAAATCTGATCAACACAACTTCATCTAAAGTTAACTTTAAATCATACTGTTTATTCTTACCAACTCTCACAATTTTCATGTGAATCTTGGAATGTTTACTCAGGCTCCAGCTCAGAATCATACTGCTGTACATATCTCAACTTTCATTTGTTTGACAGAACAAGTATATAATAAATGAAATGCGTCCTGCACGTGCAGGACTGGGAATTGTCCTGGTTGTGCAGTAAACAGCATTATCTTGCAATCAAGTAAAGGGTTTTAAAAATGTACTGATCGTATTTACCAAGTTTCAACATGACTTCTTCCAGTAGGAATTAACAGTAGCTGGCATGACTGTTTTAAGAAAGAGATGGTACGTGAGAAGTAAAAAAACCTTTTTCTGTTTTGCATGTCATCCGTAGTGGTGGCGATGCGACAGCTGCTTGAGCCAAATCACAGTCAGAGAAGAACAATCATTTTCAGGAGCATCTGACTGGAGAGCTTCAACCCTATTAATTCCCTCCCTGCACTTAGGGCCAAGCAGAACCAGTTAGGAACCCTCCTGACTTGCCCTTCCCAAAATTTAATTCCTACTGTCTGTAGACTAGTGGGAGTCTCACATGGCCTTGAACAAGAGAAAAGTTCCCTTTTCCTGAAGGTTGCATGCCATCAGTATTTGAGACTCTCACGGATGATACCTGTGCTTGCGAGCAAGGGACAGGTAACGTTGTCCTTGTACAGCTACACCTCTTGCAAACGAGGTATCACTAAAGAAAAGTAATAGTTTAGTTTACTTAAATCTGCTGTATTTACAGACTCGGCTGCCACTCAAAGCAAATGATGCAAGTTAAGTTCTTATGGTAATCAGCAGTACAGTTAATATGACTGTAATCAGAATCACAGTCATCATGGTTCATTAGTTCATTGTTTTTAAGTAATATTTTAATGATTGTGCCATTGAAACCTGTAGTTATTTCTGTATCTGGCTCAATTTATTAACTTGGGGAAAGAGCCTCAAGTCCCATTTCCCACCTGCAAAATGGGAACAGCGTTCTTCACCTTCCTTCACCTGGTGCGTTGAGGGTGCGGGGTATCGAGGAACACTGCTAGAGCCAGACCTTCCAAAGCATTCCGTGCCAGCACCCCCTGTTGAGAACAATGGTACTTGCTGGCTGCTGGGAGCTTTTGAAAGTCTGGCACAGACATATTAAGGATTGTTGCATTACTCTTTTCAAACTGGGAACTTCAAAGTCACTTACATGACACAGGCTTTGTATTCCATTCCAAAAAATATGTATTTTCACTGAGCAAACACACATTAGCTCTCATATGAGTACAAACGTAGTGAGAACGAGCTGTAGGCACCTTTCCTCTATAGCAGCTCAGGCAAGGTGATTCCCAGGAGAAGGGGGTTAACCTTATTCACTCGCGAATGTATGTACCTGTGCCTTCCTTCCCTTGCAGAGGGCAACTGCAGAACAAGAGTTCTCAGGTGATGAGCATCTCCCATCACACACACTTTTCCAGCAAAGACATGGACTGAATCGTCTTGCTTCCCTATGGTTCTGTCAAGACCTTTTACAGGAGCAAAATTTTAGCTCCCTAGAGTAGCAAATTTAATTTCAGTTCATATCTGTCACACAGCTTATGCGTATAATCTCAGATAACCATTATCACTTCTTAAGAAGTACTGTCTTATAAAGCAGAAATAAAATATATCCGTGAAAATAAAATAAACTGAAAGGGAAAAATTATTTCACTATTTAACCTTGTCAGCAAAGGGAAGAAATATTATGTAGGCATCTAAATATGGCACCATGTCTCAAGGCTCAGACAACACCATTCCTCTTGCTGAGAGCAATATTGTTTTAACACATATGCTAAAAACAAAGGTGGGATATTTTGTCTTAGTAAGCATTTGCTAGTTGTTTCTGTCCGCACCTGTGGACAGAAAACACTCTAATGAAGACATACAAATAAATGAGTTACACATTCACTTCCTCCATTTTTCCCCAGTAATCTGCTTTAGATGTCAGTGCCACACAGAGGTGAGTTTCAAAACTAATACTTTTTTTTAATTCTGAAACACTTTATACTGAGTTTGTGACATGACACTTATTTTCACAAAGGAAAATATTCCTGGTATTAACAAAAGATTTACACTAGAAATTGGATGCTGAGAAAAACAGAAATAATATCAACAGCTTAATTCTTTATGGTTTGTGATTGGCTTCAATAAATTTAGGAATTTTTTTTTTTTAAAGCGATAAGTGAACCACAGACAGGTTCATGAAAAATAAACCTTACCGGACTAACTGAAACAACTAACTCTGATTTTTAATACAACTGCAAAATTCAGGTAAAATGCACAACATCATCATACAAAATCTTGCAGCTAACATTTATTTAGATTCCTTTAGAAAGATGCTGTTGTTTGGCTCCATCTTTCTTACACAACTCTGAACAACTGGTAAATATGTTAAAAAATTGTGCAGATTGTCCTTATTCAAATGTTTTGGCAGAAGTCCATGGAAACAGAGAAACCCTGCGTAACCTCAAGTTTATGAATGAAAAATAAAGGAAGTCTGAGAAAAAAGTAAACTAAATGTACTGCAGAAAAATATTCTTAAATAAATGGATGAGAAGAAGCAAGAACGCCCCAGCGTGTAAAGGCATCCAGGGGTTTTCGCAGAAGACAGGGTGACAATGCAGACACAGGCTTCATGGAAATGTGTGCTCTGGTCTGCACATACACAAGGGTTCTAGAAGCCGATCTCAACTGTCTGTTGGAGTTGTGTCCTGTGTGATAATGCGTTTTCTGAAATCTTGGCATCTTATCAGGAAAAGACTGGTTACAGCACAACGTACTTGAACCAGCACTATCAGGATCAGGGAACCCTTGAACACAGGATTACGAGACAAGGTGGAGGGAGTATTCGAGCAGAGTCAAGGCAGTGGGAGACCTGAAAGGCACAAGCCTCAAGAGTAAAAGAATTTACACGCAGTACCAAGGACTACATCAACAGGCAGGCATGGCAGCAATGAAATTAAGCAAGAGCAAAAGGTAGACTGAGTATATGGGGGAAAAAAAAAAATCTTGAAGAGTAAGAATCAATATAAGGAATTATTCCTCAGGGAAACAGTGGAAGCGCTTTTGCGTGGGTATTTTATGAGAGACTGGGCATACCACCAACAAATGTACTGCAGGAAAGAATCAGACAATGGCAAGGAAATGGATTAAATGTGTTAGCAAGACAATTTCCAGATCCGATTTCTGTGAAGAGGAGACCATGACCTCACCAGTGGATCTGTGGTGTTACCATTAAGTACTGCCCCATACAAGCCCCAAGTCCCTCGCTAGCATGGGTATGGTCTTAAGACAGACCACACCAAAGACTGAAAGGGATCTGGGAGTGTCTCTTCATTGTTATTTTATTTTTGTATTAATGATGGGTCAATTTATGCCCACAGATTTTGTAAGGCAGAATTCACCAGGGATACTGAGGAGCAGAAAACTGAGACACAGAATAAAGCTTTTGGGGAAAACAAGAAGTCTGAACTTGATTAAAAGAGAAGAAAAAAGCCAGAGGAACAGAACATTTGAAGACACATATGGGGAGAAGTGACTCTTTTCCAAGGACAGATGGCAGCAATGGAAACACTGAAAATGGCTGGTTGGCCAAACTGCTTTTCTGTATTTGCCTCATCCTTTCCAGTTCACTCCAGTTCACTGAAGCGCAGCAGAAGTGCCAGCAGCTTTTCTGTGTGGACGGTTCCCGCAACTATAACAAGCACAGAAACAATTTCAGCACCTATCGACATCCGATCAGGTCTCTGTGTACCTACCCTCTGCACTTCCAAATCAGAGCAGCTGTTTCAGATGCAGCTGTGGGAAAAACCAAAAGCCAGAGCTTCCCTTTCACCAGTTGACGAATAAGGGTTGGCCACAACATCCAAATAAACAGGGAGCTTAGCAAACGAATAAACTGTTTAATCAAGGGACAAGCCCGCTGTAAACACACACTATCAGATTAAAATATCCTTCCCCACTTGTAAGGATGAATTGTCCTCCCATGGGGCACCTTTACGTGTTGAACATATTGGCGCCTCAACCTTGCACCACAGAAAATGACAGAGCCGATTAAGTTGGCCATCAGGCCAGAGGACTGATGCACAGCTATCCTTTTAAAACAGGACTCAAAGATACAAACCTCATCTTGTTACTCCAAGTTGCTGTAAGCATTCTAGCACAGCTTTACACTGGTACTATATATAACGAGCCCTCTTCTTTAGACCAAGGGTTCACATAAGCCTGCAATAATATTGTACTGAATATTTAACACTTTGGTTAGCAGGACCATCTTCTTGCCTAGAGATCATGTTTAAGACTCTCTTTGATCTGTGTTTTGTCATCTCTTTATTTTTTTGTCATCTCATTTTTTTTTTATAATGCTCCCAAAAGTTACCTATCCTTTCTGTTAGCTCCTGGCTGGGTTACTGCATTGACAGACCTTGAAGACGTTTCATCAGACAGAAGTGCATTTGCTGCTTTCCAAACACTGGAGCACAATCGGATCGAAGGATCATCTAGCCAATGTCCTGTCTCCAAAGGTGGACAACAGCAGATGCCGAGGGAATATTATTAAAATGGAGCAGGTGTGAAGTGATACTTCCTTGACACTCTTCCAGCTTCTAGAAATCTGCTGCAAAGGGGATCTGAGGCAGAGATTGAGGCTGTGCTTGTAAAAGTCTTTAATGGATTTTTTTTTTCCCACTAATTTGTTCAGCTTCTTGAATTCACAAGAGCTTTAGCACTCGTATCAGCCTGCATCAAAGCCTTCCGTAACTCATCTATGTTGCATGAAAAAGTATCTCCTTATGTTTGACCTAAACCTTTCCAGTGTTATTTTGAAGCTCCACAACTCAGTATTAGAAGAGATTGTTCACAATCTCTCCCTGCTCCTGTTCTTTATTTCATTAATAATCAACTATATAAAGTGTGCAGATAGGATCCTCAGTATCAAAACCCAACACCATCCCACTGAATTGTCACAGTAGCTGAAAAGCAGCTGAGAACAAAGAAAAAAAACCCAAACCCAGAGTTAAAATGTTGAGAATGGACACGCTTCTAAATTTGGTCCGTTTTTCAGAGGAACAAAGTTTTGATCAACAGATCTTTCAGGAATGCTGAAAGATTAGATTTTATGAATATAAGACTTTGGGGAAGTTTCCTTTATTTTCTTTTGGTCATTACACCAGCTGAAAAACTACATCAATTAATTTTGTTCTTTGGCTTCCAGAAATATAGCTGGACACAAACATACCAAATTAATCCACTTTTGTGATTAAGCAGAATTTGAACATTGATCATTCTCAAAAGCACTGTTATGCACATGCATTTCCAGTATCCTGGGCATGTGGCTCATTACATTTATCGGTACCTCCAAAGAACTCGGAAAGATGAATGTTGAGTTCTGGCGGAGGCTGTAAGAGATTCCAGACCCCATTCTCCTTTACATTAATTTCAGCAGTAGTTAGTGAGACAATGGGATAAAGTCAGTTATCAATAAGACAGTAGAGTCATCAGGCATTTATTTTAACATCTACCAATAAACTTGTCTAGGTCATCTGCTCAGGAGCAGAAAAGAGTAAGGCTTCAGTTAAATAAATCTGTTGACCCTCTGTATACCTTTTTATCATTTTTAATCTGTTGCCCAAAACTATGGAAAAGGAGTCCTCAGCCTCGAGTACAGAGAAACGTAATGGTGTATATTCCTCTAAATTTAATGCTGCTGTTCCTGAAGGAGGTAATAAATATCAAATGAGTAGGAGAGCTGCGAGTATGCCACCAGCATGGATTGTCATTTAAATCCTGTCCAATTACAAGAACAATGAGAGCATGTGCCTGGAACGGACTTTGGGGAATGATATCCTTTTAACCTCCCACAGCTATTTGGTCAAGGGCTCTCCAAGGAATTTGGCAGTGGGGCAGACCATGGGATAAGCAGGTTAGCTTCCGATGCACCCTGCAGTTAACAGCAGCAAAGCTGCATTAACATCCGCGTGCTACACCCAGCAATACTGAGTAGCAAGGCATAAGCCTTTCCAAGCCTGTGTGAAAAAGAAACTGCAGAGAGGCCTTACTCCAAGAATGTACTTAATCTTCAGCAACACGGAGTTAAGAAAGGAGGATCCTGGTCTCCATTTTAGCAGACTGGAAAACTGGACTGTATTAAACGGACACAGTAGCCTTCAAGTATTGCCTGTACAACTGTCACAGTGAAAAAGGGAAGTCAAACAAACATTTTATACAATTTCCATGCCCTGCTGTTTCTGATATCCTCCTTAAGGCCCCAGCAAAGCACTTGATATCAATCTGCAAAATTTACTTTTAAAGTTTGAAGTTAAGAAATACTTGAAATTAAGCACAAGCTTAGGGGCACTATTAGGTCAGGCTCAAATCTAGATGATACTCTGCATTAAAAAGTAACAGTTCACTAAAACATCACATTTTCCTTTCCATTTTCTCTGTTCAATAGAAGTGGGTTTTTGAAAACCACACCTTATTTCTATCCTGCATTTACTCCATATCACAATTGTTAAATTAAGCAATGGAATGATTTAGGAGATTTGGTGTTGCTGCACTGTTATAGCTGGATGCATCTCCAGAAGGCAGAATGCATTGGGGAAGACTTAGGAAGACATGCAACAATCTTCTTATCATTCAGAGTCAAGGAAAGAGGAACTCTATACTACTCTCATTTTTTTATTCTTCACATTCCTTTACGTTTTTAAATATTTATGAATTCTCCATAATCCCAGGCTGCATTTTATGAATGCTTATGAATGACACAAACGTTTCCCAGTAGTGTGAAGAATCAGGATGGGCTAACAGGCAATAGAAGATATCCATCTTCCACAAGAACGAAATGCAGTTTCCCTCTACAGATGGTTCAATGGCACCTGCCAGCTTCTTTTTGGCAGGAAGAGGACCAGTAAGAATAAATTAAACTTTACGAGCACTAGTGTACACCTCCTTATTCCATTACCTTTGGCAAGGATGGGTCCAAAACCCTCAAGAAAACACCTTTCAGATCTCAGCTTCACTGCTGCAGAGAACTTCAGCCATCATTTTCATGATGGATATGTTCAGTTCTTGAAAGTCACATTGACACATTGACTGGTGACCAGGGAAGGATGTCTCCTTCAGCTCAAAAAACATGCTGGGCTCGTTTAAACAGATCCAGTATATGTATTTGCTGAACAGTTCCAGCAAAATTTTGGCTAAAAGATAATGCACGCTTAGTCAGCTGAAACAGATTGTAATTGCCACATTTTCAGCCTCCTGTTTTATTCCACAGTCTTCCACCCCTTCTTCAGGGTAGCAAAGTCACCAGGGATCCTGTCTAGCTCCTGCTGTGCAGGATTATAAAACTGTGTCCCTGTGGGTTTTGGTGTGAGCACAGATGGGAGACGGCAGAAGAAAAACGAGCATATTTTGCTTTGCGCACCGTTCTGCCTGGGGGGTTTCTGTCAATATCTTTATACACTCGGCAGACAGTTTGGCTTGTCCATAGTTAAACCTCAACAGCTCATTGACAAGTGCTGTAACAACGATACAGGAAATGTAAACCAATACAAAAACAAACAAGAAAAGGGTAAAGTGCTCTCAAGAATTTTGCTCCTGAAAAGGTATAATTACTCAATAGCAACATTTGAATAGATTTATTTAATTTTAGCCAGGCTCCTATTTTGGCAGGGTATGTTACCTTGTTTTCTCCCCTAGTTCTCTCGTATTTCTGTGAGATACTAGCTGCAGGTTCTGTGTCACCTCATTTAAGACATCTTTGTCTGCTACGGCTAGTCCTGTTGTCAAGAGAGACACACACTTCTGGGAGATTATTCATTTTAGAATAATTTGACTCATGCCCTAGAAACTTTTCTCCACTGAGTATACAAATCCTGGGCTTACTAGCTCTGCAGGATACAGAGCTACAGCAGATGTCTACATTCAGTCCCTCTCAGAGATACAGAGGTTGGGAGTCTTCTCACCTTACTTCAGCCAAAAATAGAGCATCTGGTCTCACTCCAGATAACGGACAGAAAAGCAAGTTTCAGAGCACCCCTAAACTCACCAGAGTAGCCCTTAAGCACTGCAGGTCTCCTGGACTGGAACACCCTGGAGAGGGGTGTCATTTAAAATAGGACCCAAAAGAGACTTAAAAAACACACCCCAAACCCCACACCACACACACAAAACGAACAGCAGAAGGCTAATAATGAAAAATGTGAATGCAGTCTAGGCACAACTAGTTGATTCCAAGCTATTTTCAATTCTAGAAGGCATAAATCATTATAAACTGGACTTACAGAACCCCAAGAATAGGACTATAAAGTACTTCTGATTTGAAATTGCTTGTAATTTTACAAAACTTTACCTAGGTGGATATTTCCTTGACGGAAATTGCAGACCGAATTACTTGAGAAAATTCCTTCACAAGCATTTCCTCCATTTCTGAAACACGTATGCTTTCCATACCCGGATGTGGTTTTGCCATTCTCATTAAAATCTCTGCAAATCAGGCCAAGTTGAGAGCCACAGAAAAACCCTCATTTGAAAATGCTCAGTAAAGTATGGCTAGAAGGTCAAACTTTTTACGAGTCCTAAACATAGCATGCTGCAAGCCTAAAGAGCATCCCTTCCAATGATAATTCTGGAAAACTGCAAATAAGGCTACGAACAAGCACTGGAACAAGGAAGAAAGAGAGGCAGGCAGGAACAGTGCCACAAGCTGGCAAGGAAACCGAGTTAATGGGGATTGCTGAAATTGCTTATCACTCACAGCTACTACTTGGGTCAAAAAAAACCAGATTTGAAAACCAAGAAATTATTATTAAATTTGCAAAATACACCAAACTAGGAGGGATTGTCAGCATACGGGAAGACAGGAATAAAAAGCAAACTGCTCTTGACAAATCGAAGAAGTCTGAAGAAAGCAGTCCAATAAGGGCTCTAAATTAGTATCAGAAATCCCTGTTACACACACCAATGGACAAAGAGGTCACAGGAGACACTTTCACAGGCATACTGTGATTCTGCAAGAATTCTGCCTTTCAAAAATAATCCTTAAACAGTAAACAAAGTCTATGTACAAAGACTAGATACCTTTTAAAAGAAGTTAAAATGGAAACAGCGGTAGACTATGTTATGTAAGAGAGGAAACTATCACTTATCATCATTTCCAGTCTTAAAATCCCTGTATCTGGTAAAGACCAACACTTTTTAAGCTCACCAGAAGCAATAATTTCTTCCAAGGTCCTTTCCAAGAGTACTGTTCAATTTCTGTTATTTTCTTGGAGGTACATCTAAGAGATGTAGGTACCTACTTATGTGTCTAACACTGTAGACATGATAGGATTTCTGTGATAGTATTTCTAAAAGAAGATTTATACCTTTGAGCAAAGAGAATTCTGAGAAGTTACAGGGGAGAAAAAAAAAATCATTCAATTGGTAAACACAAGGAAAAACCTTGAATCTCTTTTACAGCCTTAGCTATTGCTGTCACAAGAGACTAACTACTCCAAAGGAGATTTACTTCATCCAAGTTCTACAGCATATGCCAAAATGCCTAAATGCACAATTAGATACTGACCATGGAACCATGTCTGGAAGGTAACACAGCGGCTATCCCAGAACATAGCTGCACTCTTACCATTTTCATAAAGACTGAACACAGGCCAGGGCAATGAACCTAAATCCTTGCTCCTTCTGCCCTGCCACCCTGCTCTCCTTGGTTACTGACTAACAGGTTCTCAGTTTTCAGCTGTAAGTCAACCTCAGCCAAGGGACAGCAAATCACACATTATCCAACTCCCTCCTTCTTTTGCACAAAGCAACACCTGTACCAGCAACTCTTTTGCAGAACCTGAGCTTATCTCCTGCAGCTCTGGCACAACAGCATTGCCTCTTCAGCCAGTGTTCTCATCCCATTACCAATAAACTGCTTTTAGTAACATTTCCTCTAAGGATACTCTTCAAAGCCACCCAGACTCCCTTACTCCTAAGCGTATCTGCTTCTACTGAGCACTCTGTGCAGCTTCCCCCAAAAATAACAACCTCCAAACCACACTTGAATCCTCATCCAAGCTCATTTTGATGACTGTCTTCTGTTTTCACCTCTCTGAATTGAACTTAGACAAAGTCACATGTGATCTTAACACACTACCAAAGGGTGACCATGCATCACCACAGACCATGATGTACTTCTAGAGCATCCCCATGCCTCAACATCAGAAAGTCTTGCCTCCATTCTGCTTTCTGTACTTCTCACAGCCACATTAACAAGATGCTGGTCTTAGAGCATCACAGGTTTCCTTCCACATCCTGCAGGAGTCTAGAACTAATTTCTTCTTGTATATAAAGGCTACTGGAGACGGAAGAGCTGGGAACTAGAAAGCAGACAACATTAGAGCAACCACCACAATTTTCATTCCTGTATAAGCACCTTTTCATACAGAAGGCAAGGAGATAATATTCTCCACTTCAGGACTCCTGTTAACTTCCTCCTACAGTGATAAATGGTTCAACTCCACAGATGGAATCAAAAGTGGAGACAGAATTTTACCTGCTGAATGGGAAAAGGTGGGGAGACATGGGCTGATTCATAAGACAGGGGTGACCACTCTTTTCTGCCACCTACCCCTTCACCAACAAGACATCTCAAGTTTACAAGTGGCTAAATTAATACAGCACATATCCTCAAATCTGGCTTCTTCAGCTTAATGTGTGAAATAAAAAAGCATACAAAAGCATACCATCTCTGCAAGACAGCATATAGAAAATAGAGTTTACACAGATGGGACATATCACACACTCCCTTATGTCTCTATCAACACACCAGCTTTGCAAATCTGCCCTAAATAAAAAGAATATTGACAACACGTTCTGTCCGAGACCAGCAAGGCTGCATATGCCTAGCATGTACTTGGCAGAGTTTGGATTGTTCTCTCCACTTTTAACAAACAACTCACATAAACGGAAAACTTGCTAACATTCAAGTATTCTGCTGTGTTCAAATGTCAGGAGGACTGCATTCAACTAAGTCTCCTGGAGGGATCAACTAACTGGCCATCAAATTCATAGAGATGAAGCTGTAGGTTGCTTAAAAACTAGCAGGACATGACACAGCCTTCTTACCATCCACAGCAGGGACAAACACTGGTCTGGAACATTTTCTAGTTCTGTTAACTCTTTACCAACACATAAAAATAACACCTTAAAGATGTTTATTTTTACAAGTTACATTAGGTGAAGAACATAGTTGAACAATATAGCTGAACACATATGGAAATGCTTAAGCAGCAGCTCCATTTTCTGTCCAAGAAGTCTGTAGACAAACACAATAAACTTAAGTTACACACATGACAACTCAATGTACTACATGCCTCCCCCCCCCCCCAGAAAACCAAAAACCCACACCAACAAAAAGAAAGACAAAAAAGTGTGTTTTCATAAAAAACAAACTTAATTTATTTTGTAGGAGGAGCATCTGAGAGAGGAGGAAGTAGCTGGAACAGACATGTACAGAAATAGCAAAATACAATTAAAGAGAATAAGGCACCAAAGACGAGCCTTACCAAGTAAGATCACATCTTCATCTAGCCAGTATCATGTCTTGGACAGAGAGGTGGTAAATGCCCCATCCCTGGAAACATTCCAGGCCAGGCTGGACGGGGCTCTGAGCAACCTGATCGAGTTGAAGGTGTCCCTGCTCATCGCAGGGGGGGTGGCCTAGATGGCCTTCGATGGCCCCTTCCAACCCAAGCCGTTCTATGATTCTGTGATGGGACAGTGGTCAGCGGCCAATGCCTAAGGAAAAAAACTAGGCAGCTGTATTCCCCAACACATTCCTCGGGCCTGCAACAACTTGTAGTTTAAGATTCCACATGCCAAGTCTTCTGCATTGGTATGAATAGACTTTATAGATCTTTTTTCCAAGAATATATCCCACCGCTTTCATGCAAACTCTCAGCACCAGAGTCTTGTTGCAACAGCTGCCACATTGTACTCACCATGCAAAGCAGTATTTCTTTTTGTTTATTTTGAACTTCCTACTTCCATTTGATGTGCCTACTTTTTTGTTAGGGAATGAAAGAGAAGTGGGGAATGACTGCTTATCTTCTGTCCCACTCAGGCATCTTTTCTTCAGGCCCAGACATTCTTCATTTGCAAGCTGTACCATAATCTATTATTGGCGGAGGCAGTACCTTGTTTAGCCATAGCTGTAAGCAGAGATAATTCCATTTTCTCACATGTTACTCTACATTTACTGATGCCGGCTTTAACCTATTAGTTTATTTTCCAGTCGCACACTACCATAAAGTAGGTACTTTTGCAGCTTTAGAGTTGACTATGCCAAAGTACTTCTAAATCGCTCAGACTTTGTTATTTCTCTATCCATTGCCTTCCTCAGATCATCTGTGAGTGTTAAACAGCACAGGTCTCATATGACTCCTGTGTCACTCTAATGGTAACCACCCTCCACTATAACAATGATTACTGCTACACATTTTCTCACCTTTTAACCAGTCACTGGTTTACCAAAGACCATTCTCTTTTATCCCCAGAAAGATCATTTGCCATAAGAAGCATGGCAACGGACCATGTCAGAAGCTGTGTAAGAACCTGAGGACACCATACACATTGGAACACCCTAACCCAGATGTCTGCTGAGCCTTTCGAGCCCTTGACAATTTGTCAAGTGCAACTTCCTTTTACAAAAGACATGCTGAGTCCTCCATGTTCATATAAAATCATGTGCCAAATAATTCTAATCTATATTATACTTTTGACGATACTGCACAATACAAAGCCAGATTTCTGTCTGCTGTTCCCCAAGCTCCCTGGAACTGTATTGCAAGTTGGCATGATATCAACCCTATCTATTCTCTAACCAGGCTGAGGAAGTTTTAATTGAAAGGTTGCACACAAGTGTTAATAATTCAACAGTTTCTCCCTTAAATCCCTCCTGGGCTCTAACATCCTGGTCGCTGCAGTCAGTTATCGTTCACTGCACTCTTAAATTCTTCCATTAATGCTTGGGCTTGAGATGGGTTCTGGTAAAGAAACCATGAGGAACATAGGTGCCTCAGAAACTCATTTGTTTCTTTTTGCTCCACCTTCTGCAAGTGGTTCTTTCACACCCCAGTCTTCAAGGGTTTTTGCAAACTTTTAGGCAAGCTTCTTATTCCCACCGTATCTGGAAAAGAACCGTTACTTTTTCTACTTTCTGAAAGCCATTCCTCTAAGTTTTTGGCGTTTCAAAGTGTTTGTTCTTTTCTGTCTTCCTCACTTGGTCATGACTTCAGCTTTTGGAAGGATGCCTCTGACTCTATAGCCTTTCTTCCCTGCTGTTTCACATCACAACTTTTCTCCCTCTCAAATCAACTTTTGAGAGGGCCAAGGCAATTGCTCGGCAGTATAGTGCCTTTAAATAATCTTCACACTACCTACAAACATTTCACCCTTTTCACTGCTCCTTTCAGTTTCTTTTTAACAAGCTTCCTCATTCTGATGTACTTTCCCTTTTGAAATCAACTATAACTTCACTGAAGTTTTTGGCTTGGGTTGCTTCTGCAAAGATCTATAAGCACACTTGTGTTCACACTTACGGAGGGCCACTGGCCATAACATTTTGTACCAAGTTCTGCACAATTCCCAGGAGAAAGTAAAAAATATCTTCCTCTCTCTGGATTCCCTGACCAGATGTTTCTCAAAGGTGACATTCTTAATGCCTAAGAGGACTGGGGTGCCAGTTTTCTCCCATTGTGTTTTCTACTTTAAAGCTACATACCCTGTATTATTCTATACTTTTCCTATCTACTAGTTCCAAGAATTTCTAATCTTAAGGATTCTGTTATTAATACAGTTATTTCCCTCATCTGTCATTTAGCTTTAAGACACCACACTACTCCCCCACGGGTTTGAACTACTCCGTCATTTTTATGTAACCTATAACTTGGTACTAGAGTGTTCCAGTTGATGTTTTCCTTCCATCGACTTTCTTACAGCCCTATTCAACAACAGTCTCACATAAAAAACAAACTCCCTAGGTCATCCACCTTATTTCTTAAGATTTCAGAGTCTGTCTAGAAATACATACATATTTGGTCCCATTTTCTTTTTTTTCATGTTATGTCAATGCTCATTTAAGGGGAAAAATTGTCATGTGATGAAAATTTTCAATGACAAAGCAAGCATGGTGGATATAAGTTTTAGTGATTAAAAAAAACAGCTACATTCAAGAAGAGCTGGGAAGTGTTGCTTGAATGATTATCTAATAAATTCTTGCATCAAGCATTTTAGTTTCTTCTGGACTTCTAAAGTTTTTCTGCCACTATTTGCCAACAAAAAGGGCTGCAGTTATGTATGACAGGAAAAAAGAACCAGTGAGTGTATTTTCTACTAGTCACCACAGACAGGAGGCAAAACCTATACTAATTAAGCCAGCAACCCCAGGGGAAGGAGGGAAATGTTCTGATGTCTTGATTTTGGGATTAACTCGTATATATTTGAGAAACTTACAGGAATATGACAATGCACTTTGAAATTTTTCCATATTTATTATAATTTCAATGTGTCCCTGAACCTACACACTAAAATACACAAGAATGGACCTGATCATCAGTGTTTAAGTCTCTTAAAAGGGAAAAACCAAAGAAGAGTAATTTATCACTCAGAGCTACATGGAAGTTTAGGGGGGAAGAAAGCCAGTGAAATCACTAGAGAAAGGCTACATCTACTGGACTGAATAACTTATTTAGATACTGAGAAAGAGAAGAGCAAATGTAGTTACAAACTGCTGTTGGATTTTGTTTCCTATCACCCAAAACCTGACACTTGATAACCTGCCACTCAATAACCTGCCACTCTTGAAAAGTAGATAGTTCAGCTTATTTCTCAGTTTACCATGTTGAGTTTTCCCTGTTCATTCTACAGAAAATGTGAAAGTTATTAATTACTCTTCAAGAAAGGTAATTAGTATTTAGCTATTATTCATCATGTAAGTACAGAATACCTGTTTGCATTACTTCTGTTATGTTGTCTTTAGTAAATACATAAACACCAAGAAAGATGAATCCACAGGACAGAAACAGTTCTGCTCATCTCAAGAAATTAAAAATAATTGCTGTCTTTGGAAGTTCAGCATCAAATGCATCACTGACTGAAATATTTTCTTTAGAACTTCAAAGAAAAGCAGCAAATGACAGGATCTTGCAAGCAGTTTATTTTCACTGCTCACTGAAAAATAATTATCACAGTTATTTAACCCTCACCCAACTCTTCCTGTTGGTGTTCATGTTGATGCTGATCATGTTTGACACCTCAAAATAGCATGTCAGTAAGAAAATAAGCTATAATTGAAAACTTACTTATTAAGTATGATTTTGCTTTTCAAACACCTGTTATGCTAATAATACTGCCTTTTACCGATGTAAAATGAGCACGGTAAAGAAATTGCTGAAAAACTGAATGCTGGACATAATGTTACAACAGTTTTAGGTCCAAGGTTAAAATCCTCACAGAAGGAAAGACAAGGTTACTGGAGAGAGAACAAAAAGCATCAGCCCTAATATTACACACACTGGTTAAACATGTCAGATGACTATACAGCGAGTTGTGAAATGGGATTTAGGCATCAGTAAGTATTCAAGTGCTGTTGTTCATTCAGCTGAGCCCTCCATTACCCTACCTCTGTTCCTGAAGCTGCTAAGGTTACATAGACAAAGACCCCCTTATCATACCTATCACTTGAAATAGGACGGAAAATAAACTGAAAATGATTAATGTTATTACAGTATATTTCATACCATATTTTAACCTGTCTTGAGTAAAAACCACTACCTACTGCTCTAAAGTCACACCAAAGAAGCTACAGAATCTGCCAGTTAGTTCTTCAGCATTGACTCATCCCTAGAAGAAAAACTATGGGCCTTGCGGTTACACTTTTTACAGGGTTTGAGAATTACAATATCCAGTAATGAGAACAAAGAAAGGCAGGATCCCAGGCAAGGCAGACCCACCACCTTCTAAGGCCTTTGTTACTCTAAGTAGTAACAGTAACCCTAGGACAGACTTTTTGCCCCATCTCTGAGGTGTAGCTGCAGGTACAGTGCATGAACCCACACCACACACTCAGCACAGACCTCTCCTGTTAAGAGTTTCAGTTGTGTGTTTAAAGTGTTTACATTTTCATTTACCATTTAGAATAAAGCCTACCAGTAGAATAACAAATACCAAAGGCGGCAAATTAACATAAAAATAAAGGAACATACAAGACACCGTGAGAACAGGTTGGGTGGGGGGAGCAGTGTTTACATCATCTTCCAGAGTAAACTGAAGGAATTCTCGATGCTTGGGACAATATGGCCCAAGGGAAATGGTAATGGGAGAGAAATAAATTCTTTCACCTCTGGGTTGAAATCCAAGTCAGGCTGGTAGTAGCCAAGAACCATTAGCTTAACATCTGCTAGCTGTTTGGTAACCCATGTGAAGTGAGTTATATTCCTTAGTGTCCACATCACAGTCCCACTAATTGGCACCACGTTGGCAATCTAAACAGAGAGGTTAAAGCCTGAACATACAGCAAGCATGAACTACAAGATTAGTCAACTTCAGTTCTGAGTACATATGTGATAAATTATATGTTTGGTATATGTAACTCCATCTAATTGCCCCACCATCCTATTCTGCCCTCAGAATAAAATCGTAAATCCAAGCAAGCCAACAAACTGTCAGCATTCCCTTGTCAAGTATACAGTTTCTGAATTAGTAAGACACATTAAGTCCATTACTATTCAAAGTAACTTAAGCAACTGCGTCAATTTGAAGCAAAATACTGTACAGCATAAAGTATGGGCTAAAGTGTTCAGATAATAGGTTCCAATATTCATAAAAAGAGTATCTTTTTCTTAATCTCAGTTTTTAACTACAAAAGGCAACACTCACTCAAAAGACAGTAACTATATACAGTCTTATAAATCCCAAATAACGAGGCTTTTTTCTCTTTGTCTTTCCTTCTTCTGCAGCTTCCCAACAAAGAGTGCAAAGAAACAAAGCTGACACAAGAACAAGACCTATTAACTTTTAGAAAATTATCCTTTGTATTGCCCCATGGTAAAATGTTGGTGTCTGAGGACAAAAAAAAAGAAGTGATTATCTCTTAATAAGTAGCAATTTAAAAAAATTGATTTTTCATATCATCTGAATATGGCAGCATAAAAAACAGTCTAACCTATGAAGGAAGGAAACTCGTGTTACAGTTTAGAAACTGTTCCTGATGTTTACACATGACTTCAGTTTAAAGAACTGCTTATGATGGGAACATGATGAAAGCTGTTGAGCATGAAGGGAGATATAAACGAAGCCAAAAGAAGGATCTTTGCCAGAACTCTACCAGAAAACAGAATCACAGAGTGAGTTAGTTTGGGAGGGACCTCTGGAGGTTTCCAATCCAATCAGCTGCTCAAAGGATGGCCAACTTCAAAGTTGGATGAGGTTGCCCAAGGATATTTTAGATGAAAGCACAACAGAGTACAATGCCCTGCAAAATCCACGTATAAAGAAACTGTTCTTGCTAGCCCAATACCCCTTTCGTTTGCCACCACTCTGGAAAGATTCAAATTCTAAGCTGTTTTGAGAAGTAATAATGGCTAGCTGTATCAGGCATAATGTAGCCAGTAGGACCAGGGAAGTAATTTTACCCCTGTACTTGGCACTGGTGAGGGTGCATCTTGAGTACTGTGTTCGGTTTTGGGCCCCTCACCACAAGGAGGACATCGAGTTGCTGGAGCGTGTCCAAAGACGGGCAACGAGGCTGGTGAGGGGTCCGGAGCACAAGTCTTATGAGGAGCGGCTGAGGGAGCTGGGGTTGTTTAGCCTGGAGAAAGGGAGGCTGAGGGCAGACCTTACCGCTCTCAACAACTACCTGAAAGGAGGCTGTAGAGAGGTGGAGGTCGGTCTCTTCTCCCAAGTAACAAGCGATAGGACAAGAGAAAACGGCCTCAAGTTGATCCAGGGGAGATTTAGATTGGATATTAGGAATAATTTCTTTACTGAAAGGGTCATTAGGCATCAGAACGGGCTGCCCAGGGCAGTGGTAGAGTCCCCATCCCTGGATGTTTTTGAAAGTTGTGTAGATGTAGCGCTTAGGGACATGGTTTAGTGGGGGACTTGTCAGTGCTAGGTTAACGATTGGACTAGATGATCTTACAGGTCTTTTCCAATCTAGGCAACTCTATGATTCTATTGTAAGAACAGGGATAAACTGAAAAGGAAACAAACCTAATCTAAATATCCATTAGTATCAAGGTTTGGACAACTTAACTTGGTAGAATGCAGACTTGAGGACAGGCGACTGTCTGAGACAGCTTGGAAGGTATAATCCAACCAAGATCCCTGTTTTATCTTACGTTGGAAAGGTACGCTCAGCCCTAAGAAAAATGCAGGCAGTGGCAAGAGGCCAGTCTGCAGGAAAACAAACCACCCCCCCACCCGTAAGTCTGCATTCCACAGCAATGTTCAAAGGGATGGATTTTTTTTCTTCTTGTGCAAGAAACACTTGTCGAGTTAACATCCAGACAATTTGATAGCATCTAAGTTGCCTTAAACATGAACAGTCTGCTTCTTTTAGCACAGGGTGCTAAGCATTGCCTGGCTTACCTGTCCTCTGACAAAGCCAGACCAGTTTAACTTCTACAAAAACACGCTGCCAGTTCCTAGCGTCTGCACACATGCTGCCAAGGATTATGTATTCTTTTTTCAAGAGCTTGGTGGACTAAGGGATCTGCCTGATACAGCAAGACCACTCCTTCCTCAGAGCTACAATATCACTGCCAGGCCTACTGCACTTCAGGCAGCAAGGATACAACCTTCTTTTTCCCATCACTGACTACTAAAGCCTCTCAGGTGGATCTTTCGTATTCTCTTCTGTAACTCTGAGAAGTCGAATAGGATCATGCCACATTTTTTTAAATGCCAGCAAATTCCTTCTGCTTGAAGTCATGTTATTATTAACTTCTTTTAAAATCACACTACTGCAAATAATTATATTGACAGTTGAGGTGGGATCTGCTGTGCTGACATCTGAAAGAGAGCTAAGGGAGACTGCGATGACTGCCAGGAGGCTAACACAAGCTGGAAGAAACCAGGCTAGCACCAAAGACATAGATATTGCACTGTTCTGCCTTTGGCTGTATTCAGCCCACCAAGCTGCCAGTTCAGGATATATTGAAGTAAATCTTCAGAACTAATTCATGATGCTGCAGGAGTTAGTTGTACGATACGGTCCACGTAAAGGTTATAATCAAATAATGTAGTGAACTGCTTTATGGAGCAGCTCTAACATGCACTTCTGAACCCTGATGTAGGTATCAAGTAAGCATTCATACTCAAATAAATGTTTTCTCACAAAACCAAGTACAGAAATAATACCAAATTCATGAGTTTCCTGACAGTAATTCCTCTCCATTTGGAAAACAGGAGGAGTCCAAGAAAGAAATCCTTCTCTGCAGGGGAGGGAGGCAGGAAGGAAGGAAATGTGAATTACATACACCTCTGGATAAGTCCCCCTTTAAAAAAAAAGGAAGGAAATTAGAGTTAACTAAAAAGCATGTTTAGCATCACTGCACAAGCTGGGGAAAAAAAACCCTAGGAAATCCTGGCTCAAGATAATGCTGCCTCCTCCTGTCACTGCTGGGCTTTCCACAGTCATTGCGACAGGGAGAGGTTAAAGGTCCTTTTTCACTCTTTCATTTGCAGCACCACTTTGAAGTTACATACAAATCGGAGTCACTATTTGATGGTCACCTCTCCCCTATGTCATCCTACACTTTTTTGTAATAGGGCTGTTAAAAAACATGTGTTTTCACTTTTTATTTTTATTAAAAAAGGATAACTCATAACTGAGCAGAGACAAAGGCTCTGTTGATACAACAACATGTGGATTAAATCTGAAAGGAGAAAGAAAGCTGTTTTATTAAACTGACAATCCTGCACAGAGGGCTTATATCTAAATTGGTGTAATAAATCAATAGGAAAGATTTATCTTTGGCTGAAGCAACCATTTGTTTAGGCATGGAACAAGAGCATTTTAAAATTGCTCTGGACACTGTACACAAAAAGGTTTCTTCAGTTTTGTTCTTTTTTTTCTTTCTCTTGTGTTTTAAGTATATCCCCAAAGTTTTGCATTTGCTTTACTTAAAAATATTTACTTCTTGGCGCTTAAACCTACGATAAGTCAGCCATCCAGCACCACTGGGCTCTTAGCTAAGCTGCTTCTACTGAAAAGAAAAAAAAAAAAAGAAAAAAAAGGGGGGAAGAAAAAAAAAAGAGAAAGAAAAGTTGCTTGCTCCATTTACATTATTATATAGGCAGAAGACTGGCCTAAATTTATGCTTTCCCCCATTATGTTCCTCTCCTGTATTTTTATAAACACACGTTCTACTTCCCTTAAATTCTATTAGCAATGGCTTTTTCACTCTTCTTTAAGCAGGAAACACTCTCCAGTTGTTGCTGCCTACCCATATCAGACAGTAATTCGTCCCGCAACGTCTTCTGAGACCAACACAGTAACCTGCCATATCAGAATGTCAATCTGGAGGTAGGCTAACGGCAAGGAGGTGCTCAAGAAACTACAGTCACAACGCCCTCCTCAAAATACTGGCGTTTGGTTTCCAGATCCCAAAAAGACAAGCCACTGCTGATGCACACTGAAAAATAAGGAGGACTTGGCAGAACATTTTAAGTATGACACTGATTGTAACTATAGATGGGACCAAGAACTGCAGCCATCTTTTTTAATAAAAATCAGATGGTACCTGGAACGGATTTCAGAGCTAAAGCAAAGATGACACTAGCGTCTACTAACTACATTTAATACATCATGCCATGAAGATGGCATTGGCTAACCCATGCAAACATGTCACTACACAACTCCAGCTAGTCTTCAAAGAATGAGAAAGACCAAAACATAAATCATCACAAAAATAAACTTCCAGTTCCACAGCAATGTGTGTGAGAAAATATTTGTAGGAGATGCTACTCAACACTGGAAGAAAGTGTTTCATATGAGCATGTTGGAGCTCCTCTTCAGTACGTTCTGTAGATGTCACTGGCTCCTAGATTACTATTATTTTTTAGAACACCCAAACTACATGTGTGGTAAAACACATAAGACAGCATCTACATATGGGACGGAGTATAACACTGAGGGGGCGAAGATTTTGGCTAAAGCCTCTGTCATTCAAAATGTCATTTCTAATATCATTTACAGAAATCACAAGAGCTGAGCTTTTCAAAACCATTAAAAATACAATCCCCAGCCCCACAGATGAAAATGCTTTAGGCTTGGTAACTATTTTCTTCCACCAGGGAAGCCCTTATTTAGTCCATCTCACCTTAAATTCCATTTGCCAGTCAGGCAAATAAAAGTTTCCTCAGAAATGACAGCTGGTGCAGTCCCTCGGATGCCATCCCTGGTAACTTGACCGTCCAGCCTGCCTTGCCTGCTGCCCTACTCCCAACTCACCGAAACAATCCTGGGGGCTGCACAACAACCCCAGGATCTCTCCCTGACCCACTGCCTTTGCCCCAGAGAAGCTGCTACTGCCACCCTCCCATGAGAGGTGGTGGGAGACGGGAAGCATACAAGTTATTGTGCCTGCATGTAGCCCAACAGCTGTTTTGCACAGCTGCCTAGCCAAGACCTTACTGTAAGAGCTGCTCACCTTGTTCCAACCAACCGCCTTACAGCCTGCAGGAGTCTCTCCACAGCGCTTCCTTCCATACATCTGCAGCCACCCACGCGGTACCATGTCTCAGCTCAGCTTCTGCTGCCTCCTCACATACCCTCTAGCTGGGACAGACACGAAGGACTCCTGAGAAGGAACATCTCAGCTTTCCGTCCTTACTCTAGGTAACCACTCTTTGCCAAAAAGCTAACAAGGAGCCAGAGGGACAGAAAGGGAAGGTGCAAGAGGAGATTAAAAACTAGGAGAGGAAAAAGTATTTGTCAGGCCATCTTTTTCTTATAATTCTGCTTTGATTTTGGAGAAGTGGAGTCTCATGGCCATTAGAGTTCATGGAAGCACTACATAGTTCTTCAGGATACCAAGCAAAGTACTACCTCTCGGCTGCAGTGCAGAATCTGCTTTGATAAAATCTCACGTTGTCAATGTCTGCCATCATCAACCCACAGATGATAAAGCTGTCACCTCTGAGTAAAGCTAAACCCCTGGTAAGAAAGATGGGCCAGAACCAGCTGGAAGGAATACTTCCCAGTAAGGAGATGGGTCAGTCAGCCAGGCAACTGGTTTCTGTTCATAGCTGTTCCTGCCCTATTCTGTGACCTTATTCAAATCACATCCCCATGCAATGCCTCTTCTCTCATCTTTGAGAGGCACACGAGCACCACCAATGAGTGGCTACGTAGAACCCAGCTACTAGCAGTAATGTTAACACAGAAGCAGGAGTTTAGAGGCTAAGTAAAGCGATATATTAAAGCTCAGGTTTATGCTACGTAGGCATGGTTCCAGCATAGGAAACATGTACTTCAGTTTTGCCAAGCCTATCCAGTGTGGGTATGATTCAGTGCTAATTGCTCAGAAAAACGTTTCAAGTTACACCGGTTTGGTATGCTTTTTTAAAAACAAAACAAGGTATGTTTTGGACAAAGTTAAGATTATGTTTATGTTTACAGACAATCTGACTCCTGCATATAAAGAATGCTTCTCCTTGGACAAAAAACAAGAAGCATCAAGAAAAGTCAAAAGTAATGCAAATGATCTGGCTCTATAATCTTGCCAGAAGAGAAGAAGCACCAAAGCAGTTGAGCAATAATCATGGTCTTAAATGTGACTTCCCTGACTCCTGCTTTGCTCAATATTTTAATTATATTTTTAAAAAATTCTAACACCCTTCAGATTTCAAAGCACATTTATATACATTGATTAATTCCCCCAAGGTAAAAATCATTATCCTCTTTATTACAGAAGGAAAGTGAAAGAAGACACAATAAGCGATTTGTCAAAGGCACAGAAGGAACTGATGTAAGGGCTGGAATTAAAGCCCAAGAGTTTCTGAAGCAACTTATTATTTCTAAAGGATTTTTTTTAAGATGACAGCAACAATACAAAAAAAGTTCCAAAATGGATATACGTTTAGGATCAAGGCAGCTTATGGGATAAACGCCATGGGAAAAGCAAGTAGTTTAAATTAATTAATCCACATTTGGAAAACTATAGTGAATTATCTAATAGATTGTTGCTATGTTCCGTACACAGCACAAACATTAAATCAGCCTGCAATGTAGTCAATCTTGCCTTGTGTTGTAAGAAAGCAAAGTAAAGATAGGGTAATCCATCCCGGGGTTCTACTCTGGGGTGGCAAATTACATTTGCATTAGGACTTTTCTCTGAAGAGTATGTGGTGAATGCTGTCTGACAGCCCTCTCACCATGCGTTATTCACGAGTGCCCTCTAACGAAGCTGCAGCTACATTTCCAAACACATACAAGGGAGACTAGAAAAACCCAAAATGAGACTTTCCAGAAATTTCTCATTAAACATCAAGCTTTGTTTCCATTTGAACAAAAGGCAAAAACAGATGATATACACTAACTAGTGACTGCTCCTGCACAGACATTTTATATTTCCACATATTATGTGAGCCCTCATTGGTAAATATCTCAGTAGGCAGCAGTACTAAAAGAGAAAGACGGGAAAATTCACAGTTCTCCCATTCTGAGAGAAGAAAGGATACTGCACCAGATGGGGTCCCAGGGCAGTTAACCCAGTACAACTTCTTAAGATAAACTGAGTTCTACACAATCTACTTTATCTGTAAGGAACTGCTGGGTAGCTTTTCATCATAGGATGTAGTTAAACCAGTCTTTACAAAAATAAGTGAATATCATGAACGAAGTTCACAAATCAAAATGGAATCCTCAAAAATCTATTCACTAATACACCGCTGTACCATAAAACACTGATTATTTGAAAGGATGTCTTCAGCTAAGAGTGGTCACACAAACTACAGTGATGAAACAGTATTTGCTAAAAGTTTGTACAACTGGTACTTGGTTTACCGTCAAGTTCCCTTTCACCTACCTACATAAACAAAACATCCTGCAAACAGAAGATGTTTGTATTACTTTCAGAAACAAACTCCACACAGAAAAGCTGATACCGATCCTCAGAACAGAAATTAATTTTAATAATCTCGATGTCAAATTGTCAGAATAGGACTGTTCCACTTAAAGACCTACCTATGAGTATGCAATGAGGGCACAGCTGCTCAGTGCAGGCCCAGAACAGTCATACCAGCCTATGCAACTGTTGCCCTCATCCTCCCACCCCGTCCTGCACCAGGGCACTCCACTCAATTGTCCCCCAAATACCCAAGCTTTGCGCATAAGGTGAAAGAGATCGACAAAGTAATCAAAATTGAAAATGATCCTTTTCCAAGCTCAGACAGACAGAGACTAGAAAGGGGCAGGAATTCCTTAAGCTGTACTGCCGCTGACCTGCCCAACGTGGAGTTTGCCCCCATATTGTCAAATGCCTTTGAACAGACTCAGGTCCAGAGACACAGCAAACTCACCCCTGAAGGAGGACTTGAAGGTGTCACCTGCTGAGTGATGTCCGGGGAATTCCGCTGCCACCACAGAGCTGCAAGGAAGCAAACAGGCCTGTTAAGATGCGGAGCTTTTTGTACACTTACCGACACAACACCTAAGCTCCACTGAAGCAATCCTAACTTAAGCACCTCGTTAAGTGCTGTCTTGGAAAGACAAGAGATTGGCAGGCATCAAATGTTTTTTTGAACCGGAGCCTTACATACCTGCCAACATTTTCACTTCTTGCTAAACATCTTTACTGTAATGTTACGATCATGTGGCTAAGAGTCACAAAAGACTAACAAGAACACCGTACCAGTGTTATAAAACATTCAGAGAACCATGGTCCTAATCGTTCTAAAGGCAGGTTACCCACCTTAACAAACACAACATCAGGAAACCTCCACTCCCATCCATCCGAATGACCCAGTGGCAACCACTGCTTACAAAACAAAAAACGAACAATAATGCTTTCAACTACATGGCTAACAAAAACCTGCTTTGCACAGTTTGAAACAGCAGCTATTTATCCTGTAAAGCAAAATTGTACTCCCCTTCTCAAAAAGCCACAAACCTATTTCCCTTTAGTTTGTAACAGTGGGAGATTTTAGTCCCCAAGGAGTATTTTCCAAAAATTTACAGGCAATTGTATAACCTAAGAAAAACCATGTGGAGCAGTTTTATACAGCAAGTATTCCCCAAGCAGTGCAAAGTTCCTCATGTGCTCTCTCTCACATTTTCAAACATTCCTCACCGCACTGCTATGTTCCAGCCAACTTTCTTCCTGACATAACAGCTTATTCCTTGAGGAGGTTCAGGCAGAGTTTGACATTAAAAAGATCAGCAGTGGATAGACAGCATCCTGGATGTTTTGAAAAAGAGACATTTCTTTCATGAACATGTAACCCAAACAAGGCTCATTGAATTTGTGTGAAACTCAAAAATGATCATAGAGTGCCTTTGAACCATATAGCAGAAAGTTTCAGCACAGAACGAAAAACGTGGAAAAATGTAAGAGCAAAAAATCCTCTGAAATTAGTAACTGAATGGCACAGTTATGTGCATAGCTATAAGGGTAAGCCCTTGTATTGTAAAGTATTATTTTTTAAGGCAAGATGAGCAATAGTCAAGAATAAATCACATTGTATGGGTATAGCTAGCCATAAAATGAGAAAAAAAGGGCATTATTTTAATCAGAAAAGAACTGTCTAAAATGACTGCGGCCACAAATTTAGACTTAACATGAAGTGTGACCATATTCTTGGCAGAGGTGGAGATGTAATAAAGAGAAATTTATTTAAATGCATTTAAATGCATGAAATACATGCAGAGCTAGAGGCTCTTCTGCTCTAGCTTAGTAACATATAACAAGAATCACGGTAATGCTAATCTTAGCAACATGCACTTGGCAAAATGCACAGGAGTTGGATCTCACCTATACTGACCTACGCCTGCAGCTATGCTTTCATGAACAGACTCAGTAATGGTTAATACTGAAGCACAGAGCAGAGAATCTAGCTTCTGTACTATGACACAAAAAAGAGGCTTTGACACCATTTTTTATTTCAGCAGCTACCATCACCAGCAGTGGCAGGTAAGGCCTGTAGGAACAGCAGCTCCCAACTCTGTATCAGGACACCACCACTAACCACGCCTTACATACTAGTTTTGAAATTGGTTCTAGCACTGTTGCTGTTCAAATGTTTTTATAACATAAATAAGAACTTTGTTTCCTTTGCTTAATTCTTCCATCATTTATATCTACTTTTTCTTCAAGATCCACAGTGTTGCAACTTTAAGTACAGGGAACACACAACTTTGTGCCAGTGGGATATATCGGTCAGAGAAGGAACAGGACTCTCGTGTTTTACAGGTGATTGGACAGAACTTGAAGGATTTTTAGCTGCTGCTGGTCTGATCAGATTCCAAAACACTTAATCTTTCTTCAGCTTAATCGACCCACCTACTTCTTGCAGAAGAAGCTGCAAAGAGGATTATTCTATAAGAATTAGTAACACATGAATTTTTTTTCTTCTATAGAAACGTCTCTGACAATAGCAATTGTCCCAACCCTCAAACAGGTCTATTTCTACTTAGAGCCAACACCAAGGGTGCCCAGAGCACCACTGCAAGCAAGTGGCAAAACGGAGACAAAAGAAGTTAATTACGTAGGCACGGTTTTCTTGCTTGTTTTTTATCTGCAGACCACAACACATTATTTGCCCCAAATCATCCTGCAGGTAGTTAGCACAGCTGGGAAAGGACATCCTACTCCTGATCTCGAACAGCTGGACAAGACACTCAACTTCCTAGGCCCAAGTTAATGCCATGTGGTCACATTGCAATACCAAACCTTCACAAGGATTCACAAAAGAAACAAGACTTCCATTCTCTGGGTAAACAGCTTTCCAAAATTCTCTTCTGACAGAAATCTAACTGGAGTAGAATTCTCGTCAGCCCTCCCTTATCCCACACATACACCCTCCCCTCTTTCATTTTTCCTGCAAGAATTTTTCACTTTTATCACTGACATCTACCATAGCTCTTCCTACACTGTATTAGTTTATTACACATCAATTCAATTAAAAGATGAAAACGTGAAACAGCAAGATGTTCAGCACTTGGTGTATCTCCTATTTCTGTTAATGTAATTCTATTCTTCTCACACACTACTCAGCTCCTCTATGGCCATCCCTTCCTCCAGTGCACATGATTACGAAGGGGAGCTGCTTGAGAAGGCTGTCATAGCATCAAGCATCCTCAGAGAGCTACAAAAAAAAAAAAAAATTTTATTTAAAGGCACTGGCATATTACACAAACTCAGTAACTAGCTTTTGAATCAAATTATTAAAATGTGGTTCAGGAGAACACTCTTAATTCCAGTAAGATGTCTCTATCAAACTGTTTCTTTAGTTAGTCCAGAGGTGGCCCGTACCCCCTTATCCCCTGTCCTTCAGGCCCTTCAGGCTACATCACTTCATGCATCAGCAAGTTATTCAATGCAAGTTTCGGTAAAATTATTTATTCACAGGAGCAACTGCTTTGGTTGTCAAAGAGTATAAATGCATAGACCTGCTCCTCTTACCAACTGTGAATGGACACATCTACCTCTGCACTATGATCTGAGCTATAACATCACAGAGCCTCTTCCTTGCAGAGTTGAACAGAGAACTCACAACACTGAGTGTGTTTACAGGGAGCACTCGCTTCTGCCTCTCGCCTCTCTCCAAGCTGCCTTTGGAGAACAACTGAAATTACACTTGTTTCAGCTTTGCCAATTCCTGTTTGCCATGGTTTACGTTAAGGACCAACACTACTTTGTGCCACTGGAAAAGGAACAATTGGAAAGTGCTGCAGTTTAGTCCTTCTGAACTTCTGCACGTGCTCTGTGCGCTGCACATTTGCCTGATGCAGCTTCATAGGAGCAGCATGTTCAATTCCCCCACCAAAGACAGCTGGGAAAAGTTTGCTGCAACTCCTAACACTGCAACAAAACTTTGTGCAGGTGAGCCTTATGATTTCTAATAGACAGCAGTATTGCCTTAAAAACTCCAAACAGAGGTTTTCTGATGGATCATTTAGATTCCAGAATATGCATTTTGCTGGTTCTACTCCACATGCTGACATTTGATTATTCCTGCTCTATTGCTTGTGCATACAGTGAGAAAAAAAACATGGAACCAGAAGTCAATGGCCAAAAAAGCTGACACACAGCCACCGGCAGGTGCCTGTTTCCATACAAAACCAGGGAGGGAGCAAGCCCTCAGAGCACGCCCAAATGCACAGTGCTACGTAAGAGGCAGAGTTTCACTATTCATGGAAGCACAGGGAGATTTATTTATTTATTTATTTTAACTAAAAAGTCATAATTTCAGAATGAGTCAACAGATCCTCTAGTTGACCCTATCATCCAAAACCCTTTCATAAAACCTACTACCTCGAAAGCACTCTCACCCTATTGAAACAATACATTGAGACAAATAGATCCCAAAATCCCTTTACAGGAACCTGATGAGATAAACACAGTGCCAGCACTAAGTCTCAGCATGAGAACTATGTTCTTGTTGAGGGTAAAAACTCGTATGATGCCTTAATAGTCAGACTTGGCTGGAAATCCCTTTCTGACCTCAAATTCAGATCAGACTGCAAACATACGGGGAAGACATAATAAATGAGGGAGGCAATTCTTGAACTAGTATAGCACACCCATTTGCCCAACTCAGTGTCTGCTTTCTGTGGCCAAACTGATGATTTAAAGAACAGTGGAGGAAGAAACATACTACCTTAATTTAACTTTCCTTTGTAAGAACAGCATGCGGAACTCCCCCTTGAAGCAAAGGTTCATCCAAAAGCATAAGATTGCTTAAACCTATCTTAATCTAGAACTACAGCCCTTTAAGCAACATAAAAATAAAAAAAATTTAAAAAAATCCGGCTCTTTCTGCAGCCAAGCAGCCTAAGAAATACAGAGTCCCAGGAGGTGACTCACTGATGATCTCCCTGATTTCCCCCAAACCACATGGGCACCCTTGCACCAGCAAGCTGCCCAAGAATTCAGGTTTAAGCCCATCTTCAAAATTGTTATCATTTCAGCTTAAGAGCTCCAAATAATGGCAAGCTTTTAACCTCTCCCATAAACTATTCCTATAATTAACCTCCATCACTGCTAGGAAATTGTGTCATATTTAAAAGAATTTGTGTAGCTTTGACTTTCAGTTACCGGATCTCACTATGCCTTTGTTGGAAAGACTGAAAACACTCAGCTATCAGATAACTTTCCCACAGGCATGGATTTCCGCAGAGTGGCTGAGTCACTTCTTAACCCTCTTCTCTTGGATGTGCCTGCATAAACGGAGTTCATTAAGTCTGCTACATGGCTTGTTTTCCAGAACCAGAGCATTTTTGTGGCCTCCTCTGAACTCCAGTATTTTCATATCTTACTTGCGAGCTATTGTAACTGGAGATTATGTTCTAGTAGCCCATTCTAACAACACCATGTGCACACACGATTGCTCCAACTTCAGTCTCTTTAGAAAAAGAAAAAAAACAAAAACCAACAATCAAATCAGCTCTTCGCACAACAGTGAAGTTCAAATTGCATCACCGATGCAACTAAATCCTGCAAGTCACTCTCTGCCACCTCTGTGTTTGTGGTAGGAAGCTATCGTGGTTTCCAGACTTTACGCGGTCTTTTTCATTATATGAAGAACCTTCTCCGACTTGGAAACATCTAACCAGGAAGATCAGAGCAGGCTACAGCATTGACGTCTTGTCACTGATCATTTTGCCTATCTGTCCTCAGTAAACTTTACAGCAAAGGTTATAAATCTTCTTTTTGGATAATTTAAGTCAGTATTAGTACTTGAATAAAAAACTGGTCAAGTGGAGGAGATGACTGGAAATAGCCCACTCATTTACATCTTCCCATTAACGATCAAGATGCAGGACTTTTTCCTAAGGGCATTCTTAAAATTTGCCTTGCTGCCTTACAACACCACCTCTGTTTAAATTTTCAGGTCACACTAGAGTCAAATTCCTCAGAGAATTTCAAGTACGTGATATTAACTACATCATCAGTTGACTTTATCAGATCTTGAAATCCCCTCTCAAGAAGGAACACCAGGCTGGGAGGGAATCTCTTTTTCAAGCATATGTTGTTTAGCCTTTAATCTCTGCATTCATTGTATTTGTAGTATCTAATTATTTACAAAGTTTTACCTGCTCTTTTAATTTTATTCCTGTTACTGACATCAGCTTAACAAACTTGGGGGGGGGGGTGTGTGTTTGTTTTCCTAAAACACATTTACTCTTTCCACGAGTGTGGATGGTATTTGTGGTACTTCCAATCCCACTGCCTTTCTTCGCCATCGTCAAAAACATTTAAAATCGGTGACTCGGAGCACAACCAATTTGTTTAAAACTAATCTGTTTGAGAACACAACACTTCGACTGTCACCTGTGACAGGACTGCCATAGATGCTTTTGCCTTCCCTTGATTAACTCATAATTAACTCACTCCAATTAACTGTAAACCGTGTAATTACGTACGGGGGCTATGCGAAGACTGTAAAGTATGCAATTATTTGTAATTATGAACTTGCACTCACTGCCCTTTGCTCCCGGCTGCGGGGCAGCCGCCACACGCCCCCGACGGCTGCCCCGCTCCGCACCGGCCGGATCCCGCCCCGCCTCAGGCGGGGCCCGCTCGGCCCGGGGGCCGCCGGCAGGAGCGGGGGGGCGCGGCCCGACGCCGAGGACCGGGGGGGCCGTTTCAAACACCGGCGCTGCGGGGCCGGCCCGCAGCGACACCCCCTCTGCCCGCCTCAGCTACCGTAAATACTGGCAGCTGCGCACCCCGCCGCCACCGTATTGCCGCCCCGCCGGGAGGCGCCACCCAGGGAGGCCGAGAAACGCTTCATGGCTTTATTTCAGCTGCGAAGTACGTACACCCGGAGCGGCCCCGCCGCCGCCGCCGCCCGCCCCCCCCGCGCTCGCCGCTCCTCTCGGGCTTCCGAGGCTCAAAGTCCGCTCCGCCGCGCCGGGCTCCTCCGCACAGGGCCTGGCCGAGCCGCGCTTCCCCCCACCCTGGGGCTGCGCGGGGAGCCGAGCCCAGCGGCGGCGCGGCCCCGCCGGGGCTCGGGGCCTCCGCGGAGCCGCAGCCCGGCCCGGAGCTGCCCCGGGGCGGCCGCCGCCCTCCTGCCACTCACCTGGCACCAACCCGGAAGCGGCGACGGGAACTCCGGAGGCCGGCGCTCAAAATCTTCCCCGTCGCGCCCGCTCCCTCCGCCCCGTGCGGCAAACCCGACCAGCTCCGGAACCTCCCGTGCCCAGCCCCGCGCCCTCATCGGCCCTCTTTTCTCAGAACACCGATGCCCAGCGCCTGCAGGGGGCGGTGTCGCACGTAGCAACGCTGCGAGCCCCGAGGGGCCGGGGGGCCGGAGCAGGAGGGGTTTGCCGTATTCACCAGAGCGCGGCGGCGCCCGCATCCCTACCGTACCTGATGTAGTTAACGCGCGCGCCTATATGGCCGTGAGACTAACTATTTAATGAAAAAAGCCCCAAACCCAGCATTATGGGCTGTGCCGGTCCTGGCCGCGCACTGCACTGCCGGGGGCTTTCTTGTGGTGGCTCTTCGGTTGCCCTGCACTGCCGGAGGCTAAGCGAGCCAGCACCCCCTCGGTGCGATGGCCTCTGACCTCGCCTTTCCCCCGCGACGACGGGCCGGGCCCGCCTGCTGCCCCCGCCCGCCCGCCTTCCTTTCTTCCCCGGGGGCCCGTACCCCGGTGGGCCGCCGCGGGCCGCCTCCGCGCCCGGCAGAGCCGAGGCCGGCCGGGGCAGGAGGGGGAGCGGGCAGAGGCGGGCGGACTTCCTCGTCCGCCCGCTGCCCGCCCAGGGGCCGCGCCCGCCCGGCAGGTGAGGCCCGCCCGGCCGGCAGGGCCCGGGGAGCCGCGGGCCATGGCGTACCGGGAGCTGGTGAGGCGCTGGCATGAGGGCGTGCTGGCGGCCGACGGCGGGGACTGGGACGCCGCCCTGGACATCTTCGCCGGCATCCCGGAGCCGCCGTCCAGGATCTGTTTCAACATGGGCTGCGTGCAGCTGCTGGCGGGGAGGCCGGAGGAGGCCCTGCGGGTGAGCGGGGCCGCGGGCCGGCGGGGAGCTGCCTTGGGACCCGCGGAGAGGGACGGGACGGGACACGCAGGCTGGAATGGGCGGCACGACTTGCCCGTTTCGATTTTTTTGAGGGAATGATGCTGAAACTCGGACGAGGTAAAATCCCGCGTCTTACCTGGCGCGTCCAGCTAACCGCAGGCAGGCGAGCGGTGATGGGTGCGGAACAAGGAGCCCTGCGGCCCGGACAGTCCTGCACAAGCGGTCGAGACTGCCAAAAAGAAACCACTATGCTGGAAAACCACTGCCCTTTGGAAAGGGAGGGCAGCTGCCTGTGCTGGTGCGGGCAGGCAAGCGCCCTGAGGAAAAGGCTTTTTATTACAGCACCTAGCATAGAATCACAGAACAGTTTGGGTTGGAAGGGACCTTAAAGATCATCTCGTTCCAACCCCCCTGCCGTGGGCAGGGACACCTTCCGCTAGACCAGGTGGCTCGAAGCCTCGTGTCTGCACGTCTGTCAGCTGCCCAGTGAGGAGATGCATATAAGCCATTTCTTAAATAGCATACAGAGCAGCGCAGGCTGCGCTGGAGGGGCCGGGGCAGTGCCGTGGAGCCCCAGGCAGGGCAGTTGCTATAAGGGACAACAGTGAGCACAGCAGGACGGTGCCCAAGAGAGACCTTTTAGCTCCAATGAATGGGCGCTGACTGGGAAGAAGCTTGGCTATGCTTCTGCGTAGGTCAGCGGTTGGTTGTTTATTTTTTCTCAGTACACAGTAAAGCAGACTGTTACAAGAAGTTGCGCTGTCGGAGTCACGGGAGAAGCCAGCCACCACCTCACCGAGAGGCAGTCAGTCCCTGACCTCCTGCAACATGTTTTCGTCCCTGCAATGCTATCACTGTCTAGGCAGTATCAGGAAAGCCCGAGGCTTCAGGCTTGATTCGTTATCTACATACCATCTCTTTGTAATGATAAGCAAAGGAGCAGACCTCCTAGCTTTCTCAGAAAGACATTAAGACGGTTTTCCCAGCACAGTGTTACTCTGAACCATCAGCCACGAGCTGCTACCAGCTTTGGTAATACTTGCCTGTATTTAGCTGTGAAACTGGACCAGACATATTGACTTATAGGTGCATTGTGTGAAGCCCTTCAGCTTTCTCCCTTGCACCCTTTCATGTGCTCATCACCGTAGGCTGCTTCAGTCAGCCTTCCCCAGCCTGGCTAGTCCCACTGCTCCCACCATCAGGGCGAACTCTGCTCCAGGCAACACAGTTTTCCCATTACAAGATGCCAGACAGCAAACATAGCTCATATATGACCTGTCCATTCTACCAAGGAAGGATAAAACCCTGAAGCTTAGTTCATACAGAGCCAAGACCTGAAAGATGACTTGGAGCTGTCTCCTGCCCCTCAGCTTGGATCGCAGCCCTGCGCTGGTCAGTCCAGAGGAGCTGGTCACGAGCCCAGGGAGGGCTTCTGCGCCCACTGCAAGTGCTGTCGTGGCTGTCTGGGTGCATATACCCAGGCATCGACAGGAGAGATCCTAACTGATGCTTGGGATGTGTCTGTTTTTCTCCTTAGGCATTCGATAAAACCGTTGCGAAGGACAACTCCCTAGCTGTTGGCTTCTTTCAGAGAGGCTTTGTCCATCTGCAGCTGGAAATGTAAGTGAGGCACATATCCATTTCAGTCTTCGGTGTTCTCCTTTTAGTCATACTTTATTCCTAAACCTAAATGATTCTATAATTCTAGAATTCACTTCTTCCAGCAATCTTAAACACTTCATAAGGTCCAGTTTGGCCTTGTAAACTGTGTCAGAGGTCAGCAAGCCTTATCTTTTATAAGGCTGAGAAGATACAAACTGCACAACTCCAGCGCCCCAGGGGTGGCTGTTGCGTGACATTGCCATCCCGTACAGACAGAGAAAGAAGCTGCTCCTGTATGCAGGGCTGCCAGGAGGTTACACTGCCATTCAGGTTTTCTTTGGGAATGAAAAAAATGCAATTGCGCTGCTTAGTGTACCTTCACATGGTATACGTGAGTCTGGCCTTCCTAAAAATGCAGTCTGCTGACAGCAGATTTTGTGGGCCTGATCTCAGTGTCACTTATTTAATGTTGGGTTTGCTCCACTAGTGTTATGGGATTGATTACTCGTTGTTTCCACAGTTAAATCACAGTGACATCCTGCTCAGAGAGGTGGGTGGAGGATTTTGCAGATCCCTTCTTAACCTTCGAAGTTCAGTTATTCTCTTTCCTGTTATTTTCCCCATATTTTCCAGACCTTAATTTCCACAAAATTACTGCCTTTATTTCTGGGAGGGAGTTAAAAGTGAGCAGTTCTGCACTCACAGCCGACCAGTCGAGTAGCTATGCGCCCTGTGCCTCTGCCAGCAGAGCTGCAGTCAGGGATGGTGGAGCCCTGGCTGGCACGCTGGAGCTGCTCCGCTCTGCTCCCAGCGCTGTGCCGCAGCCAGCAGAAGCGGAGCAAGGCTGCCCCGAGCACACACGCTGTGCAGCAGGTCAGGGCGGCACAGCCGGCAGACCTGCCTCCTGCCCGAGGAGGCGATGGCCACCAGCACCCCATGGCTCCTTCCCTCACCAGATGCTGCTCCCACCCACCCACATCCACCTGGGCACTTTCTCTTGGCTGTGCTCACTGGTTCTCGGTTGGGTGACCGCTGCATAGCCCTTCCTGGACCCTTCCTTTCAGAACCTGCAGCCTCAGTGGGAACCTGTTTTGGTTTCAGTTACATAGCTGGTGTAAATTCAGATTAATTCACTCCTTATCCTTAGAGTTTCTCTGAATTTCTGCTTGCATTGCTTTGACCATGCATGTATACTCACTGCTTACCATCAGCAGTGGTTTCTGAGCCCTCACTTCTCCCCTGAGACATCTGCTGGGACAAAACTGCCAGCAGCAAGCTGGGCAAGGAGCTCACAGCATTTATTAATCTTTGTTCTTTGCATTTTCTCTTCCTTGGGATTGCAACTATTTCAGGTATCAAAACCTACTGTTCATCCCAATTAGTAAAAGGGTGCAGATAATCCTGGAGGGGAGACACACCATGTTCTTTTTGTACTAACTACCAACAAGAAGAGGACAGGGAATTTTCTGTGGTCACAAGATGGCACACATCTCTGGTGCAGCTCTCCTCATTCAGGCTACAGAGAAGAATACATAGGTTTTGCTAGCTTGATTTTTGAACTTAAGAGTCTTGAGGTTTTTTAGTCTCAGTTTCTTCTGTCATCTCTGCATTGCAGGTACGAAGAAGCTCTCTCTGACTATCATATGGCCTTCAGTCATCTAAGAAAAAATCCCTTCATTGATTACAAGCAGCTGGGGCTGAGGCACATACTCTATGCATGGGAGGTAAGAGTCAACCTGTCTCAGCAGTCCTTCCCCCCTCTTGGGGGTATTCATTAGGTCTTCAGCAGTAGGCATTAGTAACCCAGGAGCTTTTCAAGGTAGTACGTTAGAACAGTAAAAAATTTCTGCTTGTGCTTTTTTTTTTTTAATAAAGGACCTTAATCATAAAAGTCATGAAACAATGTCATCTCTGAAGAGTCTGGCAAATCGCGCAGCTTGAAAAGTAAAATTGTTCAGAGCAGATGCACAGGAATTTGTATATTGGGTTTTTTTAGCTTATCTACCCATGTAATATTTACACTTACATGTGTGTAAATACGCATGTAAGTTTTGTGAACTCCTCAGCTCTAAAAGCTGAAGTAGGTTGGAGTATAGGCAGATGGGAACAAAATTGGTCCATAATGAAGACTAAGAAACTTATGTGCATGAAAGCCTGTCTTTCCAACTGTAGCAACTGGTCTTAACATTATCTCTGTGTCTAAACTGCCCTGCAAGCTGTGTTTTGCTTCTGTAACAGCACTCTGCAGCTCTTACACTGTTACATGGAGTCAACCTGCCACATCCTATTCAAAAAAGATCCAAGTCTGAATTGACTGTAAATATTTGTAACATTTGGAATGTAAAAGACTCCTAGAAACTGTACTTTACTGCGAGGGTTTATTTTGTCTTCTGTCCTGAGTCCACACACACAGACTGAAAAGCAGATACAGGAAAGAGCATTTAATTCTTTACTTCTGCAAGAGTGAGGAGTCATTGTGTAACTCAAGTCAAGCATGCCCGGAAACCCCTCATTCAGTCTCGGTTAATGTTCATGCACCTTATACCTGGCAGGAAGAAGCTATCCTTGGCATCTGTGGTATTACCAAAACCTCATTGTTTTTAACAGTTCAGTGCCACAGCACTGCCTTCTCTGAGCTCACACATACTTAGAAACATGAGGTTCCCTTTGAAAGGTGCAGGACTGCAGGAGTGCCCAGAGGCCATCCGGAGGAGGTTGGTACCCTTTCTGGCATGAACACACAGCCCCTCACTCCACATGCTCTAAGCACTGCCAGGACATGTGCTCTCACTGTGCTGGCACTCCAGACTCAGGATCTGCATCCTGATTCAACTGTATCTCAGTCTTACGTCTACCAGCAGCTCACTTTTCAAAATACACAAACATAATCCTTCTGCAGAACTGTGCCATCAGCTTTCCCCATGCATGGCCTCTCACATGCTGCATCTAATCTTCCCTAGGGAGATATGCCGTATCCAGAAATATTTGCTTCTTGCAAGGCTATAGCACTTCTGAGTGAGAGCTGCCTTGCCTCTCCAAGAAGGAGCACCTCTGCGGTTCCTGTAGATGTTCAGGATTGCCATTCCCCATCCCTGCCAAGCAGCAGTCTTCTGCTGTCATGATTAAGGAGTAAAGGGAAAGCATCCTATTAGCCGCACCTCTGTCCCAAGTGCTCCTTGGATCTAGATACCACAAAGCAATTTACAAGCTGACAACCCTATCGTATTGTCATCCCACAAACCCGGTGTGCAAGCCAGTAACACACACAGTCGAGGTATTTTCAAAGCAATATCATTGATGCGCATGAATGGGTGCCTGTCCCAAGACAGCACACCCTTGTCTCAAAAATCCTCGTAATTATATGCTTAACTAATACATATTTTTTGTTATTTTCCTTAATGATTGTTTCTTTCTTCTTCACTCCTCATGTAAATTAGTGCGCAGACTCTGTCTTCTTCCTTGTCTTCTTTTGAGCAGGTGGTATCATTGAGTAGGTGGTCAATGAGTCGGTGGTCATGCTCTCCCCCGTAGGAATTACCTTTTACCTACTTCTTCCCTAATCTTGGCAGTTCCCAGTGGTTGTTCAAGGTTTATTGACCAGACCTCAGTCCATTACTTTTTCTGACATAAACATAAAGCCTCATTGTCTAGTAGTTAGTTTCTAAACTCTAAATCATGTCTAGTTATTGTTTCCCTATTTTAAATATTAACTGGTGGGGGCTGTACACAGAACTTTAGCAGCTCCCTAGTTATTTCAATCATGTTATACATATTAATTGATAACAATATGAGATAGCAAGCAATCTGACAGTGAGTCTGTAAGGCCTCACTTCTGCCTTGTACGCCAGCAGCTTTTCCATACACTGACTGTTGTCCAGTGACAGGAGATCTCCCACTCTTAATTCAGCATATAGACCAAGGCTTCCCAACACACACTCTGAAATACTCCCACGCTTTGACGCTTCACCACTGAACACACTTACATGCTGCTAAAGGGTAGCAAGCTACAGCTGACAATTTGCACATTCACAGCCTACTACATCGTGAAATAGTTTCAGTTATTTTGCAGTGAAAAGGAGTCAGAATTACTTTGCACAACAAAAAATATTACCTAGTTGCATGCACAAAGAAACCGAAGAAAATCCTTCCTAGCCTTTCAGATGCTGGAAGGATAAGATTAAAACGTGTGTGGTACCGGAATCTTCATCTGCTGTTCCCCATGCCTCTCCTTGCCTTGAACAGCACACCCAGGAGCTAGCCTGGAGGTGCAGCTTTTATCTCTTTCCACTCCGGTTATGAAGCTTTTTCAGCTGTGCTGCTCAGAGTGCCTTTCCTGCAGCCAGCGGGGAGTAGATTGGGGCTGTTGCTGTATCTGTGGTGTTTCAGTCCCTGGTCCCTGTTCCTTGGCTGAGTTCAGTAAGTCATCTTGGGTGTCTGCTTGGTCTTAGCCCTCTGAGTTCTGCTCCCTCCTTGCCCACTCCAGGTGCTGTACAGCACTGCAGCAGCGCAGTGCCGGCTGCAGCAGTGGCAGGAGGCCAGAGTCACCCTAGATAAGGCTGTTGTGTGGAGACCTGAAGGAAGAACAGCAATCCTGGACCTGGCCCTTGAGCGGGTGCAGGTAAGACCACCTCTGTTCCTGGGTATGTGCATTGGGCTTAAGTTAAGAAATATGAGATATGAATGTGCTAATTGTTCTATGTTTGGGTTTTCTTGTCTACCCATCTCTTGGGTCACCTGGTAACAGAATCTAAGCCATTTGCATGTGGTGCTGTACCAAACTAGTGCTTCAGCTAATCAAGTAACTCCATCAACCCCACGTGCTTCATAGCACAGAAACACCATAGTGGAGAATTATGGGATAACCTCTCAGGTTGGGGAGGTTGCTTTCTAGTCCCTGCTGTTCAGGAGCTTAGTTCTATTCATACTCGTAATGTAAAACAAGTTGCCTTATGCAGTGTTCAAGTGCAGAAGCCCTGCAAGTGCAGATTTGGGGGGTCGCCCTTTTCATGACACTGGCTGACTTTTTTGAGTGCCTTTGGCCTCTGTAACAATTGGTGGCAGCTCGGATATTAATGACAATCACATTTAGAGCTCAAGTAGAGTGTAGAAGTGTTTCCAGGGTTGGTTCTAATAATAGTTTCCTGTTAGACTCTTTTACGATCAGGAACAACTTGCAGATCTCTGATTTACTCTTCTTGGAGGGATCATTATTTTGCTACCTCCATACTTCCTTATCTTACTTGTATCCTTTCTAAGAGGTGATCACTTTTTTTTTAATCTGATCATGTCTTCTAGCATCATGTTTGTGCTTTACATTAGTGTATTATTTATATTTGCTATTAGCATGCTACTCAGTGGTTGAACAGAGGAGAAAGAAACCAACATTTAAAGTCAAATAGAAAAACTGCTTAGAAGATTTGTTTAGTAAGCCTTACTCCACTGCTCTCTCTTCCCACCCGCCCCATGCCAACAGAATTAGTCTTTGACTCAACACTGGGTAGTGGCTGCTGAGCTCTTAGTTTGCATGTGCTTGTTAAACCCGAATGACCTTTTTTCAAGTTCACAGCCACAATTTTTGCCCCAATGTCTTCCTGGAGCTGATCTTGCACACATAAGGAAGCTATATTTGCTTTTCACTGCTGTTGTATTTCATTTAATATTAATCAATAGCTTTCCCCTTATCTGCTTTCCCTGCCCTAGGACCATCTGTTTCTAGAGCCCATGCAAGTTCCTCTTGGGGAATTTTTCAGACCACGAAAGAAGGAAGTTGAACAGCTGGATTCAAAAGACTTCCTGGGTAAACCCAAGGTAACAGGCATGTAATCGTTAAGATTACTAGCAAGCAGATTAAAATCCCACCTTCTAACTCTCCAGAGAGCATTGCTGTTGGCCGCTCCACTGATGACTGCGCTGGTGGAGACCCAAGAGCATGATTATCAGGGCTTGCAGCCAGTCAAGGCATCTGGGAAGCTGAAATTTGTTAGAATTGCCATCTCTTTTATCAAAAATGTACTTTGATGCTAAAAAACCTTCCCAATCGTGGTCACTTTAAACTCTGAAAAAGCTGAGCAGGTACTTAGGGAACACTGTGGTTGTCCTTTTTCTGACAATGACATTTTCGAGAGGGGCACATTCTTCCAGCGTGCTCCTACTTACGCCTGTGTTCCCAGTGGGACAGGCAGGCGCTTGGGAGACAAATGCTTTGTCACGTCCCTTAACACAAGTCAGCAGAGAATTTCTCTGATCCCTTCTGTGACCAGTGCAGTCAGCAGAAGTGCCACAGGCCAGAGAGCTGCAACATGAATAAAGGAAAGGGAAAGTAATTCATTCACATACTTTTAAAGAAACCTTGGAAAGCCTAAAAAAACAGGGACATGAACGGTTGAAGCTGTTTTGGGAATCCAGCTCTGCTTTTTCCACTATGTGCATGGGTCTAATATATGCCTGACCTTAGGATGTCCGAAGGAAACGGGTCTGAGTAGATAACCTTGCATGAAGTTTGAGAGTCTCTTCATCCAGCCTGGATTCAGTCATTACTTTGTCCTCTGACAGGTGATCTCGTCCATCATTCCCAATGATGAGTACATTGGCTTCGAGCCTCTCAGGCCTCAGGTGAGCAGGACATAGCTGTAAAAGGAGGAATGGAGCTGTCATGGAGCTCCAGGTAGGGCCTCAGATCCTAACACCATCAGGGTAAGAACATACTGTTGGAAAAAAACATGCAATATCAGACTAGATCCATGGGGCTGTTCAAAGCCAGGTGGTAGGCTTCAGCACTGGCTGGAAGGGACTCGGTGATGGGAGTCTCCAACCCTTTGAAGATGCATTTTTGTCTCTTTGCCGTGCCAAAACAGCAGTGAAGACTTTGCTATGCTCAACATGCTTTTGCCCAGCACTTTAGTAAATTTGTCAGTGTAAGCATGGCTGCCTTGCACTGTAATATGACTTCCTTAGAACCAAGGGTAGGGGAAAAGATGTTGTTACTCGCCTCCTGATGGGATAAAGAGGGAGGGGGAGAATAGAAGGTATATCCTGGTAAGGTGGGGAGCAGCAGACTTCTATCTGGGTGTTGTGGTGTGACAAATGTGGTCAAAAGCAAAGACAAAATGCCACAGTGTGGTATTCAGAGAGACAGTAAATAAGATGCCACTGTTGCTGTATAAGGTACTGTTATAAATAGATGCTGTTGTTCCTCCCACAGAAACAGGGCTTTTATGAACCCAGTGCTGACGCTCTGCGGTAAGTGTTCAGTTCCACTTTGGTCTAACTCTCCTCTCACTATGTCTGTTCAGAAGGTCATGTTTTGTTCTCTGATGTCTTTGTCTGAAGACTCTGTGGGATCCACACCCACTTCTCAGCAAGGCTGGAGTGAATGACAAACATGCAAAGGCTTGTGTGGCTGCAAAACACACTGCAGTTCAGTGGCATCTCTCATGCAAGAATCTCAGGGCAGTTTGCAGGAGATGATTCAATAGTCTTGGGAGACAGGTGTTGTCCCAAAATGGGGTTCTTCACCCGGTGTGCGAAGAGCCAATAACACACAGAGTCGAGATACTTGTTCATTTCATGTCTGCGCAGAAATGGGTGCTAGGTGGTAACTCCACAAAGCTAGCACACCCTTGAAAAGCAAACAAGGCCTTATATACACATCAGGATCAAGAAAATAATGGTAACAAAATACATGATGGGTTACAAACAATTTATATAACAAAAGCACTTTTATGCATGTCTAAATAATTATCCAACTCATTATATTAAGGTGGTCTTACATTTACATACTCATTATGGACAAGTGGGTGTCATTTTTAATATTAAAATCAAACTAAGTTAGCTAAGGACACACTTTTTTCTTGACACTACTTCAGAACTGGGCACCTGTAGTATAAATCAGAAATAAGGCAATAAGGTTGACAGAACCTCATTGTTTCACTTCCTTGCTTTAATGGATTCAGTGCAGGGACCTTCCATTCTTGTTCCTATGGTTTCAATAACAGATTGTCCTTCTGACATCACAGGCGTGGATCATGCCTTGGCTGGGGAACGAAAGCAGAGGGAGTTTGTGGGACCTGCCCAGGTCTGTGGCAGAGGGTGCTCAGCTGTCCCATCCTAGTTCACAGGACAAGGCTTCAAAATACTCACTCCCAGCCTTGCTCTGCTGAGCCAAAATCAGCCGTGGTTCAAAAAATGAAAGTCCTTTGTTTTGGTGATATTGTACCAGCAGTACTTCAGGGCTGAGTTTAATAATTGTTTTGATCTGGAGAATGTTTATCAGTACAATGAAAATAGGGCAGTTGCATTTGGGGAAACGGTGTTTTCCAAGCTCCTTTTGTTCCCGGTTGGACCAAAGAGTAACAATGGAAATCATAATTTCCCAACACGTGAAAGTTTTGGCATGTGCCAGTTTAGATCGGTGCAGTGTTCTGGATCAGAGCCATCAGGTACCAGAGCTCCAGGGTTAGTAAAGGTGCTCTCATTCTTTTTTTCCAGAGACAGTGAGTCAGGCTACTATCGAGTTTTGTCCCATTATTACCCTGAGGACTCGGAGGAGTTGGCAGTGAAAGCCAGCAGTTTGGTCTTTGTGCTGGCGAGAGGAGCGGATGGCTGGGCTACAGCCATACACGATGGACAGGTAAGGAGAACGGGTGGGCTTTCCAGCCCATCCCCACCAGCAGAGACCACAGCCCTGCCTGTGAACAGGAGCTTGATGCAGTCCTCTGAGTCCCTCCTTGGGGACCCGCCTATATAGTACTGCAGCGCAGAGGATGAGTTCAGGAGCTCATTTCCACAGACCAGTTGCTTGCCATAGATTTCTCTGACACTTGGCTCCTACCAGCTTCTGCCATTCACCTCTGTAGCTCCACATGGGCACCTTTTTGGGCACTTGTCCTCTCTGGCGTACAGGATCCTGTTGTGGAATCGCGTAGGATAACAGACCTCACCAAGGACCACCATTTAGAGCAGTATTTGTCACCTGAGAGCTCTAATGGAGCTGAGGAAACAAGTTGGTCCTTACCTGGTGTGTATTGCCTCTGTTAAATTAATTTTGGGAAGGTTTTTGGAGGGTTTCATCTGTGCAGGCAGGTTTTATAAAGGGCTCTAGAGAAGACCTAAGGTATTAAAGTCCAGCAAATCTGACATCTTTCTGCAGACTAGGGAACTACGGTGTAAACGGACTGAATAGAAACAAATAAATATAACAACGTGGAAAATCTTTTGTTGGCAGAAGCCATTTCTCATATGTCTACTTAAGTTCTTTGAAAGAGCCAGTGCATACCTGGAGTAGGTTGAGCCACTGAATGTATTATGTGCCTATATTTCCAAAAAAAGTCAAAAGATTCTTCACAAGACCACTAAAAAAAACAGTGAGCTGTTTGAGCAAGAGAGGCAGTGCTGTGAGGACTGATAACAGGTTAAAAATATAGAAATAAAGGGTGAGCATAAATGAACAGGTCCTTCCTTCCATCCTTCCGTCCTTCCGTCCTTCCGTCCTTCCGTCCTTCTTTTTCTAAAGAAAGGATGTCCCCACAGAGAATCTGCTGTGACCTAAACATTTAGCATATTCCTAGGTGATACAGTAACAGGGATAGTGATGTAGTGCTTCTTAAGGTGACCATGTTCCACAACAGACAGACAAACCATTCAGGATAGCCTGAAGCATCTAGAGCTAACAATGAACAGTTAGACAAGTATTTGAATGTGCTGGTTGAATGCTCAGGGAAGTGTCGGATGAAATTCAAAGTCAAAAAAAGTAAAGTGGTGAGTGACAAGTGACGTTCCTCAGGGGTCGGTATTGGGACCGGCGCTGTTTAATATCTTTGTCAGTGACACAGACAGCGGGGTTTAGCACACCCTCAGCGAGTTTGCTGACAACACCAAGCTGTGTGGTGCGGTCAACACGCTGGAGGGAAGGGATGCCATCCCAAGGGTCCTTAACAGGCTTGAGAGGTGGTCCTGTGCGAACCTCATGAAGTTCAACAAGGCCAAGTGCAAGGTCCTGCACATGGGTCAGGGCAATCCCAAGCACAAAT
>JAVKLA010000052.1:8496537-8510523 GCA_034782735.1 Sagittarius serpentarius
GAGGAGGGCTCCTTCGGCTGGATCACTGTCAACTACTTGCTGGAGACACTCGTCAAGGTGCGGGCTCGGGGAGAGGGCAGAGTGGGTCCCCCCACCCATGGTCTGGGCTGTTGTCGCCCTGTGCCGGGTCCCCGTGGGTAACTCCTGGTGCTGGGCAGTGTTCCTTTACAGGCAAGTGGACCCACCCGCCAGCAGAGGATGTGGTCGGAGCTCTGGACCTCGGTGGGGCTTCAACCCAGATCACGTTCCTTCCTGGGACCACCGTGGATGACAGCAGCACGAGAGCCCTCCTCAGGCTCTACGGGACAAACTACTCCATTTATACCCACAGCTACCTCTGCTATGGGCAAAAGCAAGCCCTGAAGATGCTGATGGCATCCTTACACCAGGTAACTGCCTCCAGCCTTGCGCTCCTCCACGGCAGCCTGAGCCCCGATCTCATGACCTGGGCGGGCAGCACCCGCTGGGTGTGACGGCCGCTGGGTTGGGTGCCTTTGTGCAAACCCCAGTGAGGGTGGTGGACACAACAGGGCCACCGTGGCAGGAGCCATCCCCGGGCTGTCCCAACAGCAGAGGGCAGGACTGATCTGAGATGGAGGTGGACACCCCAAAGCAGGACGCCTGACCACAGGCGCTGACGGGATGGTGGGTGCCTGGGGTGCCTGTGCCAGGGCCATCTTGCCCACCAGCTCTCCATCCCTGTCCTGATGGAGTGGCTGTGACAGCCCAGCCTCAGTCACAGGGGGCTGGAAGGACCCAGGCCTGGAGGATGGAACCTGCTAGGTGCTGGGAGGCTGGGGAAGACCCAGCGAGATGTTTTAGCACCAGTATGGTAATGAATACATTGGTTTTCTGGGTAGGAATGTGAACATGCTGGTCTTCAGCAGTAGGTGCTGGGCATGGGAGGCTGACGGGAGGCGGCGTTGCTGCACAGGGGGACCCTCGTGTCCACAGCTTGGCTGTGAGGTGAGGGCTCAGCACCAGCTGGTGCTGGTTGGAACGGGCAAAAGACCGCATCCAGAGCATGTTGCAAAGAGAAATCGGTGTCTGTTTTGTTTTTATTTACATGGCTTCTCAGTCTTGGCTCTCCCCTGAGTCTGGTGACCCTTTAAAGAAAGAGTGGGGACAAAATAAGTCCACGCTCCGCACAGGGTGCAAACCTCCGAGGCCTTGGGCATGCGACCATCACTGTAGCTGATCCCTGACCACACCACGGTTGTGCCATGCTTGTCCCCGCGATTCTGTGCCTGCATCCCATGGACAAGGCCCCATGGTTGGTGGGGTCAGCACGCTAGTGTCCTGCATCTCAGTGCGGGAACAGGCGGTGTCTGTGGGCTGTTTCTCTCCTTTCTATCCTCCATCGTCAGTGCCAGGGCGATGCTAACGGCTCCTGCTCTCTGCAGGGCAGCCCATCTCCCCAGCAGATATCACACCCCTGCTACCCCAAGGGATACCGGGAGAACATCACCACGGCAGACCTCTATGACAGTCCCTGTGTCCATGCACCAAGCACACCCAGCCCTGCACAGGTCCTCACGGTGACGGGGACAGGGGACCCAGCAGCGTGCAGCACCGCCGTCCAGAAACTCTTCGACTTCAGCTGTGGGGCCAACAGGACGTGCGGGTTCAACGGGGTTTATCAGCCGCCCGTGCGGGGACAGTTCTTCGTAAGGAGCCTCCGTCCTCGCTGCTGTGATGGGGGTGTGGGGTTTTGGGGCACCAGGGGCTGGCCACGACCCCAGGAAGACTGCTGTAGGAGCAAAGTCTGAATAGTGCCTGCCCTGAAAGCTGGGATGTGCCCGATGCATGGAGACGTGCAGGGTGCTCACCAGCGTGCCAGGCAGACCCAGACCTCTCTTGTCACAGCACCAGTCTTCTGGTGTGGGGAGCAGTCCCAGGGCCCCCTCCCAGTGGGTCAGCAGGCATCGCCCTGCGGTGGTGAGAGGTGGCCTTAGGGACCCCTGCGGAGCACCCAGAGGGAGGGGTGGGGGGGTGGCCGTGGCCTGGGTGCTTCACTAACCTGCCGCCTTTGGTTTTAAACACCCACAGGCCTTTTCGGGGCTTTATCACAACTTTCACTTTCTGAACCTGACTGAAGGGCAGTCCCTGAGCTCGGTCAATGCCACCATCAGGCAATTCTGCACCAGCAGCTGGAAGAAGGTGAGATCCTGCCGAGGAGATGCCAGCCCCTGCCCATATTTCGCCTGGGTGCTGGGCAGCCCGAGGGCTCACCCACAGCCCATCCTCTGCTGCGCAGAGGGCCGCTGGAGGGAGCTGGGAGGAGCACAAAGATCTCTGGACAGGGAGAGAGATGGGAGAGCAGTCTGCAGCCTCCCCGGTCCTCCTTGCTCCCCAGGCCCAGGCACGCCTGGGTCTTTGCTCCCAGCTGCACTGTGGGGCTCTTCCCTGCAGCGTGGGTGCAGCGAGCGCTGCTCTGTGCTGGCCGCCCCCGCCCCAGCAATTCCACCTCTGCAGGTGCAGAAGGAGTTCCCCACCGTGAACAGGACCCACCTCCGTGACGCCTGCGCAGCCAGCTCCTATGCCCTCACCCTTCTCCTGCAAGGCTACAAATTCAACCACACAACGTGGCTTAACATCCACTTCGTCCTGCAGGTAGGAAAGTACGCGGCAGCCCTCAGCTTCCACGCTGTGGGCCATGAAATGGCTCGTGCCCACCCTGCCGCTGCCTCTGCCCTGCCTGGGTGGGGGAGCAGGGAATAACGGGGCAGCACAGTCCACTGCCCGTGCCCAGGGCAGCTCTTGAGTTACACTCAGGGGCACCTGCTGAGACATTTGCCTGGGGCCATTTATGCTCTCCCCAGCTTGTCTCACTAACGGGGTATCTGCAGCCCAAGGTGTGCACAGATATGGTGGCTGTGGAGCAGGACCCCGGGGGTGCAACAGCAAAGGTCTCCTCTAGCTCTCCAGCTTGCTTGGTACTTTGCAGCCCTTCACACCCTTCTTCCTTCCCTGTCTGCACAGGTCGCTAATGTCGATGTAGGCTGGAGTCTGGGCTACATGCTCAATCTCACCAACATGATTCCTTCAGAGACTCCGCAGAGAGTTGTAGGGCTCCAGAGAAGCAACTGGATAGCAGCCACTGTTTTACTGGCCATCATGCTCATCCTCATCTTCTGCCTGCTCACAGTCATATGCTGCCAGAAAAATTCCTCCGGTTACGAGAGTCTCTAGCAGTGCTGGCTCCAGAGGCTGCTGAAGTCACTTAGTCCTGCTGCCACACTTGTGCGAGGAATTACAGACCGGGGAATCACCCCGATGTGTGCAGGAGCTGTGAACTTGTAATGTGGGGCACCTGTGTCCTGGCCTGGTGAGCTGGAACCAGCACAGGCGTTAAAAAAATCCTCCCTCTAGCTGTGTGCTGTCTGGTTTTCCTGTCCCCTCGCTGCTGGTTGGAGATGCTTCAGGAGGGAGGGCATGGACGTGTGGGACAGGGGCTCGGTGCTAGGAGCGTGGGGACCACAGTGATGTGGGGTGGCTGGAGATGGTGGGACCAGTGGGTTGGGGAAGAGAAAAGGGGTGTCTGGCAGCAACAGGATCATCCCGGGGCTGGTTACAGCCTGCAGCAGATACCCCGTGTGGGGTGGATGTGTCCTGCCCCGTCCCAGGACAAGAGCCTGCGTTGCCCATGGCCACTGAGAGGGTGGTCAGACCCTGGCACAGGCTTCCCAGAGAGGTGGTCGATGCCCCAAACCTGTAAGCATTTAAGAGGCATTTGGACAATGCCCTTCCTTACTAACATGCTTTAACTTTTGGTCAGCCCTGAAGGGTCAGGCAGGTGGACTAGATGATCATTGTAGGTCCCTTTCAACTGAAAATATTCTGTTCTATTCTATTCTATTCTATTCTATTCTATTCTATTCTATTCTATTCTATGCCAGCCAGAGGGCAGCAACGATGGGGCTATGGGGGGAAGCTGGGCTGGTAGATGGGACTCGGGCTCTGCCCAGGACTGGGAAGCCCCGTGAGGTGGGGGATGGCAGCAGTCCCCTGCTCTCCTGCACGAAGTTCCTCTCCGGGCCAGCTGCACCCCGTGCCTGTGCCTGGCAGAGAGCTCACCCTCCCTTTCCAGCACACAGGGTGATTTGGGAAAGCTGCTGGGACATGTCAGGGGCAGCTCCTGGGCCCCCCCTTACATTTTGGGGAGTCCCACTGGTGGCCAGTGGGTGGGTGAGGTGAGGACAGCCCCGCTCTCAGAAGGAAAAGGCCCGTCCTCGTGCCCAGGTCTGGCAGACACTGTGAGGTCTCCAGGGCCATCACCCGCAGCGCTGCGTGATGTTGACTCTCCCCTGAGTCCCTGTCATCACCAGCCCTTACCCGGGAGACAGAAACAAGAAAATCGTAACTGTTCAGGAGCAAAGTAACGGGCATTTCCCCATTCACTGCCTTTTGCGATGTTTATTTGGATGACGAGAGCCGTGAGATGCCTGCCTTTCTGCAGAGACACCAAAGGTCAGCTCCTTGCTGCCGGGAGCCAAATGACAAGGTGAATCCTCCACAGGGCAAATAACAAATGGGCAGAACCGAAGGCAAAGGCATGGGCGCAGTGGTGGGCAGGACCCCGCTCAGCCACGTGCGCAGGGTCAGGGCAGAGCTCGCAGCTGGCTGGAGTCTCAGCCTGACGCCCACGGTGTCCAGGCCTTCTGCTGGTGGGACAGTCCGGTCTCCAGGAAGACGCTCAGGAACATCGATCCCTTTATCCCAGAAGAAAAGGAAGATGAGATGAGATGAGACGGACCCTCTGGGGAGGCATGGACCATACTTCTGATTTTGGATGCTCAGCTTGCCTTCTGTCTCCAAGACCATCAGATAAGCCCAAACGACACCCCCCCAGGAGAGCCAGCTGGGGTACCGTGGAGCCCTGCGTGCCCTCACGCTGGCAGACCCGGCAGGGACCTGCCTGACCGTTGGTGACTGTGGTCAGACCCAGCATTGCACAAAGCACCCTGTCACCAAGTGCCTGCAGCCGTGCACTCGCAGTCTGGCACTTGGGGAGCTCTTCCACGGCCAGGCTGGCCCCCCATGGCCCCACGTGCCAGCCGGCGGGATGGAGGCTGTATCTGTGACGGTCGTAGTGGTGTAAGGAGGCAGATAAGCATGGCTGGGGTATCTGTGCTGTGTAGGCTGATGCCAGCAGGACTCCACAGGAGCGGAGCTCCTCGGGAAACCTCGTGTGGTGCCTAGCTGCAAGTCGGGGGCTGTCCCGTGGGAGGCCAGCCCTCAGTTCTTCGGTGCTGTAAAGCTTCGAAGTGCTCAGCATCGCTGAACCAGCCTCAGGCTGCCAGTCCTGCAGGCAGAAGTGCAGGGCGCCGCAGTGCAGACAGCCCTCCAGCCCCGGCGTGCTCCTGCCGGGCTCTGAAACGCAGCCGGGCTCCTACACGCACAAGAGCAGGAGCAGGGCAGCGAGCCCCAAGGCAAGAGTGAGGATGATGAAAGCGACGGCCGCAGCCCACAGGGAAGGAACATGCCCCTTCATCCACATTGGAGCCTCCGCCGGGATCATGTTGGTGAGGTTCAGCATGTAGCCCAGCGTCCAGCCGATGTCAGCTCTCCCCGCCTGCCCGAGGAGAGAGACGATGACGTGTTAGTCCTGCAGAAAAGTCACACTGACGACACAGGGCCACCTACTCCTGCACAGCCTGGGTGCAGTAACAGAAACTAGGTGCAGGAGCTGGCCCCACACCCAGTGCCATGCTGGGATGTGGGGCAGGCAGGGCTTTCCGGACCGTGGCTCTCACAGCTCCCCGACACGGGAATCTGGCTCTTATCCCCAGCGCTGCCTCTACTCCTGCCCACAGGCTGGGTTTGCTGCCTACCTTCAGCTGGAAGAAGATGTTGTTCCAGCTGGTCTCATTGAACTTGTAGGCGTCGAGGAGGAGTGTGAGGATGTAGTTGGCGTTGGCGCAGTATTTAGGCAGTCGCTCAGGATTCTCTTTGGGGTAGCTAGAAGACAGCTGGAGGGGGGACATGTTTGGGGAGGAAGGGATGTTATTTGCAGGCAATTTCTGTGCGGGGAAAATGCCCTGACGACTGCTGCAAGAGAGGCAATGGCTCCACAGCCACCAGCATCCAGGCAAAGACTCCTGGGCCAGGCAGGTGTTTTGGACCTGTCCACACAGGGCGAGTCTTTTGCGGAGGATTTTCTCTCCACATAGAAACAGAGAGACATACTGGAGTTCCTCCTGCCCCATATTCACCCATCTCAGCCTCCTCGTTCAAGGGGGCCCTGCTCTTTGCCCCATGGTGGTCCTACCACATCTTTTGGCCTTATCCATCCCCATTTGACTCCTCCCCAGAGTGGTGCCAGCAGCTGGCTCTCCTCTCACCATCCCCAGGGCTCCAGCCCCACCACCATCCCCAGCTCCTGTGCTGGTGGAGAGATTTTGCTGCCTTCACCTGCCCCAGCCGACCCTTTCCGAATGTTGCATGAGCAAGGAGGGCCCCCAAGGGTGGGTGCAGGATGGTCCTGGCTCCCGCACAGAGCTCAGGGATGGCTCTGCTGCGTAGGGCACAGCTCAGCAACCAGGGAGCCTTGCCCTGGGGGAGTCCCCACTCCTCTTCCCCCACACCAGGACCCCTTTGCTTGTGCGGCTTCCCTACAGCCTCCCGTTGTGGGGAACGTACGTCTTCCCAGCTTCTTGTGCAGAAACGCTCGATGGTCTCCCTGGCAGTGGCCAGCGACTGCCCCTCGGTCAGGTTGAGAAACTTGAAGTTATAGTAAAAGGCAGAGAAGGCCTGAAAGGCAAAAGGCAGAAATGCCATTGAGCTACAGTGGGGAACCCCCCGCAGGCAGCTGCCCCCGTGTCCCTTGAAGCAGGAGGTGGGGTTTGTCCTTCACTGGGTCTGTATAGTCCCTTGTGTAGTCCCAGGGCATCGTTGTCCATGTCCCAGCAGAGATGAGGGGCTGGGGGTGTAGGTGCCTGCCGGCTACAGCAGCGCATCGAGCGCAGGCAGAGCTTTGCCTGACGGCTGCTGGCTGAGCTGGGTTTTGTTACTGCAAACTTGGGTTTTATTGATACGGTCCCGTTTGTAGAGCTGGCTGGGAACCCAGATGGCAGCAGTCCCTGGTGTGCCCTGGGGCAGGGGTAATTTGGGAGCTCCTTGCCCCCGTTCTGCTGTGGGGAGGTGCCAGAGCCATGGGGCACGCAGGGACACCACAGCACCCAGGAACATGCTCTGCCGCGGAGGTGGGAGGACGGGATTTGCCTTACAATGAATCGCCCGTTGACCGGGGGCTGGTAGACACCGTCGAAGGTGCAGTCCTGGCTCTGGCCGCACGCCGAGAAGTTGAACAGCTTCCTGATGGCAGCCAGGCACCCACTGGCATTGCCCCTGCCCTCCAGGGTCACGTTCCTGTTGCTGAGGGTCAGGCGTGGGTCGCTCTGGTTCGTGCAGGGGCTGGTGCGGAAGGAAGACAGCGAGACGGTTTCACTGTAGTCTTTTGGGTAGCAAGGGTGATCAACTCGCATGCTGGAGGACGATGCCTGGGAACAGCAAAATTGCAGGCTGCAAACCCTCCTCCAAACCCTTCTGGTGGGCATGCCGGGTGGCAGGATTCACCCAGCGCTCCCCCCAAAGCCACAGGCGCGGGCATCTCCCTCCTCCTCAGCAGGGAAAGACCCTCCTGCTGTTTAATCCTGGTCTTGGCCGTCTGCAGTCCCAGCTGAGCTCAACACTAATTCTCGCTCTGCTTTGCCTCATTCCCTCTCCCATGGAGGCAGACCAATTTCAGGGACCCGGCACGTCTCCCCTGGCCGGCAGGATGATGATTTGGGGCATGCAAAGCCCTCTCCACCCCAGCTCTAGCTCTGTCTCTAGCTACAGCCCCAGCCAGGGACACGACCTGGGACCTTCCTGGCCGTGCAGCATAAGCAAACCCTTCTGGCTCACCAGGGCTTCTTCTCCTGGCAAGGTGCAGTTCCAAGACCCTCGTCCCCTCTGACTTTCTGAAAAATAGCCTGAGAAAGAGCTCTGGTTCACTTTTCTCAGGTCCGTGCAGTCACAGAGTAGTTGAGGTTTGTGGGGGAGCTATAGGGTCCCTGTGCCAGCCCCCTCCTTAAAGCATGACCGACCACATCGGGTTGCTCAGAGCCTTGTCCCGTCAAGTTGTGAGTATCTCCAAGGATGATGACTCCACAGCATTTCTGGGTCCTATTCCGATATTTGACCATTCTTACTAGGAAAAGCTTTCCCCCTGCTTCTGGCTGGAAACTCGCATGTTCCAGCTTGTGCCCGTTGCCTCTTGTCCTGTCACTTTGCACCTCTGAGAAGAGCCTGGTCCTGCCTTTTCTACACACCGTGCGAGGCAGCTGGATACAGCCAGAAGCTCTCTCCCCAGCCACCCCTTCTGATGCTCCCCATGCTCCCCTCCACATCTGCCTGCCTGTGCTCCAAGGAGACTGTACCTGCTTTTAGTCCCTGGTGATGCCTCTCTGGAAGAGCATTGCCTCTTCTTATTTTATGCATCAACAAGTCTGTGGTTGGTATCATGAGACCCGAGTCCAATTACCCCCCAAGTCCCCTCTCACCACAATTAATTCCTTTGCCAGTCGCTTCAGCATCTCGTTCTGCCCATAGCAGAGGTAGCTGTGTGTGTAGATGTTGTAGTTATACCCGTACAGCATGAACTTGGAGGCTTCATTCCAGCTTATCACTGAACCTTCAGGCATAAAGCTGATTTGAGTGGATGCTCCTCCAAGATCCAGCGCCCCAATAATGTTGGCTGCCTCTGGACGAACCCATGTGTGTGCTTTGGGGGAGTACTGCCAAGGAGAGACAGGAGAGGAAGAGGAGTTGTACACGGCTGGGCTTACTCGCCCTGAGCAAAATTCTCATCCCGTTGAAGTCAATAGGGTTTTGTTACTAAATTCAATGGGAATTCAATTCAGTTATTTCCGTACGTGAGGCCCCACTGCCTTCCCTGCCTAACCAGCCCGGCTGTTTATCAGAGCCAGAAAAAACAGAGATTGAACTGTCTGGTGGTCAAGGTGTGCCAACGTGCTGTGGGCTCATATGGCTCTGCGTCACCGGTCCCCAGACCAAAGTGCTGGTGGGGACCTGGCTCGGAGGGGCTGCCCTTCCTGAAGAGCAGGCTGCAGAGGCACCGGTGCGAGGGGAAGGACAGAAATCCTCCAACAGCCTGCGCAGGGGCCCGACGGTGCCAGCACCGCTCTCGGCTGTGGCAGTGCTGGGAGGGAGAGTGGCAGGAAAGAAGTTCGGTTCAAGCCGCCTTCAGGCCGGCACATTGAACCCAAATTGGAGTCTCCCAGCGCCACACAGAGATGGACCTTCCCACAGCAGCGAGTCAAAGCCCAGGAGGAGCAAATGGTCCCCACTGGGCTGCACGGCCGACCTCGTTGTCCCCAGCGGAGGTGTGCCCTTAGCTCTTAACAGAGACACCCCCGTTCCCGATTTCTTCCTTCTCTTTCACTGTAGGCAAGCCAGAGGATAACTGGCTGCTTCCCCTAGATCATTCCCCAAAACCGTTAACCCTGATCTTTCCTTCTGCGCTAAGCAAGCTTAAGAAGAATCAGAAAAACTGTATTAGCAAAGAAGGAGTTGGTGTTTCACCCTTCTCCCACCTTAGTGAAAGAGTCCAGCAGGTAGTTGATGGTGATCCAGCCATAAGCCCCCTCCTCCTCTCCTGTAAGGATCTGAGCCCCTTTGAAAGCCACGGGGTACTCTTGCATGGTTTTAGCAACTTCGGCCAGGACTTGATCTGCCACTGAGTTGTTCTGTTCCCTAAGAAGGACGCAAAGGTCAGGACACGTACCAGCTACATCAGTACTACAGAGGAAACACAAGGAACAGTTTGTCTTTTTCCCAGGTCCACATACTCCAGTTTTTTGCAACAAGCAGTTTGTGTGAGATGGTATTTGCTGCTACCTAACTTGTCAAAGCTGCTGGTACAGCGTAAATCCCAGCTGTCTAGACTTGGCATTACAAATCTAGGAGCAATAGCAGTCTCTTCCCTCCGGTGCACCCTTCCCTACCTAAGTGTCTTCACAGTTCTGGAGGCCAGAGGGGACTGTGCTGCAAAACCCAGGTTTGAACATCACCCAGTGGCTGCACCAAAGCCAGGGCTGGTTGCTGAGCTCGAGTGGGTCTTTCGGGAAGGTGCCAGCCTAGTTTCAGACCTCTGAGTAGGGAAGATGTCTCGGGGCTGCTGGCATGTGCTCCCTCTCTGAAGCAAGTAGCCTTCAGGTTATGACCCAGCTCCTTCCCAGGGAAGGGGTCTGAGTGCTAGGGCACAGCAATAATGTTCGATATCTGCAACCATAAAACCAAGAACCATGAAATGAAGGCTGACATTTGAAGAGAGCTAATAAGGGCTGGCGAAAGGTAAGGGCAGGTCCTGCAGCACCCTGTTGCCTCCTACCTCTGCCCTGTTCCCGCACCAGCACCCATCTATCCAGGCAGATGGCACATCTCCTGCTGGCATCTCAACTCCCTTGTGTTTAAGGAATAATGAAGAGCAAACAAAGAGCTCTGAGAAGCATTTCTTGCTTGGAACTGGGCATGCAGCACCATGCTGGGACGTGGGGTCCCAGGATGCCGACAGACACCTCTGAGCAGCCTCTCTGCCCCAGGGCCAGCCGCTCAGGAGAGCTCAGCCACCCGTGTGTCCCCACCAGGCTGCCTTCTCCCCACTCCCCAGCCGCTTGCTCACGGCAGCATGAGCGCTGGGAGCTCCTGGCAGCCTGGCCCCGTGCAGGACACTGTGTCCTGGCAGTGGCTGCTTGCAGCTCGGTCACTGCTCCGTCACCCCCGCGCCCCACAGCGATACCTCAGTAGCCTCATGCCTGCCGTTGCTCCAAGATAAGCTAGGACATTGCTCTGTTTTGCGGCAGGAACAACCTTCAGGGCTTTATCCAGACACTCCCTTAGTGAATCACCAGCTTTTGGGGGATCGTTGGCATAGCTTGATATGCCTTGCCCTGGAAGAGAGTCAGGCCAGGACAGGCTGATGGGAATGGCTGGGGACAGGGATATGGGAGCAAGAGGGCACAGGGCAGAGAGGTCTGTCACCTCTTAGCAACAAAGGGTGCTTTTCCAAGGTCCCCTGGTTGTCTGAGACCTGACGGACTCACGCTTACGTTCCTCTCCTATAGCCATCCCCACATCCCCCACGCTTTCAGCAGTGTCCCCAGCTCTGTGGGTGAGACCTTCCCAGCCAGGACAGCAGTTTGGGCAGCTGGGGGCAGTCCAAGGGGGAGGAATGAATCCAGAGCAACACCAAGGTGCTTCAGTCCCACCAAGTGTGTGGGCACTGCACGGTGCTGAGGGCCCTCCAACCATTAGCAAAGCCAGCGGGCAGTCAGGGCCAACCCTGCCTGCAGCCAGGGCTCCCCACCGTGCCCGCAGTGACAGCGCGACGGACAGAGCTGCCTGGCATAGGCAGGCCAACAAGAGGAGGGGCCAGGTCATCCCACCCACCACATGAACACGCAGGGCAGCACTGAGCCCACGGCAGGGGGATACTGACCCTGGACCTCACAGGACAAGGTCTGGCTGACCACGCCGGTGTTGTTCTCCTTGTCTGAATCCCACTCGTAGACAAACAGAGAGGTGTGAGACGAGCCTGCATCAAACACCATCCCGTACTGGAAAGAAAAAACAAGACATCACAGTGACGGGAGGAGCAGCAGCCTGTCCCTGGCCCTGCCAGGGTGGTGGGGCCAGAGCATGCCCCAAAAAACATCTCTCTAAGGCACTGCTATCTGCACTGTGGCAGAGCAGAGCGGTGACGGTGAGTGGCCTCAGCATGAGCATTTCTCACGGCAGCTAAAGACTTCATTCCCTTTCCTGAGGTCTGTGCAGCAATGCCAGCTCACACAAACATTTTCTTAGTTGTTTCCTCATGCTTTTTTATTTTCTTTCTTGATTACATACCTTTTGTGTCTACACTGGCCCCACCTTGGGGTCAGCAACTCTCCGACCTCCAGCGCTCTCTGCTACCCCCACGGCTGCACCCAGCCTGGGCAGAGACTGGCAGGGCCACACTAGCCCCAGTCCGGGAGCACCCAACGGAGTGCCTCTGCCCCGTAAAGCCCTCCTCCTCACCCTAAAACCATGCCAACCCTCTTCCAGAACCCCGGGTGGGATGCCAAGCTGCAGGGGAGGGACGGGGAGGAGCCACGATTCTTGTGCTGCCGTGTGAGCGGGTTAGGACGGACTGGTGGGCGCTGGCAGGCACGAAGGCCATGTGGAGGTGCGTCGCCCTGCGGTGCGGTGCTCTGCGAGGGCAGAGGAAGCAGGGCAGGGCTTTGTCCTACCCATCTGCCCCCAAGGTAATCTCCTTGAAACACGCATACCATGGTGGCTAGCTTCAGAGGAGGCTTCCCCCTCTGCCTTTGAGGTGGCCAGGCTGTATTTCTTCTGCCTGCATCTTGAGATGGGAAGAAAACACCCACCCAGCAACTACAAGGCAGTTCCTACTGACCCCCCCCCCCTCACCTCCTAACCCTGAAGATAAGCTGTTGTCTCTGAGCACCTGATGGGTCTCTGCAGCAGCGCTTGGGGACCTTCTTTTGGGCTCACCTTGACCGCGGGTGGCAGGGTGACATCTTCGATCTTCACCAGGCTGAGAACAAGGGCAATGATGGAGAGTGCAACCAGTGCCCCAACGACAGCATGGGTGAAGTGCTGCTTGTTAGCGATCATTGTGGTGAAGGCTCCTGCGAACCCGAACACAGGGGAAAGGTGGCTGGACACGGCCAGCTGGGAGCAACGCTAGTCCGTGAGAGCAGCAAGGAGATCAGCTCCCAAAGCTGTTCCCAGCTGTGTAACTCAGAAATACTGATGGATAATCAGATCTTTCCCTGGGAAAAGCAATATTAGGATAAGATGGGGGGGCTGGAGGAAAGAGTGGTTGGTTGCCCAGCAGCCTGGCATAGCCATGATGGGATTGCGACAGTCCTCCAGGTCCTGCACCCACTCCTGCTCGGCTCACCGCTACCGGGAAGGATCAGGTCCAGGAGGAGCAAAAGAAGCACTGCACCAAACAGAGGAGAGCATGGGAAATTGCAAAAAAACTCAACGTGAGATATTGTAGAAGGGGAAGGTGATTTTATTTTACAAGACGTAAGTAAGGTCAGCTCACCTGCTGGCACTCCCAGACCCGTGCACCCAGCACCCGGCCGTGTGTGCCCAGGTGGGAGCGCTCGGAGCTGGCTTGCGAGTCTTTGCTGTGGCTCTGGGCTCCTCTGCTGCTGGCAGCAACCCCAGCTTGGACTTGCCTTTTATATCCTTTCAAAGCAGATACTGCTCGAAAATCTTTTCCCCGTTGTTTTATCTCAGACCTCACCAGCCTTAGGCAAAACTCCTGAATATCAGTTCTCGTTTGTCTTATAGGTGCGTTTATGGCTCAGTTCAGCATCTTCCCAACACCTTGTCTTCAGTGAATTAGTTCCTTCTTCTCATTTGAATGAAATCACACGTAGGAGCCCTGCAGCAATTAGCACACACCTGTCTTTTTAACCCTTATCCCCCGGCTTCTTTATGCTTTTACACACACACTTTGCTCTCACCAGTCTTAATATTTCCATTACGAGTCTGTTGTGGTTTAACCCCAGCCAGCAACTTAGCCCCACGCAGCCACTCACTCACTGCCCCCCACCCCACAGTGGGATGCGGGAGAGAATCAGAAAAAAAAGGTAAAGCTCGTGGGTTGAGATAAGAACAGTCTAAGAGAACAGAAAGGAAGAAACTAGCAATGACACTAATAACAACAATAAAGTGACAATAACAATAAAAGGACTGGAATACACAAAACAAGTGATGCACAAGGCAATTGCTCACCACTCGCCGACCGATGCCCACTTAGTTCCTGAGCAGCGATCCCTCCCAGGCCAGCTTGCCCCGGTTTATATACTGGGCATGACGTTCCACAGTATGGAACACCCCTGTGGCCAGTTTGGGGCAGCTGTCCCGGCTGTCTCCCCTCCCACCTTTCCTGTGCCCCTCCAG
>JAVKLA010000052.1:8512324-8523131 GCA_034782735.1 Sagittarius serpentarius
GCTTGGTTGAATAAATGTTGATTGTTGTTTGAACTCCTCTGGTGTCGTTTCACCTTAATTCTAACAAAGGAAATCCAGGAACCTGAGTCGCTCCAAGTTTGGGACGTGACAATGATTCAGCTGCCTGATAAGAGGCTGCCAGGGCTATCACAAGGGCAATCTGGATGGAAAGATTCAGCTCCCAGCTGCCTTATCTCAGCCAAATCAAACACAGCGATGCCAGAAGGGAAGTGCGTGCTGGGGAGCCCTCACTGCCTGCCACCTTCCCAGAGCACCTTTCCCTGCGGCCAGAGGGACGGTGGTTTCAGAGGTCCCGCCGCATGCACTGAAAGTACCAACCGGTGAAATGGGGGGTGCAGCAGTCCCTGGGTGCTGTCTCAGGTCACATCTATCTGCAGCTTGCACCGAGCTGGGTGCCTGTGCCATACCCTGCTGCCGGCCGGCTGGCCGGAGCCCAGACCTCCAGGCCAGTCCTTCTCTCCATGGCAATCTCCTCTGAAGTGGCTTGTGTGCCGGTGGGGTGGTTGCCTGGAGCCCAGAGGGTGCCACCGCTCCTGTATTCCCACCTCCGCACAACACACACCCTTTGGACTCACATGGCTTCGCTGGAAGGGGGAGAATGGGTATCCGCTACCTTCCCAGGCCTGGAAATGCCCTGCTGACTGCGCAGTGCCTGGGCCAGGGCTGTCCTGAGCACGGGGGGCTCGTCCCCACGCAGGACAGAGAGGCCCCACGCAGACAGACTGGCCCTGGTCCCTCCTGGACATGCGGCACTGCACGGTGGCTGTGTGCACACAGAGCCGACCGAACCCTCCAGCTCCTGCCTCCAATCCTGGGCTGAGCAACTCTTTGGTTTACTTTTCCCGATCCTTCTGTAGCAAAGAAATATTTCTAGAGGTTACGTGATAATATCTTAATTGCCTCTCATGCCAGAAGGACAGGTAATGATTTCTCAGCTGGGAGGGAGCTGTGATTTCCCTTGGCTTGCGGTGACTCCAACCACTCACCCCCGGCAGCGGGACTGTCTGAGCTGCTGTTTCTGACTCTGTTCCCAGGAATTTGGGTCTCTTTGCCAGGCTCAGCCCCTTGGCAAACCTGCTGCCACCAGCCTGGGGCAAGCCCAGCCGGGAACAGCCCTGGTCCATGTGAGCACAAGGGCAGTGAAGGACAGACCTTGCTGGGACAGAGCTGACACAGCAGCGACCGGCCATGGTGCATGGCAGGGTCTCTTGGGCTGCCGAAAGAAGAGATGGATGGGAGTGCCCCAGGGCCGCACCCAGCCTGGAGCTTGTCCCAGTAGGGAACTGGGGTGCAGCTGGAGCCACACGCCACATGCAAGCTTCACAATGCTTCCAGGTCCACCACTGCAGCTGCTGAGAGCAATGGACCCCTCACGAACGTGCTGAGTGGGACAACGCACTCAGGGAGGTGGGGACGTGTGCCACCACAGGGACACATGCCCCTTGGTCCCACCCATGGTCTGTGGCCCCACCTCAGGGATCTGGTCCCTCGAGGAGCTGTGTTCACTCCAAGGGGGCCTTGGAGCAGCCCCGGTGCTCTGGAGCTGCAGGAGCCCTAAGCCACCCATCTCCCACGGACCTTGTCCTAGCAAGGGTGGCAGGACCAGGCTCATCCCTGCTCCTGAGATGGGCACAGCCCCAGAGGGCTGGAGATTGGGGCCAAGCTGGTGAGAGCGCCCTGTGGACACCACTGAGCAGAGCATGGGCAACTGCACCCGGCGGTGCTTTGCTCGCCGTGAAAGCAGTGTCTGTGGTGCACCGGTTCCTTTTAACGTGGGCAGGTGCGTCTGTTCCCTGCACAGCAGCCGTACACCTCGCAGCTGTGAGTGGGGCCGGGAGACATCCCCCATCCACCGTAGCCCTTCACCCACCTCCTGGGGTCCTGAGCATCCACCTTCCTCTTGGGAGGAAATGTGGATGTGCAAAAGCAGGAGAACCAGTTTCACCAGCGCTTTCCTTCAGCAAACAGCCTGCCTGGTGCCTGGCAGGGCTCGGGGCAGAGCCGCGGGATGGGGCTGTGCCCAGGCAGAGGGCATGTGGCACCGCTGGGTCTGGGCAGACGGCTCAAGGAAACTCTGGCTTCAAGGGAGCTCCTCCATCCGCTGTAGCTCTCCTCCCTGAAACCCAGCGGGAGCTGCAGGGCTCCGAGCTGTCCCGGCCAAAGGGGACCAGGAATCCCCATTCTCCCAGACCCTCTTTCCTGGGGCCCGTCTGCCGTCCTACAGACTCCCATGGGCTGGGCTGGTGGACCAAGGTGGATACAGGGGTGGGAGCCAGGACAGAGGCTTTGCCGGGAGAGGTAATATAGTCTATAAATAGTTCTGCTAAAAAATCTGACAAAAGTGAGTACTTCTTCAGTTTATGTTAGATATTCCTGAGCCAAGTCACAAGTAATGGCTTAATAATTTTATTAACAAAATCCTCCCTGCAGAAACTTTAGGGCAACAGAAAGGTAGCGCTGGGAGGAGGCATGGCAAGCTGGCGGGGAGGCAGAGCCCATAAACCCCAATGGGACCAGGCGAAAGGCTCGCTGGAGAACCTCTTCCCAAACCTGCGTCGCGTTGCGTCGCGTCCCCAGCACACAGCATTGCACACAGCCACTATTGCACCTGCGCCTGCTCCCACAGAGGCCCCTTGAGTAGCTAATTAGATAATAACCTTAGCTTTTACCTCCTCCTGCTGAACGGGCTGAGCATCGGCTCCTTCTCCTTCCACCTTGGCACTCCAGGAGGGAGGAGGCTGTTTCCCCTCTCACCTGTGCCTGTCCTGTGTGCAGCACCCTGCACCTCTCCCAGGCGATGCTGCCCCGGCTGGGCTCTGGCAAGGTGACAACATGCTGTCTCCATGCCACACACAGTCCGGCCCTCAATTTTCTTCTGATAATCCCACCCAAAGGGCTGTCTGTCTGTTAAAAAGTGGGCCGGGTCTCAGGGTGACATGGTGCCCCAGCATGGAGCATTGCAGGACCTGGAAGGGCCATGGGGTGCCTGGCCCACAGGAGCACCCGCTCTCACGTGGCCCCCCTCGGGTCCTCGGTGGTGATGAGCCCCAGCCCTCTTTGCCTTCAGGGATGCGCTCTGGCGAGAGCTAAATGTCCTACTTGCTCCTAACTGAAAGAGTGACCTAGAGTGTCTCGTTCTTCTGACTGCAGGTGGACCGATCTGCTATGGAGACGTACGGCTAGAGTACACACACCCCTATTTGATCTGCTTTGCACATATATTCCTTTGTCTGTGGCCCCTTGAAATGACTCTTTGAGCCCCAGAAGGAAGTCGCCCAGCCGGTGTGGAGGCTCTGTGGGGTTCAGCCATTACTGCCAGTCACTGAGATGAGTGGTGTTTGTGAAATGAGATCACCTGCATTGCTAACATTTTCCCTGTGCCTTCGGAAAGGAAAACACCCTGACTCAGGGTCAAAAGAGCATCTCTCATTTCCCCGACGTTCAATTTCTGCACCACGAGGTCACCCCAGCTCTGGCCGTGGGAGGCGCAGGCAGCGGCTCTGTGCGGGTCCCATGGCCCTGGGTGAGCTGCACCACTCGCTCCTGCCTCCTGTTCCCCTTCCAGACGGACCCCCGGTCTTGCTGCGACCTGTCCCAGCAGGGACCAGCTCCAGCCCTCCCTTCCAGTCTGATTCCAGCAAGACTGGTAGAGTTGGGGCCATTTACCTGCCTTTGGGATGTCCACACCTGCTGTTCCCAGCTGGCAAATAGCACACCAGACCTTTCCTCCTCCCTACCATGTTTCCCCAGTGTGCATCATTATTAAACATGCCCCGATTGCCCTGACTGCCACTGTTTTGGTGCCACCTCTCAGCTGTGGGTGCTCTGGGTCAGGGACACGTGCCTGGAGCCAGCCCCTATGCCGGCCACGGACACCCCAGTCCGTTCCCCTTCCGTGTGCACAGCTACAACATAGTGGGGTGCTGGTCCTGGACCGGCTCCATCTCCCATAGCTCTCAGGTGGCGCTTAGCACAACACCTGCATCCTCGTGAGATCCATGAGATTAACAATATCAATAGAAATATCAGTATTTCGCTACTGCCAGTGGAGCTGGCTGAGTCCCGCAGGGCAGGCTGCCTGGGGAACAGGCACCAGCTCCCTGCTGGGAGGGGGACGTGCTGCCCCACACGGCGGTGATGGTCTCCGTGTGTGCTGGGGTGGAGGGACATGGCGGAGGGATGCTCCGGGAGGTTGAGGCTGTTAGTTGCTCACTCACCAGCTGTGTTGCCTGGGGTGGAAGACAAGGTCAGGGTGTCTTGGATCTGGCTCACGAGAGCCTCAGGCACGGGCTCTCCTCTGGTCCTGGGGGTCTGAAGGTTTTTTCTTCCTGAGATCAGGGAGCGCAGGGAAAAGAGGATGAAGCACCCTTAGGGCAGGATTTTTCCTTTCATTAGTGTCACAGTGAGCACTTGGGGAGAACACGGGAGGGAGACTGAGGTGGGCCATAAGGAAACAAGGCAGAAGGTGAAACAGTGAGGTGACGGGGGTGTCCCTCAGCAAATGCTGGAGGATATTTGCAGAAGACAGGGAACCCTTTGGCTATGAGAGGTCTCCCTTGAGCTGCCAAACTGGTTTGGACAAGGGCAGCTGGGGCCATGATGGAGACAGGTCCCCTGCCTCGGCGGTGGGAGAGCTGTGGACAGCCGGACGCCCCATATCACCTTGCTCCCTGCTAGGTCATCTCATGTCACCAGGCTGTGTCACTCTGCAGCACCTCTCTCCCCTCAAAGTCTCAGCAAAGCTTCTGAGAAGCTGCTCCAGGAAGGTCACCTTTGCTGCAGCCTCCCTTCCTTCAGCCTTTCCTCCTGCTCGTGCCCCTGCCACCCTGGCTGCTGCCCTCTGGGCTTTCAGCACTTGCTCCACACTTCTCATCACATCTTTCCGAGAGTGGTGACTCAAAATGGACCTGCGCTTTCAACTGCAGCCTTGCCAACTCTCTAAATTATTCCATAAAAATTATAGATGAAGTCCTGGGAGCACCAACCCTGAGACTGGGGGCTGCAGCAGCTCAGGGCACCCGTGGGCTCGTAGGGGGACATGTGCTGTTGCACACATTGGCCGTTAGCCAGGGACACCCCTAGGCCACCTCTGGATCCCACCGACCCAGCAGCTGGCCCGGCCACCCTGAATGTGACCCTTCCTTGTGCTTGCCCTCTCCCATCTCCAGAGTGGCTGTCACCCATAAGAGAAGGGTGTTAGATTGGGGTAGCATGGCTTCCTGACAAATCCAGATGAAACACTATTTATCTCTTCATTTCCTAGGTGCTCTCCAATAACTTTTTGACTGCTTGTTCCCAACGTTACCAGCAGTCGGAAGCTGAGCTGCAGTTTGCCATTGCCTACACACAGGTAAGACACACGTCTGACACGAAAGCTTATAAAAAAAAAGCCCAAACCACAGCTAAATTATGAAGATTCAGGAAGAGCTGCAAAGCTGGACTACAGGTCCACAGCACATGTGGAGGCAGCCCCGGGGCTCCCCTCCCTACAGGCAGAGCTAAGCGGCTCTTCTCGGCAGGGCTGCCAGGCTTCGTTCATTTTCCCAGCAGGACTGACCTGGCACAGGCGGCCAAGCCAACCGTCTTGGTGAAGGGAATTAGTTTGTGTGTGAGATAACCAGACCACACTGTTACCACATCCCAGACCGTGATTTGGTTTCGGCACTTGTCACATGAAGCCTGTGTACTGCTGGCAGAGGAAGTCACCAGAGGACCTGCTTCGCTGCAAATGTTGCTTTTGCCACCCCAAAACACCAGCCAGGCTCTCCCTGGACACAGGGACTCACCAGTTTTGCTAAGCCAGGTGGGGTTAGGGTTCCCATTGCTGTTTCGGAGCGCTAAATAAAAAGCAAAAAAAGCAGCAAGGGACTGAGAGCACCGGCCGGCACGAGGACCACACCAGCAATGGACGTGGTCGAGGCAGGCTGGACGGCTCTAGGGGCAGAGGAGGAACTATGGAGACTTCTCCCTTCAAGGCACAAATATGCTGCTTGTAAAGCCCTGTTCAGGGGTGCCGGGATGCTGCTGAGCCGTGCTAGAGCAGCCTGCAACAGCCAGCTTCCAGCTCAGCCCTGCGCTGTCTCACCTGCTGCCCAGGCTGAAGCCAGCTCTGCCCCCAGCAGCCCCCAGCAGCCACAGCACTCCAGGGGGGTCTCACCAGAGCGGAGCAGAGGGGCAGAATCCCCTCCCTCGACCTGCTGGCCACGCTTCTGATGCAGCCCAGGATCTGGTTGGCCTTCTGGGCTGCGAGCACACATCGCCGGCTCACGTCCAGCTTTTTGTCCACCAGCACCCCAAGTCCTTCTCGGCAGGGCTGCTCTCAATCCCCCCATCCCCCAGCCTGTATTGGTGCCGGGGGTTGCCCCGACCCAGGTGCAGGACCCTGCACTTGGCCTTACTGAACCTCATGATGTTCACATGGACCCACTTCTCGAGCTTGTCCAGGTCCCTCTGGATGGCATCCCATCCCTCAGGTGTGTCAGCCACACCACTCAGCTTGGTGTCATCAGCAAACTTGCTGAGGGAGCTGGGGGACACGGAGTGGGGTGACAGCCGGGGCTGGTAGTTTGCATCTGTCAGGGTGATGCTGGTTCAGCACCCAGGCTGGGCTGTGCAGAGGCTCCTTCTCCACTGGCCCCGGGGGGTTCCGGGCGGCGTGGGGCTGGGGCACCCACTGGGTCCGCAGCACCAGCGTCAGGAATCTGCGCCACTCCCCCAGTGTGTCCACAGGGCCAAACCTTTGGGCTGGGAGCAAGCCGGGGCACTCCCCTAACGCATGCTTTTCACCAAGGAGCTGCAGTTGGGTTTGGGAAAGGCCCAGGTGGCAGCGATATCCAACTCACCTGCTGCAGCAACCAAAATAAAGCCAGAGATGAGATTTTTATCTTTGACAGAGCGTATGCCAGCCTGTAAAAGAGTCTGTTGGCCCAAGACTTGAAGACCCTCCCTCCCCATGCCAGGGAGCGCCAGGGACCCTGTGGCTTGCACAGGGACAGGGGATGGGTGTCAGGATCTGTCCCCTCAGGCCTCGTCAGCTGGCAGGGTTTCACCCGGGGGGATGCTCCCAGAAGGAGTTTTGCACGGCCACATCACCCCAGCCACAGGCTGGTGTGCTGGAACTGCACACCGCTGGGGTGTGAGGGCAAATGCCCCAGAAAGTTTTGTTGCAAGACTTGGTGGCCCCGGGCACAGCGAGTGAGTCCTTTGCAGGAGGAGAGGGTCCTGGGAAGGGATACGGCTGGTCCTGGCTGCCAGGCAGTCCCCACCGCCCCGGCCACGCAGGCAGCCCCGGCACCCCCAGCAGGGCAGCACCCTGCGTGCCACAGTTTGGTGACGTGCTGCCCCTGTGTCCCCAAATGCACCGGGGAGCTTGCCTTACCTTGGAGGAGCAGAGCTGGGAAACGTGGGTTGCTGGCTCTTCCCCAAGGCAGCTGCAAAATGCTGGAAAAGCTGCTTGCAGGTAAGCTCAGCGGCACGCGAGTGGACGTGGCATCGTCCCCCCGTGTTGAGCACCACGCCCCGGTGACATGGCTCTTTGCTAGGTTGGGGCTGACGGTCCCGGGCAAGCCCCGACCGGGCTCAGCAGAAGGAAATGGCCCTGTTCCTCTGCAAAGCGTTGCAGTGAGGCTGAAGGATGCGTTCATTTGTTTGATCTTTTTTTTTTTTTGTTTGCCCCTTCTTTGGTTTAATTAGCCAGGTGGTTGGGGAGCTGCAGGAGAGTCCAAAGGCACCAATCACTCCCCAGGGCAACTCAGTGAGTGTCCCCCTCCTGACTCAGAGGCTTTGCTGCTCTTCCTGCTCCTCTCCACCTTCACCAGCTGCGTCCCCCACCCTCTGCAGCTCTGGTTCTTCATGCCCGTCAGCAGACACTGGCTGTCCCCCACACCGCCCCAGCTTTGCTCCCCTGCTCTCACCCCCATGGCCCCTTACCCAGCCCTCACCCTCCCCAGACCCACATCAGTGACTCTGTGGCTGCTGGTGACGCATTATCTGCAGCTGCAGGTGATGCAACATCCGCGGCCTGTGCACTTGGAGTGACCGGGCGCATTGTGGGCACAACCGTGGCATGGGGACACCGAGAGCAGGGACGAACTGACAGTGGTGTGAGGTGGAAGTGGACAAGGGGCAGCCAGCCACCCTCCTCCCAGATGACGTGTCCTTGGTTTGCCGTAGCTTGGACCGTGTGAGCAAACAGCTGTCTCCAAGCGGACAGACCAGAGGAGCATCTGGGGACATTAGGGCTGCACCTTGGTGACGAGCCCTGGAAAACCACATCACAAGATGAAGCAGGAGCGGAGGAGCTCCTGTGAGACAGGTCCCAGTGCTTGGGCCCAGTGTCACCTAAGGGTGTGCAAGGACCGAGCAAAATGGTTGCTCCTGTCCTATACTTCCAGCACTGGACCCTGGTGCCGGCCCAGGACGAGCCATCTAGAGTCATTGGGGACACGGAGACAGGGCTGGATCCAGGCGCCACCTGAACAGTGGCTGGTGGGGAGCAAGTCACACCGTGCATCAGGGGCTAAGCCCCAGTATGGCCCAGTCTGGGCTCAATCTGTGTCAGCTTATGGATCCTGCCAGACCAGGCCGCTGGTTCTCCCAGCGCTGTTCTGTGACAGCCAGGACGAGCTGGCAGCAGCACGAAGGGACAGCCGTCGTCACTTAGGGGAAACTTCCTCACAGTTCTCATCCGCTTTCTTGACAGAAAAGGAGCAGCCGCTTGTTTCATTGTCATCACAGCATCTCACAGGGCAGATCAGACCCACAAACACGTTCCTGGTGCTCCTCAGGCCTCTGCTAAGCCACTCTGAACTGGAGAGCCTGTTAGGCAGCAGCTCCCGTCTCAAGATCCTATCTGCAGGAAAGCAGAGAGCAGCAGCGGAGAGAGGGTGGTACCAGGGGGAGCTGGGTACATGGGGCAAAGAGAGGGATTGGCCAGGGAGCAGCTGAGGTTCGAGGGGAAGCCCCGGCTACCAGGAGATGTTTCGTCAAAGTCCGCGTCATCAACAGAGTACAAAGGTCTGTAAAACTTGGTGTCAGAAGGAGACCAGTCCTCTGGGCCTGGGCTGCAAAGCAACGCTCAATGTCTCACAGAGAGGCGACGGGCAGATCCACCGTTCTCAACACCCTTGTGGTGGGAGCCGAACACACGCGATGCCGAGGTGTGTCTTTGGCGCCGCGAGTTCCCTGTGACATTGGCATTTAACATGCTGATCCACACTTCCCCAAGGAATACTGAATTATTCACGCTTTCTGGGGGGTCTGAGGACAGTGTTTCACACCAAAGCTGGGGTTCAGTGGGACCCCCCTGCCTTCACAACCAGCATCAGCCATGCATGCTCCTGTCCCCATGCCTCACCCTCCCAACACCCCTACCTCAGTATTTAGGGAATGGATCTGAAATACAAAGTAAAAACCACATTTCTGTTCAAAAATACACACATCAGCTCTCTCTGGCTCAGAGCGCGGCCCCATAAAACCCTGCCAGGGCACTGAAGGCACGAAGTGCTCAGGGAAGTGAGAGGACAGATGGAAATAAATTAGCTTTGCTGCGGAAGCCAGCGCATCGTTACAAGCATGGCCTCAAACAGGGCAGGGCAGGCGAGGCAGCAGCTGCGGTGCTTCTGGCTGGCAGCGCTCTGGGGCGTACGAGGATGTCTACAGCAACCGACCAGCCATCCGCCCGGTAATCCCCGTTCCCCAGGCAGCAGTGTTAAGGACAAATGCCTTCTAGGGAAAAAGAATTTTGTAAATAAAACTAATCCTTCCATGCATTTTTATTTTAAAATAAAATAACTGGCATATCAAACAGTGCTTGCAGGGCAGGATACTTTAAGACTAACACCAAGAGCTGAGTGAACTGAAATAAGGATGCGGCACAAAAGGATTTTTTTAAGAAATAAGATGCTACCCAAGACAGCAGCGTGCTTACAGACCCTTCCTCTCGCAGAACCGGACCTATGTAACCTCCCACCTACCACACTCCACAGAAACAAAGTTGGGGAAAAGCCCGATGACCGTCACTACGAGTCCAGGGCTCCCCGGTGAGCCAGGCACGTCCTCGGCCGGGGTGAGGGCAGCGATCCGGAGCCAGCTCCCTCGCTGTCAGTTCACCCGGCAGGCTCGGATCATGAGCAGCTGGAGGAGGATGAAGACAGGCGACATGATGAGCCCGTACCAGAGCTCCCGGGTATGCTCCACCAACTTCTGGCACAGCAGCATCTCGAAGACGAACTTGAGGCTGAGGATGGTGAGGATCCAGAAGAGCCGCAGCACGGCCAGGCGCTTCTCACCGTCCTGGAAGAGTCGCACCGAGACGATGGTGGTGAAGTAGGTGCTGAGGCCGTCGGCAGCGAAGAAAGGGACGAAAACGACCCACCAAGAGAGCGCCGAGGCCTCGCCGTCCACCTTCAGGACGAGGAGCACCGAGAAGGCCAGGAGGGCCAAGCCGTGCAGGAAGATCTCGAAGGTAGCGAAGCCCAACCACTGCACCAGCTCCCGCAGGGAGAACAGCATCGTCCCCACCACCGCGGGGACATGGGCACTGCCGAGGGGACACGACACGGGGGGAGGAAGACACGGACACGATTAACCCCCGCCACCCCGGGGCGCCTCAGCCGCGCGCCCGCCAGGCCCTTGTTGGGGGCGGGGGGGCGCAGGATGATAACGTCACAGGGAGGCGTCGCTGGCTGGTGATGTAAGCGGAAGCAGCGGGGTGGGGACGGGGCACGGTGAGTGCACGGGGGGTTTTGGGGGACCCGGGGGGGGGGGGGGGCGGGGGGGGGGGGGG
>JAVKLA010000052.1:8525246-8545209 GCA_034782735.1 Sagittarius serpentarius
AGGGGAATCTCTGCTCCGGCGCCTGGAGCACCTCCTGCCCCTCCTTCTGCACTGACCTGGGGGTCTGCAGGGCTGTTTCTCTCACGTGTTCTCACTCCTCTCTCTGGGTGCAGTTTCTGTCCCCCTGCAACTTTTTTTTTCCCCTTCTTAAGTACGTTATCCCATAGGCACTGCTGCTGTTGCTGATGGGCTCGGCCTTGGCCAGCAGTGGGTCCGTCTTGGAGCCAGCTGGCATTGGCTGTATCAGACACAGGGGAAGCTTCTAGCAGCTTCTCATGGAAGCCACAGCTATCACCCCCCCGCTACCAAAACCTTGCCACACAAACCCAGTACATCCATGTTTGTGCCCACAGGCCAACCTCATCAATGAGCTGTTGGTGGTATTTGTCTGTGCAACCACCGGCCAGGGTGACCCACCTGACAACATGAAGGTAGGACATGCTCCTGTCCGTGTTCCTTTTATATTCCTGGTCCAGTGAACTGTATTTTGCTCCTGTCCAGTAGTTCTACTTTACAGCTTTTGGTTATTTTTGGAGAGGGGAGCTTTGGAGCAGCACCAGTCACATCGGGTGTTACTGATGGGTCATGGGCAGGGAGCTGGTGAGGTTTCAGCAGCTCAACAGCTGAGAGAGCATCATCCTCTTGGCAGGTAGCAGTGGTGGCTCCTTTCAGGGGTCACCTCTGCAGAAGGCTGTGCTCCCCACTCTGCTGGGACTCAGCAGAGGGCGGGAGGGACCCGGCGAGTGGGCGAGCAGGGAGCTAGGGACAGGCAGGCAGGGAAGGCTTCCTTGGCAGCAGCGTGACTCCCTGGCCGTGTCCTTTGTAGATGTTCTGGCGGTTTCTGTTCCGGAAGAACCTGCCACCCGGTTCCCTCTGCCAGCTAGACTACGCCGTGCTGGGCCTTGGCGACTCCTCCTATCCCAAGTAAGCAGCTCTGCAGCTCCTTGCCTGCCTGCAACAACTGCTCCTCGCAGCTCTGGCTGCAGGCAAGACCAGAGTGGCTGGAGAATGAAGGCAGTAAGGGGAGACAAAGCCTGACTCTAGAGCAGCAGGTCAGATGAAATATAATTCCCAGCAGCCTTGAAAATCCTTGCCCTACCACCCCGTGTCCCTCCTGACCCCCAGGAATTGGGCTTCTGCCCATTTCTTTCCTGCCGGCCTCTTGGAGCAGATGCTTTGCTGCAGTGTGTCAGACGTCATTTTTCAGTCAGTTATTACAGCCATTCAGTTCTCTGAATTGCAGGAAAGCCTGTGCCACAGCAATTTCAGTGGATCAAGCAAACAAGAGGCATGAAACATAGAGTTTTAAGTGGCAGCCAGCCCCATTGGTCCCAGTTCTCTCCCAAAAGATTGTTCCCGTGTGCCTGAAAGAGCTGTAGTGGGAGGGATGGGAGTGTGCTGAGCTCTGTGGGGCAGTGAGGGGCTAGAGCGAAGGAAGTGTTCCTCTGCCTGTGGCACAAGCTGCCCTGAAAGGAAGCTGGATCTCCCCAAGTCCCTTCTGGGAGCTGGGCACAGCCTGTGTGGCCCAGCAAGTGGCAGCCAGCTGCTTCTCCAAGCTGCCCTGGGATGGAGGCATAGGCTGGGCAGGGCACGGGGCCAGGTCGTGTGTGCTGGCTCTGGCTGGACCAGCCTCTGTGCTGCTCCGGCGTAGCCCTGGCAGCGTGTGCTGGCTCATGCAGCCAGCGCTTGCTGTCCTGCTGGAGGAGCCCTGCCCTCTGCAGCTGCAGCTATTCTCTGCTCAGGTTTAATTTTGTTGCGAAGAAACTGCACAAACGGGTGCTACAGCTTGGGGGCAACCCTCTGCTGCCAGCGGCGTTGGGAGACGACCAGCATGACTTGGGGTAAGAGCCCAGTGGAGGGGTGGCGGGGAGGGAGCCCTGGGGTGCACTACAGTTTTGTCCTCGGGCAGACGGCAGGGCTGTGTCTGCTTTACCCCAGCTGTGGGGACAGCAATGTGCTGCTCCCACCTGCGCCCCAGCCGTGGCCAGCAGCCTCCTGCTGCTCTCTGTGAATGTGCTGGTCTCTGCTCATAACTATCCTGTGTTGGGACTTGGGTCACTTGCTTCTTCAGGGTGTCGCACAACCCCCAGCATGTGCCAACATCTGGCCCTGCCCCAGTCCTATTCAGACCAGAGGACGGCTGTGTCACATAGCCACGTACCTGTAGGCATTACAGCAGCCTGAGCCGTGCTGCTGTTCTCGCGCAGGGCAGAGGCTGTGTGTGGTTTGGGGAGTCGGTGACTGCCACTGGTTGTGCTCGGGGGGGTTGGTGATTCTGTTCAGACGTCAGTGGTGGGGCCCCAGAGTGCTTAGAGTGGCTGAGACATGTTTGCAGACCTGAAGCTGGAAGAGAATGGCACGGAGCGACTGTGCAGCCAGAGGGGAGCAGAGGTGGTTTGCCAGGGGTGGCCCAGCATTGTCTAGGTGCAGGGGTAGCAGCGCTTGAGCCTGAAGGGATGCTGTTGCACTGCTGCAGCCTGAATTTCCCACTTGCAGGCCAGATGCAGTGGTCGATCCGTGGCTCCTGGCCTTATGGGACAAGATCCTTGCCTTGTATCCTCTTCCTCCTGGCCTTGAGATCATCAGTCCAGATGTACGGTAAGTGCATAGAGTAGGCAGGGACTGCTGGAGCTGGCTGGTGTGAAATGCCATGCTTCCTTGGCTCTTCTCCGGGCTGGAGATAGGTTCTGCTTTGACCAGGAAGCTTCCCCACACAGCTTCTGGTGTCCCAAGTATCCCTTGGACTTGGCCACAGGTAGCCCATCTCTCTCTGGATGGGGTGTCCCCTTGTCCCCTGGGTGTGTGCGTCAGCTGTCCCGGCAGGGTTCTGCCCATCTTGCTGTCCTGTTCTGCCTGTGCCCTTCACAGACCTGCCGAGCCTGTGTGCCCAGCCAGCCTCCCTCGGCCTGCTCTGGAGCCTTTCGAATCTCCGCCTCCTGGCAGTCTGCATTGCGTTCCCTTACCACAAGCCAGCTCCGGGGGACAGGGATGATGGGTGGTGGATATGGTGGGAGACTTCAGGCCTCTCCCTGCCTCCAGCCTCTAGCACTGCAGCAGCAGAGGAGCTGTGGCATGGAAGTAACCACACTGTATTGCTCTCCTCCCCACAGCCTGCCCCCAAAATACACCCTCCACTACTTGGCTGAGGACTCCCCGCACCCTGATGGTGGCCTGCTCCAGCCAACAGCACCCAGGGCTGTTCCCTCTGAGCTGCATCCCTTTGCTGCCCGGGTGGTGTCCAATCAGCGGGTCACGGCAGAATCCCATTTCCAGGACGTCCGGCTCATTGAGTTCGATGTCACAGGCTCAGGGATCACGTGAGCATTTTCCTGACTCCCCCAAGCTTTGTTGTGTGGGATCGGGTGTCCCGTAGCCTGCCTTCCTCTTCCACTCCCCTTCTTCAGTAATATCTGAGGCTGCAGCCTTGTGGACATGGTCCTTGCTGCACTGTCCCCCTCCATGACAAAGTCAGGGGCGTATGGCAGCATGGGTCCTGGCTGTGGACCAGCTTTCTCTGCCTTGTCATGTTAGCGAGCACAGCATTAGTGACACTGGAAATTTGGCTGAGTTGTGGCTTCTCCCGTGGTGCGGGTGCTGGTCGGGCTGGCAGTGCTGTGCCTGCGGGCCGGCCCCGTGTCTGCACTCGGCAGGTCCGGCTGCATCCACAGGTTCAGTGCCGGGGACGTGGTGATGATCCAGCCCCAGAACTGCCCTGAAGACGTGCAGCAGTTCTGCCAGCTCCTGTGCCTGGATCCAGACAGACGCTTTGTGCTGAAGCCCACAGAGCCTGGTAGGTCCTGTCCGCTACTCCTTTCCCTCCCTGCTGGGCCGGGGCAGCCCTCGGAACTCTGGCCCAGCCTAGAACTCTGCTTTTCCTTTGCTGTAGGCCTGGTTAACAGGGAGTTGGGAGTGCCTGGTGGATACAGGACATCTGCCTGTCTCCCTGTATGGGGGCTCTACTTGCCTCCCAGCGCTGTGCGCGTGTGGATCCCACATTAGGGCCAGAGTGACTCGTGGGAGAAATCCAGCAGTGTCCAGGCTGCGCCCATGCCTTCTGTGTTAGCAGCTCCCAGCACAGTGTGGAGGATCCTGCAGCCTTCCCAGCCCAAGACCTGAACTGGGAAGCCTGTGCTTCCTTGCCTGGGTTGTGCAGGTCTCCTCACTCTGCCTGCGCCCCAGGGACCTACTGCAGGTGCTTCTGCAGCCACAAAACAGCACCAATAACTAGAGGAACCCCTTGGAGGCCCTTCAGAACCCTCGATGGTTTTGCAGTCTGCATGGTACTGGGAGACGTTTCTCTCCTGTCCCCCGAGTGCCCATACCCTCCCTCTGTCTTTCCTGTGTCTGTCAGTGCTGGGATTTTTGCCCGGCAGGCAAGCCCAAGAGAAATTCGGGCTGCTCCTCACACTCTTGGGAGAGAAGTAGGAGACAAGGACAGGCCTGACACATATGACACTGCTGTTTTTTTCCACCGCATCGTGTGCAGGCAAGGTGGGACCCTTAGGGATAAGGCATTGTCCTAAAGCACTTGCATAAAGTAAGGGACCCCTCAACACCATTGACTTTCTCTGTTGCAAACCTGTGGGCTTGAAAAGCAAGCTGGGGGGAGCAGGAGGGAGTGGGGGCCCATGGGGGGAGCAGCGATGGCAGTAGCTAAAGTTGGCTCCGCTAGCACGTTCATGCAACGCGCGGGTGCCTGCAGGCAGCAGCGCTGCCCTCGTTTGGGTTCCTGGGGAGCGCCAGAGCTGCAGGGGCAGCAGGCAGGCAGTGCTCGGGTATCCGGCCCCGGTGCTGGCCCTGAGCTCTCCCTGCTGCCTTGCCTTGCAGGCACATCCCTCCCTGCCCTCTTGCCGCAGCCCTGCACCATCCGGCACCTGGTCACCCACTACCTGGACATCTCCTGCGTGCCGCGGCGCTCCTTCTTTGAGCTCTTGTCCTACTTCTCTACGAACGAGCTGGAGCGGGAGAAGCTGCAGGAGTTTAGCTCTGCGGAGGGCCAGGAAGAGCTGTACAGCTACTGCAACCGGCCCCACAGGACCACTCTCGAGGTAGGGCTGGGTGAGCATGGCAAACCCACTCTGTGAGGGCTGTGTCATGGCATAAAGCATCCAGGCAGATGATTAGCCACAATTTCTTGGCTGGGGAATTTAATCTACTTCACCCACTTTCTGAAGTGTCCTTGGATTTCCACTGGTGATTAAGACCTGCTCCAAATCTTTCTGGGCTCTGTGGCGGGCCCTGTGCTGCAGGCTGGGGTTGAGGGGAGGGACAGGGCAGTTGGTGTTCAGAGGTAGCTGGCACAGTGCCTTCAGTTGAGGGCAGCGTGGCACAGCAGTGTGGGACAGCCTCTGATGCCCTGAGAAGCAGGCAGGCTGCCTTCTGGGGTGTAGCAGGTCTCACCTCGCCTTGTCTTTGCAGGCCCTCTGGGATTTTCCTCACACCACGTGTGCCATTCCACCCGAATACCTGCTGGACCTCATCCCTCGCATCAGACCCCGCGCCTTCTCCATCGCCTCCTCCATGCTGGTAAGAGCTCAGCCCCTTTCTGCCTTGTGTCAGGCTCTGAGCTGTGGATCTGGCAGGGCCAGGGCTGATGGTGCCATGCACGCTGCGGACTTTAAGGCTATATTCCTGGACCCTCTGAGCACCCACGTCCCACCCAAACCCCAGCTCCACTGTGAGCCTGCATCAGCCCGACATGCTGGATGTAAACCCCAGGGCTGTGCCAGCCTCCCGATTCGGGTGCTTGCCCTCCTGCAGCCCTGCAAGTGCTGGGGCTGGCCCAGTGCACTGCAGAGGTCTGGTGTCCTTGTCGCGGGGAGCGGTGGGATGTGGTGCCACGGAGGCTGGGATCTTCCCTGGGTGGTGTGGCCATGGGCAGGGGGAATGCTGCTTCCTGCTGCTGCCGGGAGGTGGCGGTGGGACCTGGCCCGGCTGGCTTGGCAGGTGTCAGCCCAAGCATGGGTGGCATTTGCCCTTCGTGCGGGCCTCTTGGGTTGGACAGTCTTTGTCACCATTGCCAGCTGTGCAGAGCGTTCCTGCAGCAGTGCTTCTCTGGGAAAACCCCCTTCCGCAGTGGAAAGATTTTGGGCAAGGGTGTGCCCCATTCTGTGTCTGAGCGGCCGTTTTGGGCTAGGATGGGTGTTGCAGATGCCCTGGCAGGAGCTGGGCGCAGGCTCTGTCCCTGGAGGAGGCACTGGGCTCTTCCTGCAGAGCCACGCTGGGTGTCTCTTTGTTTCTTATGGCTCCTGTCTGGACAGGCTCACCCTGACCGGATCCAGATCCTCATGGCAGTAGTGCGGTACAAGACGCGGCTCAGCAAACCCCGCCGTGGTCTCTGCTCCACCTGGTTGGCTTCCCTGAACCCAGAGCAAGGTAACTGCTTGGATTCTGTGAGGACTCTGCATGCTTGCCACAGCACACAGCGCTGATCCCGTGGCGGAGCTGTGTGCAGGCTGGCCACGTGTTGGAACTGCCTGGACCCTGGGTGGAGCACCACCACCACGGGGAGCTGGAGCACACTGGCTTGGCCGGACAGGCTGAACTCGCAGTAGCTGTCCTTCCTCACTGCTCCCATCCTCTTCAGAGCATGGCGTGCTCCTCCAGCTTGCTCTGAGCACCCTGAGCTCCTGGTTTTCTCACAGCTGCTCAACCCTCCTGCTCCCAGCACCAGCGTGCCCCGCTGACTCACAGTGGGCTGCTCCTGCTGGATACCTCTAGACCTGTAGCACCAGCTCTGGGAGGGACGGTCCTTCCTTTGAGCATATCTGTCCTGTCCTGTGAAGCCTGTGTGTGCTGCTTATTTGTTCTAACCACAAAACCCCTCCAGCTGGGTCCCCAAGCAGATGTGACAAGCTCACGGTGTCTCCCTGCTGCAGGGTGGTAGAGAGTTGCTCTTTATGACTCCAGGGCAAGATTGGGTCTTCTCAGAGTACCTAGATGGGGATCTTCACCCCTCCTCTGGCTCCCAGGGAGGCAAGTTTGGCCCTTCCTTACATGACAGCCGGGTTCAAGGTCTCTGCTCGCCTCCACCGCTGTCTTCTGGCACCAGCTGCGTGAAGAGGAAGCTGTCCAACAGCCCGTGTGCTGTGGGGCTCTTGCCTTGCTCTGGGGTTCACTCAGGTGCTTGCAGAGACAGTGCTGAGACAGCTGAAGCGCTTTTCATACACACGTAGTGTGCGCATGGCACCAGGGGTGCCTTGATGCCAGGGTGGTGGTAAGCCAGGTGCTGTCCGTGTCTTCGGAGCATCCTAGAAGAGCTGGATACCCAGCTCACACGCCGCAGGGTGTCACAGGTGCAGTGGTGGCGGGGTGATACTAGTCGGACTGTTTGTTTTGCAGGTGATGTCCGGGTACCTCTTTGGGTGAAGAAAGGAGGAATGAAGTTCCCAGCTGACCCTGACATCCCTGTGATCATGATTGGCCCCGGCACAGGGGTGGCACCTTTCCGAGCCGCGATACAGGAGCGGGTGGCACAAGGATGTAGAGGTGAGGAATGGTCCTGGGAGGGACTCGGGATGCCCCTTGCTGCAGGCAGGTCTGTGTTCAGCATATGGGAAGGAGGGAATGGGGGCTCTGGAGGATTTGGACAGGCCCAGGCTTTGCTGTGTTCGAGTGGGAGCAAGCTGGACTCTGGGGCAGGTGAGGACCAGAGCCTGGTGTGTGCGGCCTGTGCGGTCATTCACAGGCTGTGCTGCAAGGCTGCCCCTTGGGTCAGGGCAGGGCTCTGCAGAGGCTCTTTCTTGCCTCTCTGTGAGTGGCGATGGGTTGTTGAACTCGTCTTCGGCTGCACGAGGCGTCATGCCTCTCTCTGCCCTTGTCCCATCCTCATTACCCTGGCTCAGCTGTGGGTCTCAGCAGGAAGCTGAGGCTGGTGGAGGGGAACTGGCAGCCCTGGGGGGCTCTTCTTGCCCTACCTGCCCCCACCTCCTGCTTTCCCAGCACACAGGGGCCTCTGGTTGCCGCAGGTCACTTGGCTTCACGCTTGCATGGCTCTTGGCTTTTCCAGGCCAGGGCTGTCAGCCAGGCGCCAGGCACAGCAGAGAGCTGGGAGCCTTGCGGCTCTGCTACAGGTCCCATGGGCACTAACCGTCCCCAGCACTTGCAGGGCCTTCGATCCACCCAGCACAGCCCTTGTGGTCTGCTCCCTGCAGGGAACTGCTTGTTCTTTGGCTGCCGCCAGAAATCCAAGGACTTCTACTGCCAGGCAGAGTGGGAAGAGCTGGTGACAAAGGGCTTCCTGACGCTCTTCACTGCCTTCTCCAGGGACCAGGTTAGTTCCCAGAGGAGGAGGGTGGATACAGAAGCATCTTAGGCAGCACTGATGGGACTCTGCCAGTGTTTCTGGCCCCTGTACCTGTTGCCATGGCTTGCAAAGGGCCTGCTGGGGTGGCGCAGTGCTCACCTCGCTTCCCCACACCACCTCGGTGCTGGCTGGGATCCCCACCAGTATTGCAGTGCCACTGCCCCAGCCGGGTTGTGTCTGGCTGAATTCAGCTGGAAAGGCTGCTGGGACGGGGCTGGCGAGCGCCAGAGCAGATAAGGAGTTAGCCAGCTTGGTTTGGCTGGACCGTGTGAGTGATAAAAGGCTCCCAAGCCTCTCAGGGTGGAGGTCACCAGGCAATAACCTTTCTTGGTTGAGTGCCACCCTCCCTACCATGTCACTCTGATAGCTGGCTGAAGCTGAGGAGCTTGGCCTCTGTGCCAGCTCTCCCTGAGCCTCAGCTGTGCAGGAGAAAGCTCCCAGAGGTATGAGCACCCCCACAACTCAGCCCCTCACTTTTCTCCCTTGTTTCCCAGGCAATGTCTTTGGTGGGCAGCTCCCAGGCCCTCTCTGGGCTGCACGGCTTTTTACATTGCTGGAGGGGCTCCATGAGGTGGGACTCTGTTTCACTGCCTTGCCCTGTCCCTTGATGGCACTGAAGGCTCAACCTGCCTTTGAAACGGAGAGATCTGATAAAAAGGGTCAGTGAGAGTGGGTATTTCTAGGTAGCTCAGCTGCACCGGTCCTTTTCTCCTGGCTGTGTGCAGGCATTGACATGAAGCCAGCATCTTTTATCCAGTCACTTGCAAGGCACGAGTTGAATGCCTCTGTGAAGTCTTTCCAAGTCTTTGATGAACAGGAGCAGCACTGCAGAGGTTTGTTGGATGACCGGTCTGCCTATTTTCTGGTGGCTCACACACTGAAGGGGGCTCCTGCTATTCCCCAAATCTGGAGAGCAGCCCCAGGGTCTCCTCCTGCCCTCACAGACTCCGGAGGGACAGGACTCACATCGGAGTTGCCTCCCAGCCTCCCTGCTTTGCCTGCTCTGTGGGGCAAAGCAGTTTATCATGAGGGTCTTCTGCCACCGAGTCCTTGCAGTGCCACGCAGGGAGGCAAGCAAGAGCGCAGCCAGGTAACATGTGCCACATTGGGCCATTGTACCTGTGGCTCTAGGAGGTACCACAGCCGTTAACTTGTCAAAAAGTTTGTTTTCAGAGAGCTTGGCAGGAGCTGGGATGCTCCATAGCGGAGCAGGATTTCCCTCCTCTCCATAAGGTCCCCTTTGCGATGACCTTCTGTCACAACACGTCTGCCCTGTGGTGCAGACTGATTGATCCCAGCCTAATGTGGCTGTTGCTGATTCTCAGCAGGACGCCCTGGGGTTTAGCTGAGACATCGTGACGTGAGTTTGTCACTGGGGTGCTCTGGTTTGTAGGTAGTTGCAGGTCCTTAAATGACCTGCTTGGAGCCCCAGCCCCGTCGGCAGAGCCTCTGTCAGCACTTAGCTGATGAATGTTAATGTGCTGAAGCTGAGCTACCGGCCGGCTGTGTTGGTGCTTGTGATGGGCTTGCTTACCTCCTGCGTTGCCGGCAGCCGGGTCGGAGCAGTAGAGCCAGGCCTGGGGGTGACCTGACTCTCCAGCGCAATGCAAGGAGTGGAGCCATGTGGGACCTGCTGACCGCACGGCGACCAGCTCTTGTGACAGCCGGGACTGGTTGCTGCTTGGGGTTGTTCCCACGCACACCTCCAGACTGCAGCGTGCAGGGAGCCTAAGACGCAGCAAGAGCCTTGTTGTCTTTGGGGCTGGACGGGAGGGAGGAGGACGTGGGGAGGAGGCTGCGCCTGTGGCTCAGCTTACTGCTGTGCAGAGCCTGGCGTGGTGGGACACGCGGCAGAGGGCTTGGCCTCCATCACAGTGTCACCTTTGTCACGGAGGAGCTGTCTGGGCCGGCAGTGAGTTCAGGCACGTTGGCAGTGGTGTTCCTTTTGGGCAGAAGCCAGGGCTGTAGGCAGTTGCTTGGATGTGTGAAGTCTTGTGGATTAACCCTTTGGGAACTCTCCTGGGTTGGGCTATACTGTGCCAAAAGCCAGTTGTATCCAGTCCCTAAGCACAGCAGAGGGGCAGGGAGTGGGACCGAGGCCGCCCCTCCAAACTTTCTGCCCTTCCAAGCTGTTTCAGGTCTCCAGCAGGTGACAGGGCTGGGACCGGCATCCAGGGGTGCTGGGAAGGGTCTCTGCCCTGCAGCAACCTTGGTACAGGGCGGGCACAGAGCCTCCTCTGCCCATGCTGGGAGAGGAGAAGGGCAGGAGGGGAGCCCTTGCAAGGACTCCCTAGCTCATGGCCTTGGCTGTTCACCAGACCTGGAGCAGGCAGGGGTCAGCCAAAGGGTTTGGGGGGCTACTTGGGGCACGTTCCCCACTGAAGCTCCTGCTGCTGCACCCATCTCCCACCAACCCATCCCAGTGCACTGATATGAGGTGTGGGGATCCTCTTCCCTGTGCAACAGTGGATCCAGCTGCACTGACAGTGCTCCCTGCTCTGCGGGGACTGCACTGCCCCGAGCTCTTGCAGACAGCCCCTGAGAACAGTCCGCAGGGGCCGGGCAGGCATGCTGGAGCTGGCGCCGGGGCTGCTGCCAGCGCTGGTGGGCTCAGCACTGTGTTTCCTTGCAGGAGGAGAAGGTTTATGTTCAGCACCGCATCCAGGAGAACCGAAGGCTGGTGTGGGAGCTGCTGAGCAGCAGGAGCGCTCATGTCTACGTGGCTGGGTGAGTGAGAGCTCTCTGCACAGAGACTGCGGGAGCGGGGCTGCACGTTGCTGCTTCTCTGCCTCCCTAGAAGCTTTGCCTCTGGTTCAGCCTCCAGAGCGAGCACACCCTGCACCCTGGCAGGTGACCGCTGCAGAGGGACCTCGTTTCTCCTTTCTGTATGTCATGCTCCACAAGCCCTGGGCTGAGAGGGCCATTTCTCACCTACCCTGCACTCCAGTTGGGAGAGGCAGAGCTGGAACCCTGGTAAAGTTGCTCCAGCTGACCCTTTGTGCCCATCCCTCCAACTGCCAGCGCCCGTTACCAGTGTCACCTGCCAGCGGGCTGCCTGGCCTCTGACCCATGGCAAATCCATACACAGGTGAGCCCTGGCCTCTTCACACCCTTCTCTTCCAGTGGGACTTGGTGAAATGGGAGAAAAAGGCTTGTGCGGTTCCTGTGGCCGCTCAGGTGGGCAGGAGGCTTTTAAAGCACAATATACCAGAGCTCCACTGGTGCTGGGGCTCATGAGCAACAGCTTTTGGGCCCCTCGGCACATCCTGGATGGCTCTTTGCACCCAAAACTGCCTTCCTGGGGTAGGGACGAGCCATGTTGCACCGCAGCCTGCCTCCTTTGACAGCGCAGTCGTTCACCAGGTTGTTACCGTGGGCTAGTTGGAAATCTTGAACTGTTGGCCAAAAAGTGGGGTCTGGCCTTTGGTGGCAGAGCATCTGCAGCTGCGTTCCTAGCTCTGTGGCTCTTTTCCTGGGCAGAGCCCTTAACCTGCCTGCCCTGGTCGCTGCCTGTATGGCAGGGAGGAGGCTACTCACCTGCTGCCCGAGGCGTGCGTTGTGAAATGCTTTGGGCTTCTTGAGCTGGTGAGAGGCTGGCGATGGTGTTTGTCGTGCATTCCGTGACCTGGAGAGCACTGTGCAAACCTGCGCTTTGCTGTCGACACAAGCAGCAATTGCAGAAGGCTCTTTCATGCCTGTCCCGCACGAGAGCAGGAACTTCCCTGGTGCCTCGCAAGGTGAGACTGGCCTCGCTGCATTCCTGGCAGAAGGGGATTTTTGTTTACTGCCCAGGAAGCGGAGGCCAGGCCATACACCACTCTGTCGTTTGCTGCTGCACCAGCGCTGCCGCCTGGTCCAGCCTGCCTCACCATGTTGCAGGGCATCCTGGGGCCCTGACCGCAAACCGGTCATTCCTACCCATGGATCTGGGGTTCACGTTTGGTTTTGGGTTTGGTTTCCTCCATCAAGCTGCACTTGGGACTTGGGGTTGTGCCTCTGTCTGCAGCCCAAATGCTGAGACCATTGGGCAACTGTTGGGTGACCACTGGGCATGGTGTCTTGATGGCTTTGTCCTCTCTTTCTTCCATCCTCTTTGCTGCTTTCTGGTGCTGATGGAGACACCCTGGGGGCTGCCAAAAAAGGATCAGTGTCTTGGAAAGAGCAAGACTTCCTCTCCCCATTGCAGGATTTTGCAGTGGCCATGAGGATGGAGTTTTGGACATTGGGGTTGCTCTGAGACCCATCTCGCTGGAGTCTTCATCCCTGGCATGGGGTGGCCCTCAGCCCTGATCAGGCAGGTGGGATCTGAGCCTCATCCTCCTTGTACAAGTGGCAACTGTCCTGTGTGCAGTGGGCACTTTCCCACTGTTGAGAACAGCCCACACCACAGGTAAAGATGCCTGGGATCACAGAGCTCCTCCCTGGCCTGCAGGCTCTGAACTGCCGGTGGGGTGCCAAACAGGAAGGCGCAGGTGGGCTAGCCTGAAAATGGCCTTTTTTTCCCCTAGAAATAGTATTCAGAGTTTCAGCCACACTAGAAGAAAGATGGGAAAGTGAATCCTGGGCTGTGTGTCCCTGGGTTTGCCTTCCTGGGCCCTTGCTGGCTGGGACAGGGTCTGGGGAGCCAGGGCTGTATCTTCTCTGTGATTGTGCCCAGCTTATCTCACCCAGGGGCAAAAAGGTTGAAGATGTCTCTCTTTTTCTGCAAAAAATAGATATGTGACATGTTTTCCATCACAAGCCCAGCTACATTATCTTGCATTTGCATATAAGTGCCTGACTCAGAAACAATACGACTCTTCCAAAAAAAGAAGACCTCCTTTCTGTGTATTTTGGGACGTTAATCAGCTTCGAAAAAGTCAGAATTCTGCCTTGTTCTTGGGAAACAGTAAGGACGTTGCCAGATGCTCATGCCAATTGGAGCAGCCTGGGAAATTTCTTATTAGATGTTTTTTTGTTGCACAGTCAGTTCATCAAATGAAACTCTCTCCAGGAAAAAGTCTGAATTTCTTATTTCCCATAAGAAATAATTGGACTTGGAAGGTGTTGCATCCTATATGGGTATTTTCTACACAGGAGCTCATGTTTCCTTCACCATTTCTCTAATTTTGAGGTTTGAACTGGCTTTGGTTACAAATGTCTCCATCAAAACAATCATTTCAGATTTCTTGAAAGGAGGGAGTGGATGGACAGAAGCGGCTGCTACTTCGCAGCAGTCATAGAATCATAGAACGGCTCGGGTTGGAAGGGGCCATCAAAGGCCATCTAGTCCAACCCCCCTGCGGTGAGCAGGGACACCTTCAACTCGATCAGGTTGCTCAGAGCCCTGTCCAGCCTGGCCTGGAATGTTTCCAGGGAAACATTACCCAGCTCAGGATCAGACATGTTTTACATTGAATGTTTCCCAAGATGAAAGGACAGTTTCCTGCCCTCCTGCCAATAAATTATGGCTTGTGCATATTCCCCGTGTCCCTCTAATGAGGGTGATGGGAAATGGAGCGATATGGGGGCCAGAGTTAAGGCTACTGAGCTATGACACTCCTTCGCCAGGGACTGGGTACCGTGGCCACATCTTTGCCTGCAAATGCCAGCGCTGAAAAGCTCTGCGTGGATAACGGCCTGCTCTCTAGGGAGTGGTACGAGCTGCCTCTTGAAGGCTGTCATTTATTCAGTGCCAGGCAGCCTGTATTGCAGGGTGAGGCAGGTTCCCGCTGCCGTGGTGCAGCGGCAGCCTGCGCTGTGTGCCGGTGGGTCCGGTCGCAGGGACTGCTGCCCCGCTGATGGGTTGCCTTGCTGGAGCACTGGGGCTGCAGATATGCCCCTGGTTTTCCTCCTCGCTCTCCATCGCACCGCCTACTCTCTCTTCCAGGAATGCCAAGCAGATGCCAGCGGCAGTGGCCGAAGCCCTGCAGTCGGTGTTGCAGCTGGAAGGTGGCCTGTCACCTTCCGAAGCAGAGGAGCATTTAACAGCCCTGGAACGGTCCCAGCGCTTCCAGTCTGAAACCTGGTCGTAAGCTGGCTCCCTGCCTCCCCCTTCCCCGTGAACTCTGCCTGAATAAAGGAGCCAGCAAAATTATCTGCCTCTGGCATCATCCTTGGGCTGAGATTGTCCCAGCCAGGACACGGGCCTGGCGAAGGGAGTGGATTTACCCAACCAGCCCTTCTCTGATGGCAGCGGGGCCACGGCGGGCAGAGGGGGAACCCGTCTCCTGGGGGTGTGGGTTTGGTGTGGGTAAAGCCTGGCTCCCACACCCCGCCGGAGCGGAGGCAAGAAGTCTCTGTGGTGGGGTGCTGCTGGCTGGCTCCTGTGTGGGACTGAGCTGCCCTCCCCCGTGCTCCAGCTCCTGGGGTCCCCGTGCTGGGTGAGCAGCACCCGTGGGCATTGCTGGAGCCAGGGTGTTGGCAGCGGCCGTTGTTTGTGGTAGGACCTAGAGGAAGTGAGCTGTTGCATGGGAGTCTCTCCACCCTGGCATTAGTCAACGGCAGCAGCGCTTGCTGCAGGAGGCTGCCTCGACAGACCTGTTCCCCCTGTCTCCAGTGGCTGAGGCCAGCGGTGGTGTGCGCAGGAGGAAGCTTCGATCCCTCTGTCTCTGCTGCCGGTTCGTCTTCCCGAGCCTCCTTGATGCTGAGGTCTGAGCTCCCCGAGTGGCAGTTCCCATTGAGTGATCCCATTCCCTGAGCGTCTGCTCTGCTGGACCCGTCCTCCACCCCATCCTGGTAGCTGCTTCCAGCCAGGGCCAGGCGAGCCAGCTGCTTCCAGCCAGGGCCAGGCGAGCCAGCAGCCTGCAGCTCTTTCCCTGGCAGCCTTGGGGCCGTGCGCCCTCCTGGCCCTGCCAGTGTCCCAGTGGGGCCAGTGCCACTACCTCCTCTCCCAGTTCAGTGAACTCGGTGCCACTGTGTAAATAGCAATTAGGGCCCAGGGCATGAATCAGCTGGGGACAGTCCCTGGGAGCAGGCTGGGACAGGAAGGGACATCGGTGCCACACCACGCCTGTGACCCAGCCAGCCTCCCACGCGCCAGATCGTGGGGTCCTGCACGGGCGAGCAGTGCCCCAGGGCGTTGCACGAGCTAAAGCACCGCAGTGAGTGGAAATGGGGTGCTTTTCAGGTCTCCCCACCCCGCTGCTTTGCCAGCGGTGCCTTGCTGCGAGGAGCTGTTGCACGTACAGACCCCGGCTGGGCTGGGTGTCCCCATGCCCCAGGGACAGCTGGGGGGCCAGTGCAGAGCTGCTGCATGGCAGTCATCACACTGGTGACGCTGTCCCTTCACGTGGGGCACTACCCAGGCTGCGTTCTTCCTTCCAAGCCCTGCACGCTGCTTAGGGGGCACGGCAAGGCGAGGTGGCCCACCACGAGGACCAGCCTGAGGGGCAGGGATGAGCTGGGAGCGGGGGGGCTACTGGGGCAGCACAGGACCCGTGCTGGTGTGCTATACTGGGGTCTGAGCTGGGGGTTGGACTGGGGCAGTGCAGGGCCCATGCGGCCGTGCCCCACGGGCAGGGGTGTGGGGAGCGCTGGCCGCAGAGGTGGCTCCATTTTTGCTGGACGAGGAGAAGGGGCGGCCGTGGGCCCAGCTCCTCCCCGGCTCCCGCGGGAGCTGATTGGCGCGGGCATGGCTGCCTGCCCCGGGCTGCCTGCATTTGAGCCACTTCCAGAAGCTGACGAACCAGACTGGTTAGAGCCAGGCTCGGCCCCAGCCCTGCCTGGCCCACGGCAGGCAGCAGCTGCCTGCGCGGGTGCCTGCCACGCCTGCACCCCTTGTCGGCACAGCGGGCAGCGCCCGGCTTTTTGCCCTCTCCTCCGGACCGTGGCGGGTCAGTACTGCGTTGGAGCTGGGGAGGAGGAAGAGGAGGAGGAGGAAGTGGCTGTTGGATGCTCACCGCGATGCCCCTCTTGGGGCGGCCTATCGGTGAGGGTGATGGGGATGCACCCTGCTTTGGGGGCTCCTGACCCCTTGGCCTGGGAGGGGGTCCCAAACCGTGCCGGAGGGATGATGAGACTCTGTGCGGACGCCTTCTGGCAGCCGTGCTGAAGGCCACCTCCTGCCCTGGAGCAGCACCCAAATCCCGCACCCAGCCCCAAGGGGACTCAGGGAGTGGTGGGTGAGGAGGGCGGCTGTGGAGCAGCCACCCCCATGGAGCCAGCAGCGGGCGAGGAGGCAGAGCCTGGTCCCCAGCCGGTGCCGGCAGCCGGCGGGGAGGGCTGTGCCAGGCAGCGGGGCGAGGGCGAGACTGCGAGGTCGGGGGGCCCCGGGGAGCCGCCCCGGCTCTGCGGAGAGGCGCCCGCCGCTGCCTGGGGATGCTGGAACCCACTGCCGGCGGAGGACAGAACCGAGCCGCTCCTGCCCGGGCATGATGAGCCGCCTGCCCACGGTGCCTCCCTGCCTGCGGGGCAGGACCCTCCCGCTGCCGCCACCACCACCACCAGCCCCATCTTGACCTGCGGAGAGAGCCCGGTGCCGCAGGGGGGGTCGTCCAGCCTGGAAAGAGCCTCCAGCTCCATCCTGAGCCTCTCCGGCGAGGAAGAGGAGATGTCAAGTGACGAGGTGGCTGCAGCAGCGGCAGAGCCGTGCCATGTACCAGCGGGTAGCGAGGATGAATGCCCCATTTGCACGGAGCCTTACGACGACCAGCGGCACAAACCGGCCCTGCTCAACTGCAACCACGTGCTGTGCCGCGCCTGCCTGCGTGCCATCATGGACACAGCTGCCAGCACCGAGTTTGGCCGTGTGCGCTGCCCCATCTGCCGCCAGAAGACACCCATGCTGGAGTGGGAGATCTGCAAGCTGCAAGAGGAGCTGCTCCTGCTGCATGCCCAGCCTGGCTCCCCCAGTGCCCTGGCCACCCCCCGGCCCCCCGCCCTGCCGCCCCGGCGCCCGGGCCTCACCGGCGCCCTCGAGCATCGCTTCCAGGTGCGCTTCCACACCAGCCGCATGTTCGGGTGCCTGCCCTGCATCCGGTACCCGCCCTGCCTCATCCGCGGGCTGGGGCGGCTGGAGCGCCGCTGCCGCTGCTGCTACCTCCTGGTGCTGGCGCTGCTGCTGGTGGCTGAGATGCTCAGCCTGCTCCTCATCTTCCTCCCCATCGTCCTGATGGTGCTGCTCTTCCTCATCCTCGATAAATAGCACTGGGTTTGTGCCTCCAGGCTGGGCCATGGATGGGGCTGGTGCTGGGTTGTGATGCCAGCTTGGGAGCAAGCCTGTGAACTCAGGTGCCCGGGATCCCCCGGCGCTGCCGGTGAGCCCAGACCGGTTGAGGCAGCGGAGGAGCTGGAGTGGGCAGCTGAGGGAGGTGACCCTGGAGCTGGGCATCGCCTGCATCCCACCAGGCGCCGGGTGACACATCACTGCAGCAGCGAAGGGGTGGCGGGAGCGGGAGCCCTTTGTGCACTGGGGGCACATCCCTGGCACGGGGCCGGGAAGCGGAGGGGCTCTGCGGGCAGAGCAGGGCTGTGCTGTGGGCTGCGCTGCCCGCGCCCGGGACAGACGAACTGGGGTTCACCAGCGTGGACTGAAAATACAACTTGCAGTTGCACCACAGCTGTGTCCAGCTGAGTTCAGTGCTTGGTCCAGGCTGAGCGTGTCCCCATGGGGCCCAGCGGTGACACAGAGAGGGGATGGGGACAGCCAGTGGTCCCCAGCCACCCTGCGAGAGGGTGTCTGCCCCCACCGTGGCACCTCCCAGCCCCGGCTGAGCGGTGCCAGCCCGTGCTCATGCCTTGCCCTGTGTGGAGATAAGAGAGCAAACATGGCTCTGTCCCCTGGAGCTCCAGCTGGGCACCAAGGGTGGAGGAGCCTGCAGTGAGCATGGCACCGGGGCTGTGCCCACGTGGGACCTGCCCACGGCTGCCGGGGAGCTGGGCCAGCTGCGGCAGGCAGGAATATCGCAGTGGTGGGCAGGATGTGGGCTCTGCTTCTTATTTGGCAGCCGGCCTCGTGCGGAGGCTGTCCCCCAGCCAGGCGATGCCCGGGCTATGGCACTGCTCCTCTGCACCCTTGCTCCCGGACACACTGCAGAGGACAGGGCTGGCAGCTGCTTACTGGGGACACCTGTACCCCGGGGTGAAGGGGACGGGGACGGCTCCAGGCTTTCAGCCACCGCTGGGCTGGTGATGGGTAGCAGGGGGGCGTCAGACCCCCACGATCCTCCCAAGATCCCATCAAGGCGGGGGTCAGTCTCCTGCAGTGCTGGCAGCCATCTTCGCAGCCCGGGACATGCTGCTCTGTATTTATCGCTGCCAGCCTCCACTCGGTGCCCTGCCAAAGCTCTACGCAGACCCCGTGCCAAATCGCCCCTCTGTGCCAGCACCCCTCTCCATCCCTTCCCTGCCCGTCCCTGCTGAGGGGCAGGCTGACACCGCCGTGCCCTGTCCTCCTGCCCGGCCACGCCAGGGTTGTGCAACTGGCCGCACGTCCCAGCTTTGCCCTTCTCCCCCGGAAACGTGCCGCGGGCATCTCCCCAGGGCTGCGGCTGTGGGGGACTGCGGGGTACCACCGCCCACCCACCCCCTGCCCCGTCCTCCTGCAAAGGCAGCCAGGTCGGCGGGGGCGAGAGCGAACACCCCCCGCCCCCGCCTGCCCAGCCCTGCAGGAAACACGTGCCCTTGTGCCCACGGGGGCAGAGATTTGGGTCGTGGGCTTTGCTGGGGCACTCGTGGTACTCTCCGCCTCGGCGCTGCCGTGCATTGCTCCAGCAAAGTGCCAAGTTGCGGGAGGCAGCGGTAGGAGCCGGGCACCCCAAAACAGGTCAGGCCAGGAGGCAGAGGCAGGCGGGTCCCCCCCGGCCCCTGTCGCACCAAGGAGTACTTATTTATACCAAGTGGAGCAGCTCCATCAGGGGAAGCGCCAGCTCAGCCCTGGGCAGGGGCATTTTCAGCTAGATGGGACCTGCGCGAAGGGGAGGCTTAGACCCCCGGGGGGGCCTTGCCACCACGTGGGAGGCCTGGCACGTGTCCCTGCTCTACATTAGGTGGGGGGGTATAACGGGCTTTTGGGCAAACCAGGCCAGAGCTGTCCCCACGGGGACACCATGGAGCACGATGGAACCTCCAGCATGTCCGCCCCCCCCTCGCTGGGCTGCCAGCACCTCTGGGTGCTGAAAGCCGGAGAAGGGTACCTAAATCCCCCTCCCGGGGGTGGGGTCCCTTGGGGGGCTGCCCCCGGGGGTGGTGCAGAGCCCGGCGGTGCTGCCCCAGTGTGCAGACAGGGCTGGCCTGCGGGAGCCTGGCTGCAATGTCCGCTCGCAAGGACTCGGTTATATTTAGCACGCCAAGATAGCGGCGAGCGGCACGGCGAGCGTGCTGCAGCACGGCAAGCTGGGGCCGGGGGCGGCATGCGGAGAGCCACGGCAGGCTGCGGCAGGGCGCCGGCTGTGGGGCACCATCCCCTGGCACAGATCCCCCCCCGCCCCAAAAGCCCTGCACACAGCCCCACACATGCACCCTCTGATCCCTTGCAGTCAGTCCCCTTGCACCCCCACTAAGCACCGCTCTCCCCCCTGCCCCCAGCAGCTGTATGCACCCTGTCTCCCTGTGCACGCCCCACTGCAGCCCCCAGCACCCTCCTACAGCCCCTGCGGCCCCTCCATGCACCCGTGCCCCCAGTCTCACCACGCACACCCGTGCAGCATCACAGAGTCTCACTTGCGGTCCTAATGGCTT
>JAVKLA010000052.1:8558371-8574352 GCA_034782735.1 Sagittarius serpentarius
CAAGGCCAGGCTGGACGGGGCTCTGAGCGACCTGATCGAGTTGAAGGTGTCCCTGCTCACCGCAGGGGGGTGGGACTAGATGGCCTTTGATGGCCCCTTCCAACCCGAGCCGTTCTATGATTCTATTAAAAAATCTGCCAAGAAACCAGCAGAATCGCTTGCTGCCACACTGCTGCTGCAGAGCTGGTTGCTCTGGTTGCTGTTGGAAGCAGCAGAAGCGTGTGGGTTGGTGGTGGTCAGGACCTGACCATTGTTGCTCTTGCAGTACAGTCGTAACGCACTGACGGGGGTCTGGATGTGGTCTTTTCTAGGCTTGCAGCCATCTGCAGAGACTCCACCACGAGAAAGATGGTGCTCAGAAGATCTGCAAAGTGTTCTAAAGCCTGTGGCTCTTCCACATGCTACCACACACAAACCTGGAGATTACGGGAATTACAAGCTCCACGGCACGACAGACCTCCATGCATGGCGGTCTGGCCAGCTTGAGGGTTATGGATGTTCCTAGAGCCCCAACAGATCCCAAATCATTATTTTTACTATTCATTCACTTTAGTGATTAATACTGTGGCCACTTCTGGGAGCCCTTGGTGTGAAGCGGGCGCCCACCTTGCTGGTGCTGCACCGATGGCAGGAGGGCACGCGGGCTGGGGGGAGATCAAGGCAGAGAGACCGTCTCCTCTCTCCTCGGATGCGGTGACCTTCATTCCCCTCCTCCCCACCAGCTCCCTGCCTGCAGACCTGGGGTGGCTCAGCTGCCAGAAAAGACTCACGGAAGATTTATTGCTCTCCACAGTTATCTCATGGGAGGGGGGAGAGAGGATGAGGATCAATAGCCACAAGCCAGGCCGTGGTAGATTCCAGCTGTATTTCCCTATAGCTACGTAGGGAAAAGCTTTTTCACTTTGAGGGTCAAGCACCGGACTGGGGTGCAGGGAGGTGGTGGGATCTCCAGCCTTGGAGATGTTCAGAGCTGCCCTGCACGAGGTCCAGAGCAATACGCTGGCCATGCTCTGAGCAGGGGGTTGGACTCCCCTGTGGGAGTGGGACCAGCCGCAGTCCCCACAGGGCAAATGGGGTCCCCCGCTCCCACCAGAGCCCCTTTCTTCATCTGGGGGCTGCATCTCCCCCCGTGTACGCACAGTCCCACGGACTCCCGAGGCAAGGAGGATGGCACGTCTTGCTGGCGACCTCGCCGCACCACAGTCACATCAGAAACTCCTTCCTGGTCCTGCAGTGCTACCAGGGGCTGACGGGGAGATCTGGAGCTCCCTGGGGGCTTCTGGCCTGGGCAGGGGGTGACCACAGAGACCCAGAGCCGCATTTCAGGGGCAAGAGGATGCAAGGAAGACCCACGTCCTTTAGAAAACACCTTGTGCCCAAGCAAAACGGGACATGGGATGGGCCAGAAATAGAAATGGCAGCTCTGCAGAAACCTTCCCCCTTCCCATCCAGCCCAGCTCATGCTGGGTTTAACAAAGCCTGAGGGATGTGAGGCTCAGTAGAAACCAGAGCATGTAGCAGAGCTGGGGTACGGCCGCTCTTCCCAGCCCTCCTTGGCCGGGTTGGGCGGGTGCAGGGCTGGTGGAGCAGCTCTGGTGCCGCGACGCTGGGGCCGAGGCAGACGCCTTGTAATTGCGGTGACATTTAGCATTTGCTCTGCTGGCTCCCTGGGAGAGCCTGGCGCTGCCTGCGCTTGTAACCTGACAGCGCTGCTCGCCAGGATGCAGCGGTGAGACGCAAACTGGGTCAGGGGGAAGGAGGCGGCGCGGCGGCTGCGTGCACCTTCGAGATGCCCACCGGCAGCACGGTGGGGCAAGGTGGTCCTGGCATGGGTCAAGAGGTGCCCAAGCTCCTGCTCATCCTTCCTGGGTGCTGCCTCGGCTCCAAAGAGCTGAACCAGCAATTTGTTTTTGCAGCAGAATTTCAGCTTTTTCAGGAAAACTTCCCTGAACGCAGTGGATGGGACCTGTCGAGCCCTGCCTGGCTCCTGGCCGCTGCTGCCCCTTGCTCTGGGTGCAGCCTTGCCCACAAGGCCGTGGCCGTGCTTGCGGGTGGTGGGATCCTGCTGTCCCAACGCACCCATCCCGGGGTTCCCGGCAGGACCTGGGGGCACAATGTGCTTCCCCCATCCCTGCTGCCAGCAGCTGGCAACAACTCCCAGGTCTCCCGCCACCCCTTCTGCGCAGCTCGGGCAACCGACGCTCTTATATGGAGCACCACGGTTGCATTTTGAGGTCAGCTGGGTGAATTTGAGGGTTGACCCAAGGATTTTGTTTTCCCTGTGTGCCTGTAGCCCTCCCGGGAAGCTGTGTGGGTGCACGGCCGGGAGCTGCCCCCGGCACAGCTCCTGCGCCGGCACAGCGGCAGCTTCCTGCGGCACAGCGGCTGCGGGGGCACGCGGGGGCTGCCGGAGCAGGTGCTCCCTCGCTGCGGTTTGAGCACGGAGAGCTTGAGCTGCTGCTTGCTGCGAGCATGCGGTGGGGAGAGCTTCAGCTGGGGAAAGAGCAGCGGCTTGCAGACCTGGGGACGGGTGGTTGCAGGGGGGAGGCGCGGGGGAGGCACGAGGAAAGGCGGGAGCTGGTGAACACCCCAGCATCGCCTTGGGTGGGAGCTGGGAGCCATGTAGAGCCCTTGGCAGAGGGTCCATGGGAGGGGGCTGCGTCCTGCGGGGCAGGGACGGTGTGCTGTGCCGGCTGCGGGGGAGGTTTCCCAGGGCTGACAGCATCATCTGGCCTTGGCGTTGCCATCGCCTCTTTCCTCTCCCGGATTTCTTCAGTCCTCCAAGGGCCTGGCCAATATATTTGGTGCCAGAAGCTGTCCTGGGATGCTACGGGAGGACCTCGTGGCCTGTCTTTCCCCACCGCTCCCTCCAGAGAGGACCCCCTGCCCGGTGCCTTGGCTGGAAGGGGAACCCTGGGAACACGGGGGTTGCCGCAACCCTGCGGTCCCATGCAGGCTGTGGGGAAGCGAGTTGTCACACCGGAGCCAGCTGCATCCCCGGTGTGACAAGGGGAAGCGAGGCCTTTCCATGTAATGGAAACCAGTGCTCCAGCCTGCAAGGGGACCCGGCGCGCCCAGACTTCTGGGGGAGCTGTCGGGGTGCCATCGAGGACTGTGCTGTGTCCCCAGGACAGGACGGGGGTAACCAGAGCAACTTCTACCACTGTGAGCCACGTCCCTGTCTGCTGGGGGCACGCCTGCGTTTGGGGGGGATGGGAATGTATGCAGGGTGCTGAGCACCCACGCAGCCCCCAGGATGCTCTGGAGCCATCATGGTCTTATGGATGGGGAAGAATGTGCAGTTTTAGGTGCAGGCTTGAGGATGAGGGCCGTCCCCCAGCAAGGCAGAAGGGGTCTCTGGGGAGCCCCCCACCTGCCAGGGCTCACCCAGGCCCTGGCTTTCTGCAGGACCCTGATCTAGGCACGGGGGTTTGGGGCCGGCGGAGCTGCAGAGGAGGCTCTGCACCAGCGCAGGGGCTGCCTGCCCGGCGGCTGCCCGCGTGCCAGCGCGGAGCTGCCAGGCTGCGCGAGGCCGGCGCTCGCATCCCTCGGCAGCATGACAGACGCAAATGGGAACAGACAGGCCGGCTCGAGCGGTAAAGATCAAACCCCGGGAGCCCGGGGCTGCTGTCAGTGCGAGACGGGGTGCTCGGAGCCATCCCGGGAGTGGCAGCCCCATTGCTCGCCCTGCCTGGTGATGCCCGTACTGAAGTGCTGTGTCCCTGCACGGCTGCAGCGCGGTGCTGCTGGCAGAGTGTGGGCAGGAGCCTGCCGGGGAGCTGCCCACCTGCCCACGCTGCCTCCACGCTGCAGCGACCACCACGGCAGGGGCTGGCCGTGGCTCAGGGCCATGCCATGGGGAGAGGATACCGGGGTTTGCCTGCCCTGGATTTCAGATGTGGGGGGATGTACTAGCCACTGCCCAGATGCCGGAATAAATGGCCCCGCTCTGGGCTCTGCTCCTGTGCCCAGCACCTCCCCAGGGGCTGCGCCCCGGCTTCTCCGCAGGCTCAGGAGGGCAGAGGGGAGGGTGGCCCCGAAACACAGCCTTGCCGGGAACTGCTGCAGAAAGCCTCCCTCCGCAGGGCCACACGGCTGCCCCAGCCTGCGGCGGCGGGTGGAAACTTCAACCGCCCACCCCAGGCTGTCGCCGAGCCGGCGGCTGTGGGAGGACGGTGCCGCTGTGGTGGCCCATGGGTCGTGGCGTGCAGGAAGCTGGCTGCCAGCACCCACGCCCCCGGGGAGCGAGGCAGGGGGAGCACCCTGCGCGATTGGGGCAGGATGGGCAGCACCCACCAAGGCGAGTTGAAGCACAGGCAGATGCCAGTGGCACAGGGCTGGCACCCTGGGAGCTGCAGGTCCAGGCACAGCTTCCTCATCCTCCTCCGGCCCCAAAGAGGTTGGAAGAGAGCCCTGGGTTCCAACACAGGCCCCAAACACCTGGATTTTGCACAACCTGCCTGTTTCCCACCTGGGAAGCCATCAGCCATCGCCCCCGTGCCCACGTCCCGCTGGCCCGGAGGTGGCCCCTTGCGGGAAGCAGCGCTGCTGCCACCAGCGCGGAGCAGGAGGGACGAGCGTCCGCGGTGCAGCTGGGGAGCAAGGAGAGGGCACAGCTAATTGGGATAATTGCTAAAGCAGGCGAGGGGCGAGCAGGGAGGGAGGCGGCGAACAAGGAGCCGTTGTGCTCAGGCGGCCCAGGCACGCGGCCCCGGCTCCAGCCGGCAGCAAGAGCCAAACAAACGGGGACTGTTTGAAGCGAGGGAGGACAAGCAGACGGCAGGACAGAAACCAGACCTCCGCTGGGAGAGAGCTGGAGCCAAGGGCTTAGCTGGGAGCTGGGTGCTGCGCGGGGTCTGCCTGCTCCCCTTGGAGAGAGCATCCCCGGACTGCCATGGCAAAGGTGGTGCCATCTCCGATCCATCCCTGGGGAAGGGGCCAAAGGGGAGGATGGCAAAGTGCTGGGGATGCTCTGGGCCAGGAGACGGGTGACAGCTCTTCTGCTGCAGCCATCCCTGGGACTGGAACCGTTGAATCATGGAAAAATAGCAGGAAATCAGCCCCTTGTCCTAAAAAAAACATCAGCAGGTGTAGTCGCCACGCAAGACCTCCATGCGGTTGCGGCACAGCGGAAGCTGCAGCATTGCCTAGCGCGGCTCTTTGCAGCGAAAGCAAAAGCGATGCCTGCAGGGAGCCTGCTGAGAGGCGGGTGCCAGCAGCTGCCCCCCCTTTGGCCCAGCTTCTTCCTTCGCAGGAAGGAGAAGTGACATTTGAGGAGGGAAAACTGTGGCCATGCACGTGAGCTGCCCAACCAGGTGTCCCCAGCTGGGGCTCTTACAGCCCGTTTTCCGGGTCTCTGCGGGCGAGTGAGTGTTTACCCTTGGAAGGCATCCAAGGGTGTTTGCTCCGAGCAGGGAGCTGCAGATTACGGCCCACTGGACACAAATCCTGCAGCTTCAACGTGCCATGGGTGCTGGGCTGAGGTTGGCAATGGGTGAATTGTCCTTCCTAAAGTCCCCATGCAACGGCACGAGGCCACCCTGCACCACCCCTGTCCCCACGGCACATTACAGCTGAGGATGCACGAGGGTGTGGAGGGGGACATCACCGTGCTGGCCAGAGGCTCTGCCTGAGCGGGGCTTCTGCACGTGAGCAGGACAGAGCTGGGCAGGGGGGAGATTTTGGCACGGGAGGATTGTGTCCACCAAAGTGCCCCAGCCCTGTGCTTGCCTCCTGCTTGCTTGCACATTCAGCAGCAGCTCCGTGCAGGGACAGCCACGTGCTCCAGGTCCAAAGCCCATCAGGAACAGCCCACCCTCAGCCCCAAAGCACTCGGCTGCTGGGAGGAGACGGGAAGGACTTGCTCCGGGCCCGGAAATCCTTGCTTTCTCCTCCAGCTGGGCCACAGTGGGCAGCCACAATGCACGCTTCCCCTGCGCCACTGCCAAGCTCCGACGTGACCCGGGGGCCGGCCGGGCTGGGGAGCCGCAGGGGAGAGGGACGGAGGGTGAGTGCGGAGGGCGATAAGGAAACCAGCTCCTCTCCCGGTTCCTGCAGCCGGCATGAGCCCAGGGAGAGGCAGGCAGCAGGCCAGGCGCCGGCTGACTCGTGCAATGCTGGTTCCGGCTGTGCCAGCCTGAACACTGGATTATTTATCTGACTCGTTGTTCTTGAGGCGTGCAGCATCCCCCTGCCAGGGCAGAGCGGGGCTTAAACCAGAAAGGCTTTGGGCTCTGCAGCCGCAGCTTGAGCATCCCCCGTGTAGGCGGATGGCATACAGCGTGGGCTTGGAGCAGCCCAAACGCACCAGGCGTTGCAAATGTGCCTCTGCCGCGTCCTCACCCCTCCCGCAGGCACCCGGGTGAACCAGGCAGGCAGATGGGTGCCCAGCACCCACACACGCCACATGTGCACCTGTGCCCCAGCTGCGCACAGCGCCTGCTGCATTTTGCACATCCTCGCGGTGCTCCCGGCATCCCCCACTCGCAGGCCTGCGGGGTGGCTGAGATGTCACACTGGGAGAGTGCGGCATGCGCAGGACGGAGCTGGTGACAGATCCTCTCGGATCTGGGGAGCTGCCAGGCCTTTCAGGGGATGTGCTTTTGCCGCAGGGTGAGCAGAGAAGCCTGCGCTGCCCCTTGGTCCAAAGCTGAATCCCAAGAGCCAGTGTCAAAAGCAGGACTGGGCCTGCTGGGGCCCAAGCCCGCCCCAGTGCATGCAGCCCATGTGCTGACCCAAGTGATGGGACACATCCTGGCACTGTAGGCAATCCTTCCCATCAAGCAGCTTTTGCAGGTCATTTCCAGGCTCCATTTTGGCTTTAAAATCTGCCGCCATCCTTTGGGACACATCACTTTCCCTAAGACAGAACCAAGAACTGAGAAAACTCGTTGCATGCCACAGGCAGACTACCTGGAGACAAGCCGTGCAGGGCTGCGACTCCACATGTGGGCACTGGGCACGTGTGGGTGCCAAGGGCCCATGCAATGGGGCACGGCTGTGGGGCTGCCAAGTCGCATGCCCGCACCGGGCTGCGCCCATCAAAAGGCGGGTTCAGCCCCGGGATGGGATGCTGAGCACAGGCTGCCAGCCTGGCCCGGGGCACGAGCTGGATTTTGTACCGCGCTGGGGTTTCCCACCCAGGGTGCTGGAAATGGGGCTGTGCTGCCAAAGGGCATGGAGCACAAACTCCTACAGCTGCCAAGAGCCCCCACACCCCCCTGTCCCGGGCAGCTTTGTCCCCTTGTGCTGGTCTGTGCTCCCTACATCACCCCTCAGAGATGCACCACCTGTCCCCTCCATGGCACCCTCATGCCCCCAGCCCCCAGCGCCTCCTCCCCACTCGCCGGGTGCCCAGCTGAACCCCTGTGCCTGGTGGCACTGACCCCACGGGGTTCCCCTTACAGGTGCTCACCCCATTCATGCCTCCGGCTCCCTGGGCCACCCCGTGGCCTTTCCCTCCATAACCCCCTGGCCTCGCTCTGCTTTTTAATGAGACGGCAGCTGAGAATTAAGGCAAACGCCTCGGAGAAGACCTCGCACAGCAGAGGGGCCCACATAGGGAGCCTTGTGATGTCCCGAAAGAAAGCATCCCACCCATCTGGCTTTGTATCACACGGCCTGAATTTGGGGTTTGGCTTCCCATTACTGCACTGGTCCAACTCATCCCTGCGCCCTTTTCACACACTGACCACCACCTACGAGCTCTCCTTAGCTTCAGAAAAGTCTTCAGTCCCACCAAGGTTTGGTGAGAAGCCACCACCTGCGTTGGGGACTCTCACCCGGCTGCTCCCCCAGCTGACTGCAGAACCTTTCCCTCTAGGAAATGCCGCCCTGCATCGTCCTCCGTTACTGATGGGCTGGAAAGGGCATCGTCACCCTCATGTGCCTGTGCCGCAGCACTGCGTCTCCCCAGGAGCCGAAGGGAAATACTCAGCAAACACGACCTGTCCATGAGGTTTGGTGTCTGGGTGACTGGGAGAGCCCCAGGGAGGAGCAGGGGCTGGGGGGGCTCCACCGGCCCTGACGCCACACGCCCGCCTGTCCCCAGGGGAAGGATGCCCAGTAGTGGGACCTGCCTGTGGCTTTCTGGTTTGGTTTTTTTTTTCCTAACAAAATAAATGCCCTTTTTGCTGAGTGTGAAGCACCAGCGAGTTGAGGCATCCCATGAGATCGTTGTAGTTACTGGTATCCTGCAAAAAAACCTAAAAGCTTGTGTTTGGTCATGCAGGACCCGGGGGCTGCGGGTACCCTGCCATGGTTCCGCTGTGAAGACCCAAGACCTTTCATGGATGGCTATTGCAGGAATCGCTGAGCCCAGCACTTCCCTCCTGGCTGGGTGTCCCACGGCTGGGAACCCTCCTACCCCTGCAGCACCCAGACCTGCCATCAGCTGCCCACGCCGGGAATCCAGGCCCCAGCCCCCGCCGTGGGGCTGCCCCTCAGTTTTGGGCTGCTGGGAGGTGGAAGGGGCTGCAGGGGAGCTCATGGGTCCGGTAAAAAAAAAAAAAAAAAAAAAAAGGAAAGCAAAGGCCATCTGTAACAATAACTCCAGAAGGACAGTAGTTTTTTAAATGACTCCTTCAGTCTGCATGAATGCGAATCAATCAGAACACTTTATATACCTGAAAGAGATGACACTTACAACATACCGAATCCACTCCCACATAGTACCACGGCGATACATGTTTTAAACCTTACAGTGTGGATTAGAGTACACCGATGGAGCTGCAGTAATGTTCTGGGAAATCTGGGGATGCTAAAATTCTCCAAACGGGGACCAAGGCATAAGGCAGCACACTATGAACCTTTTCTGAACACACCACTGGTATCAGCTGGATGTTAAGTGCTGGTCTAACTACTGCAGCCATGCATTCAGACTGCCTGGTATCAGTTAACAGCATTCCTTATCTGACACCTTGCCAAGACACTGGTTACAGTCACATCCACATGAGTAAACACAGCACAACTGCCCAGGACTGACAATACTAACCCATTTATTTCTTGTCTGCTTTATCAGAGTTCCTATAAGCACAGCTGGAAACACAACCCTATTGTTCCAAGACACAAGAAAACAGCATCCCCACCCTGAAATGACAACCAACAGGACAAGACCTTCCAAGGCCATTTTCACCTGTCTGCGCCCTCATGATCTGCCACCTGCCACAGAGCCCGTCGCAGAGAGCACCAGGGACGCAACTCAGGATTCCCATCTCTCAGCAGCGGGACTGTGGCAGCTCCTCACTTTCAAGCTTAAGATTTAAACTCTTCAATTTAAAATACTGCGAGTTTGTTGGTAAATGTTGAAGTATGCTGAATGAGATGATCACTTACAAGCAATGATTTCTATTCTAATACCCTGCAGCTTTCTCTTGGCTCCCTGTCCTGATCTTCTTAGACAGCCTTCCTATTAAAATTTGTAAATAAGATTGCAGAACCAGCACAATCTATTAATGAAAGTCTGGCATATGAGCAACCACTACCTATTCAACATGAAGGAGATGGAACTGCTTAAACATGGCAAGTTACCAAAGATTAGTCAGTGCACAAAACAGAACTGCTTTTGCCCAGGAAAAGGATTAGCCTTTCCCCATCATCATCACCTTCCACCTTAGTGTGTGGAAAAGCACTTTAGCAAGTCTTGGGTCTCTTTCCTAACATATTCCAACCCTAGATCAAGTTTTGTGGAGGAGCTTCTTAGCGAAACCTACTGGTATTTGATAATTGGAGCAGGAAAAAATATAGCAAGAGCTTTGTATGATGAAAAGGGATATAGTCAGAGGCAGTGAACAAATCTGCACTTGGTGTGCAGCAGATGTCAGCATTAACCAGACTAATACTGAAGCACATCGAACTTGGATACACAAGCAATGACCTCAAAAGCTGGGGATAAGTCTCTCCTAACAGAGGTAGAAATTAAAGTTTGGGAGCTCCCAAATCTCCAACCTAACAACGGAGAAAGTTCTGTCAGTTCAGAACGCAGACATGAGATACAGAAGGCAGGCTCTAAATAACAAGCTCCTATTAGGCCAGTGCCAACAATCTAACTTCAGGTGAATGGTCGGCCTAAAGCGGAATCAGGAGTAGTAAAGCAGTTTCTTTCAAGTCTCAGGTTTTGCAGTTGGTGAAGCAGAGACGGAGTATAAAAATGCCCTAAGGAACAATGGAAAGAGATAAATGCAGGGTTTGTAACTACATGGGTTTAAAGAAACAGAGTTCTAGTATGGAAGAAATCTCATTTAAATTACTTCCATGTATGGGCAATTGACTGTCTAATAAATGTATATTGCATATAAAGAAGATATATTGAGCTCACCTGTAGGATAAAGGATAATGAGTACAAAATCATACATTACTGCTCGATCACAACCTGCTCTGGACCATCCAGCTGATAAAAGGATATTCCAAAAATGTAAAGTTATTAATAACATTTTACTCGCCACAAAAAAAATAAATAAAACTTCTTGGAATTACACATCTTCCTACATGGCATGAAAACAATCGGCATTTCATAAAAATAAACATGAATATAACAGTATATATTGTAGCATGTACTCATACATACTGGTCAATCACTAGGTCCTGAGGAAGGAACCAATTATAAAGTAATTTACTCACTTTCACAATCCAAACAGTTGAAACATGAAATTTAACAGCATAAACCAAGGTAAATTATTAAATCTAAAAACTCTTAAAAAAATCAATTTTTAATCAATAATATAGGAAAAGATACTTTTGGTTTTTTTCTAATAGTGTACTTCATAGGGCATGACTCCAACTGGCAGGTGTGGCAAGCTTATACTATGGATCTGTCTGTACAATTACTTCCTAATTAAAGCACTAAAACTTTCAGCACCCTTGTAAGAAAAAAAGTTCAGATCCAATATGAAAGAGACTATAGTCAGCTGACTTCAGCTATATTCAGCACTAAAGGTATAAGAAAAATGGATCCAGTTCCTGGAGTTTCTCTCTCCTTACAGGAAGGTAAACAGCTCATTTAAGCTTCCCTGTAATTTATCTGCTGGAAGAGAAACTATCAGAAAGACCACACTTTATCACTACAAGAGACTAAGAAAAGAACAGTCTTGTGTGAGTGCTTTATCAACTATATTCTAAAGATACTTAAAATAATGCTCAAAGCTGAACAACTATCACTCCCTGGCAGAGTAAAGGTGTAACACAGATTCAAAAAGAAAGTTCCTTCTCTTTCTACCAACTTTACAGTTAGCCGCATTTGTATGACTTTGCAGAACGCCTCAAACAAAAAAATGAAAAATTTGTAAGACCAGGTTGATATCTATCCGTTATCCATTATATGTAACGAGAAGCAGCACATAAGAAAGTCTCATACTCAAAATCTCTTCAAAAGGTTTCTTCTTCCTCCCAAATCAATTATTTCTCTGGCTGCCACGGCAAAACTGGGACCAATTACAGCAAATACGTACATCAAAGTGCAGCATCATTTGAAAGACCTGTATTTCAAGATACTATTTACCATAACTTTGCATTGTTAAATCCAAAAATCACACTCAAGTTCCCACCAACATGCCCATGGGAAGATGGTCCCCATTCCCAGTCACTGTCACAACTTACACAGCAGCGAGTACATATAAAACTCAACCCTTTGGGCTCACACAAGTGAAGACACCACTCAGGATCCCACCCCTCATAACACTGCTCTGCTGCTGACCAAGCAGCATCACAACAGTCAACTGCACAGTAAATGGCATTCAAAGCTGTGGACCAAATCTACCACCTCACTAAAGAGTTATCCTAGCATCTCTTCTTCACCTCAGCATCACAGATCTAATGATTAGAATTCATTTTTTAAGGCTTCAGGTGCTGCTTTTGCTTCGAGATACTGTTCTACCAAGATGCTTCAGGGAATCTGCTCATCATTCAGCACAGCAACACCTACCCAACGCAGTCAGAGAAGGTGTGGTGTTTACCAATCACTCCAGTTAATAACTGCCAACTCCGGGATCAGAGTTGAGCCCTGTGGGAATACGCCTTTCTTTTCAGAAGTTTGAGTTTTGCTGAGATTAATGTTCTGGAAAGGCACAAGATACACTATTGTGCAAACTTTGAAATGCATTGACAAAGTCTTCCCCATTAACTGTCTACTGACCATGGCTTTTCTCTCAGTTGGATATTCCCAAAACAGTGACTATAGACTCATTTCTCAGCCGAGAAAAGCACAGGGAAGAGGCAAACATTGCCTTTATACTTTTTCTCAATTTCAAGCTCGCAAGCGATCTAAGAGATAGAGTAATCTGCATCAAGATGAAATCTGTAAAGTCCTGTCAAGGGCTACTCTGCTGCCCAGGGTAACCACATCAGTATGAACTCCAGCTTGCAAAACATCCTTAGTGGAGAAAGCAGCCATACAAAGAAAGAAGTCCAAAATTTGCCCATAGATTTCCCCCCCGCCCTTAATGCACTCCTCAGTTGTCAACTCATGACAAAATTTAGAGCCTTTCTGCATTATTCTCACAGAACATTTGACCACCAGCAGAGCTGATTTCTGGCCAGTTGCCTCCTTGCTTTTCAGAAGCCTCTCCATGCATTGCTTTGAGCGCTACGGAGAGTGCAATGACTGAGAAATGGAATTACTTCCCTGAAAGTTATTTTGCCTTGCACTGTTAGTATCTGATAATATCCACTAACCCTTTCAGCTAAGATTCAATACCACTGAAGCAATGAAGACCTTCAGTGCTCTGAAAATCACTGCTAAGTGTCTGCTGAATCTGCCTCAGTAGAACTTAGCAGGTAGTGGTCCCACTGGAACAGGGTCATGAAACAGCTTTACAAAAACTCAGCCATAACAGGAGAGCCATGCTATTACCAACTCCATGTTTTGTTTTGTTTTATCACAAGTTTTAACATACAAGAACTTCAAACAAGTACCTTTAAGAGTCTGACCATCTCTAGGGGCTTGCTTTAAGCAGCCCACCCTGGAATTTCTCCTTAAGTGTTTCCTAGTTATGAAAAGCAAGAAACATGATTTTCCTGGGACAAACCAGTTCCCACAGTGTGACAGAGAAACCAGATACAGCGTTTGGCATTTAGAAGAAACTGTGTAATGAAAGTACTGAAAGACAAACATGCAAAAATTTAAGCCCTGACAAAACGCCAATCTATTTTTATGAAGCACAGCCTATGGCACCATATCTGAACAGAACTGAAAACATTAAAAAACATTCTGTCCATTAATTATAAAGTATGTTACACTATATATTTCAATTAAAAAGAGAGGGAAATGAAGAACCTTCTAAAAGGAACTTTGTTCCTTCTGTATTTTTCCATATATTTTAAGATAGCATTTTCAGGATAGGAGCAGCACAAACTCAAAACAGAGCTGAACAACAAACAACGGTGGTACAGCCTTCTACTGCCTGTACTTTGAAGAACCATTTCATACACTCAAAGGAAGAAACTTTTCCTCATGTGGATAAGCGAGGCTGATCTTTTGCAGTTCTCTTAACAGATGTCCTGGCCTTGATGTCCCCTTTCAAGTTCATTCTTTTCTAAATCAAGACACTGAGGTCTCTTGTGGACATATGGTGTATGGACATTATAGATGCTATTTTTCTTTGCAAATGTGCTAGGATCTTCTGACCTCAGGTCACACTGGCAAGAAGTTACCATCTGCCTCTTCCTGTTAGGTGATCAAAAAGGAGAGTTTCTGGCTCTTCTGCTACATCAAAACACCAAAGGTAGTTTGAATATTGTACTGCTTGCAGTTAGCGCTCTTGCTATCTCATCTGACCTTGAAACTCTGTCCAAAGTAGTGTAAAGGCAGCAACCACACTGGGGGTGGAGGAGTGGGTATATCACAGGACTGAAAGCGTGGCTTGGAAAAATCCAGCAGTGGGTTTATCACCAAAGGGCCACGTTAGCCCTTACATTATCTAACCTTCCCTTAATTACCTTCAGTTTCCTCAGTGCACAAACATCATATAGGAAATTAAAAGAAATAACATTGGTGTAACTCAGAACAATATTTCAGCACAGTAATACATACACAGCATCTCTGTGTCTTTGCCGAACACGGAACAGGATTTCTTGGGCCCTTCTAGAAACAAAGGATGAGAGAAAGTTTGAAAGCAAAGCCCAGCTAAAACAAAACTGAATGAAAACTTTTCCACTAACCAGCAGATTGTGTTCTCAGACAGAGCAAATATTTAGGTTTTTAATTATATGAAGATTATAGATGCACTTTTGTTTTGTTCACAGATGAACTTCGAGAGGACAAAGCTGCTGAAGCAGCTTTGTCAAAATCCCATTCTCCAGCTGAAGACAGCAGCCAGTAGCATGTCTTCTCAAAGAATACTAGAATTAAAAAAGCGTTGTGCAAAAGCAAGGATTACTCCAAGAAGTTTCAGTGGAACAATCCATTTCTGCACCTCACTTTTGTAGAGATGCCTTCAGTTTACAATTTCTTTGGTCTTTTTTTTTTTTTAAAAAGAAAAAAAAGCAACATTTGAAACAGTTACTAAACCTACCTCTGAGTCCCACCGAGCTTTTCACCTGGCTTCCTTCCTGAGATTCTCAGTCCCCTCTTAATTTGTGGAAGACCAGCAAGTGACAGGGTTGCTGTACCCTTAACTCGGCCACTTATAGCCTCTAGCACTTAAATCCATCACAGCACGAGATCAAGGCTTAGCCAGCTATGAAAAACCACTAACCAAAAGTGCTGTAAATGCACTAACCAAATTAACAAGAAACTGGTGTATTCCAACCAGCTGTCACAACAGCAGCATCCACAAACTTTCCAAAAGAAGTCGTTTCCCCCCCTCCCCGTCCCAAGTAGCAGAGTCCCTTTTGTGAATTAAACAATGCTTGTTGCTGACCATAGCATCACCATCAGGTGTGCTTGGTCTACACCTACAAAACAGACTATTCGAAAAGGATGAAACACTTTCCCAGACTTTAAACTGAACATATCTAAGGCAGAAATTAGAAACTTGTACAATGTTAAAAAGTTACTTCCTTGCATTTTACATTTAGCTGTGTAATAACCTCTGCCCAGGTTTCAAGCAATCTGATGCAAGTATTTCTTAATAAACAATCATGGAAGATTTGCCTTAAGAAGCAAGGGAGAGAAAAAAAGAGACTTCCATAAAGTACAGTACCTCTGTATCTGCACCGTGCCCTTGAATAAATCCATACTGCAACTAGCTCGGCAAATCAAAATTAAACCAAAAGAAATACCAACAAAAACCTCTTACCATGTTCAACAAAGACGTTACAGTGTGGGCCCCCATGCCTCGATGACTCCTTCTTCCCTGCTCCTTTGATAAAGTGCAGGGCAGGGAGACTTGGCCTCCTTTGGTCCCCAAGAACTTTTCCAGGCTGCTGCCCCATAAAGTAACTATGGGTAGCCTTTCCCAGGACGAGAAGTTTTTGAAGAAGTCTGTGATCCCTGATCTTCCAGGTTGGGAAGGAGCTTTGAAGGAGAACGTATTTTAGGTGGCTGCGCTGGTTGCACTCACTGCATGATAAAGTCACTTGAGGCAAAGAATTAAGACAAGCGCAGATTCCTCTGATGCTTTTGAAGATGGCAACAAGGCTCCTGAGGTGACTTTTTCCGAAAAAAACAAGTAAAAGTTCCAACTGCTTAGCAATGGCCAAGCGTTACCAACGTTTCAGGCTGCCATATGTAGTGTGTCTTCCACCAGGTGAAGGAGAATTAGTTCATCTCACAAGCAAGAAACCGCACGCAGGCTCACCCAGGGCAGGAAACAGCCATTCCCACTGCAACCAGTGTCAAGGTTTCTTTTTTTTTTTCCTCCTTTTCTTTTGCATAGCATTGAGTTAGCAAAGGCCAAAGAGCCACGTACTTGGCTTCAAGTATCGTTGAAGTCTAGCAGGAACAAATACGCTGAAACCATGTCAGCTCACAAGGCGAAGCAGAGGCGGCTCTGGGCCTGGCAGGCTCCACACGCTCCTTGGGGCGAGGGACGGGGACGGGGGGGGGGG
>JAVKLA010000052.1:8581334-8636596 GCA_034782735.1 Sagittarius serpentarius
CTCTGCCTCTGCCTCTCCTTCCCCCCACACCCCTTGCTCCCCCCTCCTCTCCCCAGTGCCTGCCCCCCACCTCTGAGACCTCTCTCCCCCCCAGAAGCTCCTACCCCCCCCCACTGCCCGACCTGCACCCTGTCGCCCACCCAGCACCCCCTCCCGCCCGCCAGCACCCTGCCCACCCCCATGTCTCCCTGCCCAGGTGTCACCCTCTCTTGCCTCCCTTCCTGGCTCTGCCGTCAGGCCCACACGGCCAAAGTGTACGGGATGCATGTAGGGGTCTGGCAGGGAGGGGGAAGCACAGCTCTGCACCCTGGTCCCAAACCAACGGGGTCTGCCAGTGGTCCCTTCCCCATGCTGTGAGAACAACCCCAGCACTGACACCCCCTGCGCCCCGGGTTAATGGGGTCTCTGTCTCATGGGAGGTGGGCAATGCCAGCCGGGCCACGCTTGCTGACGACGAGCAGGGAGATGGATCGTGGCGCCACCTTGGAGAACCCCTATGCCAGCGTCAACATCCCACGGGAGCAGTTCCAGCAAAGCTTCATCACTCGGTACCTGAAGGATGAGCCCACCGTCATTGCCAACCCTGCAGCCGTGCCCACCTACAGCGTGGAGGAGCAGGCGGACCCCACTGGCGGCTGGAACAGCACAACTGTTTCCACAGAGAAGTCCTGGTCCCATCCCTACAACCCCTATGCCAGCCTGAGGATGCCGAACAGGGAATCGCCCAACTCCTTCTACACCGTCACCCTGGACAAGCCACCCAGGGGCCAGGAGTGGGAGCCCAGCGGGAGATGCAGCTGCTGCAAGTGCTGCCCCTGCTGCAGAAAGTGCTCCTGTGTCGTCTCCTAAGGGCCCTGCTGCACCCGCGGGACATGCTGACCACGGGACAGGGCCAGGTGGCCCCTCGGGGACGTGGCTGCCCAGCCTGGGCACACCAGGGTGCTGCCCCAGTGCCCGGCAGAGCTGGCAGCTGGGAGGTGGCACTGGCTGGACTCTGCTGTTGCGTTTTGCCCCTGAGCTCTGCAGCCAGAAACACCGGTGATGGGCATCTGCCAGGTCCTGAGAGCCCAGTCTCAGGGCCGTGGGGGAGAAGGACAGGTCCCCCCTGCCCTGCTGAGGCCCGGGAGCCTTGAGGTTGACGTGTGCCAATGCAGATGCCACCGAGAAGTGCCTACACTGGGGATGGGGCAGCACGCGGAGCCTGCGATCCTGTACACTGACCCTGCCAGTCTGCCCTTGCTGGGAAGCCTCCACCTCTGGGGAAGGTGCAGGCATTGCCCGCCTGCCGGAGGGTAGGTTTGGATGATGGCAGCCCTCTGTGCGTGGCAGAGGAGGACATCGTCGTCGCTGTCTTGGAGCGGTGGAGAGGAGCCAGGGACATGCCCCCAGCCGGGATGGGGACCCACCTCCCCAGAACTGAGCGATCCCCCCACCCACAGCATCATGGGGGTGCTGCAGCGCCCTGGGCCAGGCTCCAGCTGGGTACCACTCCTCCTCACCACACTGCCCATGGGACAGAGGGAAGGAGACAGGAAGGACAGAGAGAGAAATCATGGCAGAGTGCTGGGCAGCGCTCCAGGGCGGCACCTGATGGCACAGCGTGGGTGTGGGTGTTAACGTCCCAGAGCCAGGAAACCCCTGGCCCCATTCCGTTCCTCCTGCCATGCTTGCGTGGCGCTGGGCACAACCCTTCACCCATCCGCATCCCGGCTTGGGGCTCCACACCGTGTTGGGGCCAAGTCCAGTGCGGAGGGCTGGCCCGGCTCCAGCAGCGGGATGGCACTGGGGCACCCCGTTTGGGATGCAGATCCCAGTGGTTTGCCTTCTGCAACCTGCTAGGCATTGAGGAAGGCGCATGAGGAGGCTGCTGGCCTCTTCGCAGCGTGCTGGGGCGGCTCTAGGCTGGCTTTTCGGCTGGGGCTGGCGCTGCCAACCTGGAACAAGCCCGCCGTTGTGTTGGCGTCCCACGGGCAGCCGTGCTGCCAGGCGGCAGCTGCGTAAGCACGGCGGCTGCTGCAGGAACTGCCTAGTCTGCAGGGGCAGGGGCTTGGCAAGAGCGCGTGTTTTAGCAGATGACTTCAGGGTGCTGCAAATAGAATTACAGCCATCTCCTCCCCTGCCAAGGTACGCCTCTTCCCTCCACCCTGGGTTTTCCGGGATTCCCGTGTTACTTCTTGCTTATCCTGGCGGGTTGTGTAAGGGCAGTGCAGGGCGCACACAGCCCTCTCCTCTCCCCTCAAAACCAGGCTTAACTGTTGCATTGCTGACTTGCTGCAGCAGCAGTGGCACGCTGAGCTCTTCAGCTCGCTGCTGCCTGCCACCCTGCTGCCAGCCCGCGCCCAACGCTCCCCTCGCCCTGGTGTTTCCAGTACAGCCTGCTTCTGCCTGCCTGGGGATGCTGGCCGGTGCTCAGCCTGACCCTGCCAAGCTGGATGGGTGTCCTGTCTTTTGGCAACAGAGAGCCCAGCTTTGGGGGGAGGCTGGGGAAAGGGTAGGTTCCTGGCTGGGCCAGCTGGGTCGGCTTTGTGGCCCTGCCCCAGCTGGCTGCAACCCCCTGGGAGCCCACCAGCACTGGGAGCCCACCACTGCTTGGAGCCCACCACCCCTGGGACCCCACCATCGCTGGGAGCCCGTCACCACCAGGAGCCCACCACTGCCTGGAAGCCCACCACCCTTGAAATCCCACCACCCTTGGGAGCTTCTGGGCTGGGGTGGCAGTGGCTTGGCAGAGGTGCAGGGCAGAGCCCTGCCAGTTTGCCCCCCCTGCCCTGACCCCTCTGCTGGGCCCAGGTCCCGTGCCAGTGGGTGGCTGGGGGGTGTGCAGCTTGCAGGAGGAGGTTGGCAGGGACGCAGCCCCATGCTGCCTGCCCTGCACAAGGAGCACTCTTGTTCGCCCTGCCTGGACCGCGGGCAGTGCTGGCACGGGGACGGGCAGATCCACCCCGTGTTTGCTTTCGTGGCCCCGACACCAGCCCTGCCCTGCCGCGGAGCCCACCCACCGCGTGGCTGGGCGGGGACGTGGCGTCACCCCGTTGGAACCCGCAACCCTGCAAGGGCTGCTCAGTGCCCCGGCGGTCTGACACGCTCCGCGGGGACAAACACGGTTTTGGGGAGGGAAACTGTCCCCGAGGGCTGTGTGGTGCCTTCGGCAGAGCCCCAGGACTAGCAGGGCTGGCATCGGGGAGGGGGGCTGAGGTGCGAGGAAAGTGCTGGCCCAGCCCGGGGAAGGGTGCTGGCAGGGTGCAGCATCTGCCAGCAGTGCTGTGTGTCACCGCTGCCCTTCGCTCTGCCTAACCTTGGGGCGATGGCAAACAAGCTGGGAGAGGCCAGGCAGAGCACTGCCTGCCAGACACCTGGGCAATGATTAAGCTGGAGGCAGCAGGAAAGCCAGGGGTATGAGCAGGGGAGGGCACAGGATGCTGCCCCAGACCTTGACGGGGCTCTGGGTGACACAGGCAGCTGTATGCAGGGTCCCATGGGTGCTCCCTGGGTGCATTTCATCTTCAAAGGGTGCTCAGGGGTGCGGAGGGTTGTGCTGGGTGATTGCCACCTCCTGCGTCCGGAGTGTGGGTGGTGATGCACGGCTCTGGCTCATCTGGATCAGACCTTTGCACTCCCCTGCTGGTGCCGCTCCCTGCCCCGCTGTGCCAAAGGTCCCTGCAGCTCTCGGGGCTGAGTCCTGGGAAGAGGAAAAGACATTTCCCACCCATGCGTGTCGCTGCTGATTGCAGATGCACCTTTCCTGTGCCTGGATTTGGGTGTTTCGGCAGGGCTCATGGAGCCCAGCCGGGGTGAAGGCTGGTTTCAGGCAGCGTGCCCCTTGGTGTCACCCTGCATGGCTTGGCAGATGCACAGCCCGTGTCACCAAGGGCTCCCCCTGCCCCAAGCCCTCCTTGTGGGGTGCAGCGTGGGTGAGCTGGGGTGCACGGCCCTGCACCAGAGACTTGCATGCGATGGGCAGAAGTGGCCAAGGGCAGCTGGGCACAGCCCCTTGACGGGACGCAGCTCGCTGGCATCTGGGAGGGGGACACGAGGGCCGATGGGCAGGGGCTGGGCAGGGGCTGGAGTGGGGTAGGGGAGCAGGCAGGGTGCATGTGTGTGTATATGCATGCACGCTTCTGCAAGGAGAGGCAGCCCCAGGGCCATCACTGCCCCTGGGCAGTGCCGGGGGTACCCCCAGTTGTGCTCGAGCTGAGCCCATCCCTCTCACCCGTATAGTCTTTTTGGGCAGGGTTTCCTGTGGCCCAAAGGGACTGACGCCTGCCTGCTCCGTACCTCACCCCATGGCAGGTGAGCCAGGCCACCACCGTGCTTTGGGTGGGAGAGTGACTTCTTGGCAACTTTGGGACATGCCTGGACATCCCCAGGCATCCAGCTGCCTGCACATCCCGGGGCACACGGCCTTGGGGGGAGCACGCTCTGCCCACCTGGGTGCCAGCTCTGCCCCGGCACAGCAGGAATCCCACACAGCTGGTTCCGGATCCACCCAGGGCACAGGGGCCTTGCCCCCACCTCTGCCAGTGGGTTTGGTCAAAACCGACAGCCCCGTCCCAAGCCGGCTGCCCTGCCATCCCTTGCCTGCCGCCAGCCCAGCAAAGCCCTGCCTTGGGGTGCCACCCCTGTGCCTGGGGATCCATGGGCACACACACCCCATGTGCACGGACTGGGGAAACCTGTGACGGTGGATGTATCAGGATCCTGTGTCAGGATATGGCCACTGTGCCCTGGAAGGTGCTGTGCTGCCGCCTCTGTTGCCTCGCTCCCGAGCACCAGCGCCAAGGGGTCGAGTTTTTCTGCAGAGCTCGGTGACCCCATGAGGCTCTTCGTTTGTAAAACCCCCAATTCTTGCTGCCGAGGAGTGCTGGAAACATGGCCCGAGGGCTGCTGAAATGTTTGGTAGAGCAGGCAGCACAGGAGAGCGCTGCCCGTCTCCCTGCCTGCATTGCTGCCTGCTCCTGCCTGGAGCAGGAGCTGCTGCCCTCTCCTGCTCCCATGCAGAAAGGCTGCTGGGTGTCCTGCCCTGGCTCCAGCATGTGCTTTTCTCCTCCGGGATCCCGGGTCCGGGATCTGTCCCCCTACCACGCTCCCCGTTTTAAAGCTCCCCCTGCTCGGAGCACCCCCCCCGTGCAGAGGCGGTGGCATCGCTGCTGGACCAAGGGCCGTGCAGGGGGCCGGCACCTGCGGGGACTGAGTCTGGCACCACCCTGGTGCTGTCACCTCCCTGGGTCATGCATCGCCATGAACCTTGCAAGTGTCACCGAGGGGTGCTGGGCTCTCCCCAGCCTGGTGATGAGCACGGGCCCTGGCAGAGCCGAGGGTAACAGCCCCCTGCGCGAGACCCCGCAGCCGCAGCTGGAAGAACAGGGCAGGTCACGGACGCGTCTGTGGCAGCGGCCACCCTCAGGGACCGGACAAGGAGCACGGCCCCATGCGTGGGCACTGCCAGCTTGGACCAGGCCGGAGCCTCGCGGTCCCTGCGCCAGCGCCAGCCCCTCCACCCCCGCAAGCCTGGAGCCTCACTGTGCCCTCCCGCTGCGGTCGCAGCCATCCCCGCAGCCCGGGCCACCTGGGGATGTGTGGGCTGGAGTGCGATGGGGTGTCTCTGCTGGCCAACATCTGCCCAGATGTTCTTGGCCATGGGGGGTGGTTGGGGATGTGGAAGACTCCGCTGCTGCTGCCCAGGTACAGCCCATATCCAAGCCCTCTGTGCCCACAGTGAAGCCCAGAGCTCCGTGTCCTCACAGGGACGGTTCCTTCTGCTAATGAAGCAGCGATGGACGGTTAATGGCCGCTCCGGGGGCTTAGATTTCAGAGGGCTTTGTTATCCGGGTGCTTGTAACCCAACCTCCCAGGCTTGGCTTCCCGGCAGCAGATCCGATAGCGCGCCTGTCCCTGAAAGGTGAGCCCCTTCCCACTACCACAGCCACCAGCAGCCGCTGGGACCTGGCTGGGGAGCTGCTGGTGGCTCGGGCCCCCAGTGCTCCCCATGGGACTGCTGCAGCCCCCCGGGATGGCGCAGCCCTTCTGCCACCTCCCCTGAGGCCCTGGGGGAGCATCTCAGGACAGGTAGGGATGGGGGAGAGGGGAGGAGAGGGGTGCCTGTGTATACCAAAATGCTTGAGGACACCCACAGAGAGGGAGCAGGGTCTTGGTGGTTTGCAAATATGCTGGTGGGTACCAGATCCCCCCCCCGCCCTTAAGATGAGGCTGGGCTCCTTAACTCCTCCCTGCCTGTCACCTGCTACTGACAGCTGTGCCATGGCAGCCTGGCACAGCCCAGGGCTGGCAAGGAGCAGGGCTCTGGCACTGCCTGCTCCTCTGGACGCTGCTCCCCTGCCCACCTGGCCAACGTGCTCCTGCCCACCCCATATTCCCCACCAAGCCAGAGCCCGGGCAGGCTGCTGAGGTCCAACCAGCCCCAGTCCCCCATGGGACATCAGGGGCGTTTGGCAGAGCTCCCAGTAGAGATGCAGGGTGGCACCAGGGAAAACGCATCCCCCTTGGATGCCAGCAGAGCCATCTGTAGTGGCAGGGTCCCGCTTTTCTAGGCAGGGCTGCCTACATGGAAGGCAGGCAGCAGGCAGGGATGTTAGGCAGGGACCCTGATGTCCCTGGGAACCCACCACATCGGTCTGGTCCCCATATATCCCACGCATCCGATGCACTCAGAGGTGGCATCCCACTCCTGGGCCATGGGTCTGACAGCTCCTCTCGCCCTCCCCTCCCCAGCATGTCCCAGGCCGGTGGCAGCCCCCGGGCAGAGGACGCGGGGCTGTGCGTCAGGGCACACTCGCGCGCCCCGAGCCGGGGCAGCCAGCGGGTTGAGTGCATCATCTGCTACTCCTCCTACGACCTGTGTGGCCGGCTGCCACGCCGGCTCTACTGCGGCCATACCTTTTGCCAAGCCTGCCTGAAACGCCTCGACGCCGTCGCCAATGAGCAGCGCTGGATCCCCTGCCCGCAGTGCCGCCAAAATACGCCCACGCCGCGTGGTGGCGTCGCCATGCTCGACCTCGACCTGGCCACCTTCCTCGCTGTCAAGGCTGACAAGGAGCATCCCCGGGTGGCCAGCAGGTCCCAGCCTGACCCGGCCACCAAGGGCTCATGCAAAGAGAAGGCGGTGACCCAGCAGCCGGCGGGGCTGTGCCAAGACGCGGTGCCTCCGGCACCGTTCCCTCGACGTGGCTGCTGCTGGCTCTGCCTGTGCTGTGGGGTGACGGCGGCCTTCGAGAGCTGAGCACGAGGAGGGAGCTGCTGGCAGTGTGCAGGCAGCTGAGCTTTTGGGGTGCAGTCTGGGACCATTTTTGGGGACCCTACGCCATGTCCCAGACCCGTGTGTGGACAGTAGCTATGGGGCTGTGCTGGCAGCCTGGGATGGGCTTCAGCTTTCTCAGGGCTTGCTGTCCATCCTGCTGGGATTTGGGGTGCAATGAGGGGGGGATGAGGATGCTGCCACCCCGTCATCCTGCCCACCCGCCCCTCTGACAACTCAGAAACCTGGTCCAGCCGTCATGGATGTCCCCTGGTGCCTGGCCCAGGGCTTGCTCATGCCTGGCTTCTCCGTGCACGTGGCTCTGCAGCAGGGACACCCCCCCCGCCGAGCATCCCCCAGGCAGGGGACACGGGAGCCTGGCACAGCGCAGAGACGCAGCGACGCTCTGGGGAGCGTGTGGCACCCCGAAAGCTTCGCGCCTATTAAACAATGCTCTGTTGGCCCTGCTGGGCTGCATGTCTTAGTCGTGTTTTTGGGTAAGCGAGCCCTGCCTGCGGTGGGGGCGGGATGGGGAAGTGACCTGCCCTGCCGGATTGCTTTCCTGTAAGTGTTTGCTCTGTTGGCCATTTGCATGAGAAATGTGGGCATTGGGGTAGCTGGACAGTTGAAATTGAGGATGAGAGAGCCCACGGGAGCTCCTGCTTGGTCTTGTGCTCCATGGCTTGTCCCAGGTTTGGTTCTCCTGCCTGACCCTCTCCCCATCTCCCTACCCGCACGCCTGCATGCAGCCTGCACGGAAGCCCCTCCGCTGTTCTTCCAGGTCATGTCTTTGCATAGCTTTCCCCGCCTGACTCCAAACAGGGAGCACAAGGGTGACAGCCCAAACAGGCGGGTGTGGGTTTAACAGAGGCCAATGGGGAAGGACTGGGGTGCACCAGGGTGGTATTAACACAGTTCTTGCCCGGGCAGCTCTTGTGGTCCTTCCTCAGAGCCCATTTTCTGCACCTGTTTTCCATGTGCTTTATGAGCTCTTGCACTATCCCAGCATCAGGCACCACTGGCTGTGCCTTGGGGCCCAGCAGGGGACCCCCAGCCTGTGCCTGCAGCTAGAGGAGTCCCGCACCCATCCTGTGCACAACGCTCCCCCTACGCACAGCACCCCACCCTGTGCACAGCACCCACCCCATTCACAGCACCCGCGCTGTACACACCGTGCCTGGCACCTACACCGTGCACGGCGCCCATGCACAGGTCTGCCACTTGGTGTCACCTGCTATAAAAAAGTCAGAGCTCCGAGACTGCCCAGCAGAGCCCAACCATGGGAGCAGGGCCACCAGGGATGCCCCGGGGCAGAGGTGCCTGGGGGGGACAGCAGAAGCGTGGTGTGGTTTAGGGACTCTACGGGGTGGGCATCTGCCTGCCTCGGATCTTTAATTGCATGGCAACATGCAATAAATTAAAGCCTTCAAAGATGGGATAAAAGCTGACATAGAGTCTTAAAGTACCGACCCCTCCATCTTCGTGTACACCCCTACGGCTGCCCAGAGGCTCACTCGCCCCAGATACTTCTCAAGTGGGTGGTGAGAAGAGTCTGCCATGGGCCCATCCTGGCTCCGTACAAATGCGCCTGCAGGACTCTCTGCTCACCCTGGCACCTTGGGTCCCAGATTTTCAATGGTGGAGGGTGACAAAGAAAGACCCATGGCTCCCTGTCCCTGTGCCCAGGTCTTTGCCTCCATGCGCCCACTCCTGCTCCACCGCATCCCCCCAGCACCAGGACCAAGCTGTGAAGCTTGGCCCTTGCCGCGTACCTCTGTGCACGTCCCTGCTGCTCCCAGGCAGTGGCCGGTCTCTGAAGGAGTTTAACTGCCCCTCCACCACTTCACTGTGGGAACGGTCTTGGCATGCTGGCTGGGCAGCCTGATTTACACCCCTCGGCCAGAGCAGGGCTGGTGTTGAGCCCCGTGCCTTGGGGGACTCCTCCAGCCGTCAGCACAGGCCACCCGAGCTGTCCTTGCAGAGCGGGTGCTCGGAGCAGCCTCTCCTGGTGCTGGCCCTGGGGCCAGGCTGCGCTCTTCTGCCTGGAGCCCGAACTGCATCGCAGCAGGGGCGTGGGGCACCGGTGGGTGCAGCCCTGGCTGGGCACAGGGACCTGGGCTTCTTCCTGCAGGGTGCGGGGTCCCCCCATTCCAGAGAAGGGGGCAGTGACAGGGACCCATCCTCTGCCAAGCGCTGGCAGCATGTGTGAAGGGACAGTGGTGGCACTGCCGGGGTACAGGACCCCAAAGGGTCACCAGCCTGCAATTGCAGTGGGGTGCAGCCAATGTATGCAAAACAGGAATGGGGCCAGGCACAGCCAGCACCAGCCCTGCACTTGCCCAGTGTCCCTAGCAGGAGGACACTGGGGACATCTCTCCTGCAATGAGCCATGGGGGGTATGCAGCGGGGTGACAGCGAGGGGCTGGCGGAGGAGCTGAGATGGGTTTGCAGCCTCCTGGGCTCTCTGAGCACAAAAGCTGAAAATGGCCTTGCTTTTAATATATTTTTTTTTCCTGATGAGTTTTGCACTTCTCACCTGATCCCAGGCAGTTGGCAATGCAGCCCCTGGGGAGGAAGAGCATTTTGGCACAGGGCTCCCTAAAAATTCAGGTCCCCATATACCCTGCAGCTGCTTGTGGGATGAGCTGGTGCTGCAGCTCCACGTGGCTGCGGGTTTGTGCCTTGCTTCGGGGCTGGGCTGGGTGGGAGGATTCCTCTGAATTATTTCCAGATGGGGATTAATGCAGCAAACCGAGTTTGCTGCAGGATAGATAAACAAACCAAAGCTCCTCTGGATGCTATTAATAAACCGCCTGCCTGCTGCTTCTGCCCCAGATTTGGGAACATCCCAGTCCTGGCCTGGGGTGCAGCCATGCGCTGTCTTGCTGCCCTTCCAGCCCTTTGGCCGTGGGGCAGAGGTGCCAGGGATTCCTCCGGGACCCTAAACAGGACAGGAGGTGTGAGGGTGTGAGTGGAGGTTGGCGTCTCTGCTCTGGGTCCCTGCTCTGGGCTGCGAGTGGGATGAGGTCCTGCCGGCTGTGTCCCCTGGTCCCCTGGTGTCCGCTGAGCTCTGCCGGGGACGGTGGGCACTGGGAGGTGACACCTCTCCTCTCCAGCCTTCTGATGGGGAGCTTCAGGCAGCTTTGAAAACAGAGCAGGTGTAAACAGGGTGGAGGCAGACTTTGAGCCCTCTCGAACTGGCGCTGCCATGCCGGGGCATGGGTAAACAAGTTTTGGGCAGCTGCAGCCCAGCAAGCTTGCATTTCCTGTGCCTTCTCGTGTGGGGGGTCCTGGGTGTCCCCCATGTCCCAACCCTCCTCATTTTCGCACGGCTTGTGGTCTCCTGCCAGGGGCAAGCAGAGCCTGGCCAAGGGCCGGGCTCAGCAGGGTGGCCTATGGCTCCCAGCAGAGCTCCCCACTGAGGACCTCTGCGCACGGTCGGCCAGCACAGAACACGGCGTTAGACCTGCCAGTGATATAATTTAAGCTTTGTCCCACCCCAGCCAGCTGCAGGGGTCCTCGGTCCATACACCCCCCCCCATACGTGGCCGGTGAAGCAGCACACCCACGGGGATGCCCTGTGGGGAGGATGGAAGCCAGGAGGAGGGTCTGGTTTTGTTTTTTTCCGGCTCTCCAGCCTGCAGCACGCACAAGCAGTTAATCCCAGGCCGTGCAGAGCTGGCTGCTGAGCTGGCTGCTTACCTGGCTGGAGCAGCGCCTGGCAGAGGGAGGGACAAGGGCACGGCTCTGCACCTTGCCAGGGCAGGCATCACTGCAAAAATATTTGCTGGAAAAAGTGCAGCTCCACCCCGAGGAAAACTGGGGCCGGGAGCGCAGCCGGCTCTGGGTTTGCAGACGGAGGGTGGTGGCGAGGGAATGCGTGCGGCTGCAGGGAGTCGAGGACGTCCACCCGCTCCCCTCGCAGCCAGGCGTTGCCCAGCACCTCCACTCGGCACCGCCGGGCTCACCCGAGGGTGCCGGGCAGGGACGGGTGGGATCCTGTTCGCGGGGGAATCCCGGCGCGCCGGAGGTTGGGGAGCCCTCGCCGCCTCAGTGGGCAGCCATGGGCCGCTGGGGGGGCCCCAGCAGCGTGCTGGCCTGCCTGCTTCTCCTGCGCCCGCTGCCCTCGCCAGCCTGCCCCGCTGCCTGCCGCTGCTCCTCGGGCGAGGTGGACTGCAGCGAGCACGCCCTCCGCAAGGTGCCACAGAGCCTGTCGACCAACACCAGCGCCCTGTGGCTTGGCTACAACTTCATCACCGTGCTGGGGCCGCGCTCCTTCCCCCCGCTGCCGGGGCTGCTGCTGCTCAGCCTGCCCCACAACCGCCTGGAGCTGATCCACAGCCAGGCGCTGGTGGGGCTCGGGGCGCTGCAGGAGCTGGACCTCAGCAACAACTACTTAACTGTGCTGAACCCCGAAACCTTCCTGCCCCTCACCAGCCTGGCCACGCTCAACCTGGGCAGCAACAGGCTGAGGGAGCTGGATCCTGGGGTGCTGCACGCCCTGCCCCAGCTCCAAGCCCTCCTCCTGCAGGACAACCCCTGGGTGTGCAGCTGCGGCATCCTGCCCCTCTGGCGCTGGCTCAGCCACAACAGGGAAAAAGTGCGAGGTGAGTGCCCAGGGGACCGTGTCCCCAAGCCCCCCACCCGCTCCATGCTGGCTGGCCACCCCATTGAGGCTGAGGCAGGAGCCAGCACCCTGGCGGCTAGCCGGCCGTGGGCTTGCGTGGTCGGTGCCCGTGGGGGTACAGTGAGGTTCCCCAGGAGCCGTCCTCAGGCCATGGCAGTTTTTGTGTCTGCTTGGGGGGATGCATCCCCGGGTCTGGTACCTGGCGCCCACCCTTGGTCCTCGGTCACCAGCAGGGATTACCTGGAGAGGAGGGCTGGGCAATGTCCCAGCGCCGGGCACCCAGCGCTGTCCCCAGCAGTGGCACCAGGCCTGCCATGTTGAGGGCAAGGCATGCTGGGCCATGGGCACCTGAGGGGGCAAGAAGAGCCTGGGTGTCAGGGTGGGCATCGCCGCTGACCCCAGCCAGGACTCGGTGCCTTCAGCCCCTTCCCCAGAGCCTTCATGAACATGGGTCTGATCTGGCATTTCTACCCCTGTGAACCTCGCTGAGAGACAGCTCTGCCAGCAAGGTCTCTCCCTCCGCTGCCACCCACTCCTGCTGGCTTCCAGCTTGGGTGCATGGCTGTCACTTGTGCTGGTTGGGACCTTCTGTGGCATCTCCAGGCTGGCTACTCACTGCTCCCCACATCCGTCCCCTGGGAACCAGGCCCACCACCTTGCCTGCCCCATCTACCATCCTGCCCCAAACCTATTTTCCAGTGCCCCCTCCAGCATTGTGCCTGCCTCCCCATCCCATCCCACTCCCCATGGTGCGGGACATAGATGAGTCCTGGACCCTCACTGCTCCCCTTCTTTATACCCTGCCCTGGGCCATCTTGGTCAACCTGGCCCCTGTCCTCCTGCCCGGGTCCTGTCTGTCCCGCACAGACCTGCCATCCCCTCTGTCCTTGACACTTGCCTTGTCCCAGCTGCCAAGTGTGCCCATCAACACTGCTTTTCTCTTCCAGAGAAGAGTTTGCTCCTCTGCAGAGTCCCAGAGCAGCTGAACAAGTACCCGATCATGGCCTTCGAGAATGAGTCCTTCAGGCAATGTCAGGAGACCTCACTGTCCGCCAGGCACTACATCGCCTTCTTGATCATTGGGCCTTTCTCCTTCATGGCCAGCATATTCTTCTGCACCTGCATGGGCTCTGTCATAGTGGTTTACCACAACCTGTGCAAGGAACCCCACTTCTGGAGGAGACCCCGCATCTGCAGGGGCCGCTGTGGCAGGGTGACCAGGCTTTAGCCCTGGGCACTCTGTGGTCCGTGCTCTTCTCCAGCTGTCTGCACTCCCCTGTTGCCGACATTTCCCTGTGGACCAGTGAGAGGATGCTCTGTTCCTAGAAATCGCTTTTCTTCATCCTCCCAGTCCCCCGAGATGATGCCAAGCTCCCTCTGCCCCGCTGCTGGGGGGGAGCAGCCTCCAGCTCAGCTCCCCTGCAGGGCACGGTCTGACCGCAGCTGCTCTCAGTGTTTCGGGAGGCTCCCACAGACCACCCTCAGACCTGCACACCCCCTTCCTGGGAGCAGGGGGGCAGGTGATGCTTCTCCTCCAGCTCACCCTGACCCTGCTGCCCAGGGGCCTCCGTGTGCATTTCAGGGTGACCTGTATGCCTCTGTGTGCCTTTTGTGCGTCCTGGGAGCCCACGTGTGCATCTCAGGACACACCATATTCCTCTGTGTGCCTTTCAGCACAACCCGGGAGTCTTCATTTGCCTTCTGGTGCAGCCCAGGAGGCTCTGCGTGCCTTTCAGTTTGCCCCAAAGCACTCCTCGGGCCTTTTGGTGCCCCCAGCACTCCCCATCTGCCCTTCACTGACCCCAGCAGCCTAGGCGTGCTATTCTGTGCCCTCCAGACCCCTTCCTTGGCTTGGCTTTTTGTGCATCCAAACGCCATCCGTTTGGCTTTCTGTGTCCTGACAGGCATTGGTTTGCCTTTTGGTGTGCCCCAGAGCTCTCTATGTGCCTTTTTGTGCACCTTTTGTGCTTTTGGGGCACTCCAGAGCCTCCATGGGACTTTCAGAAAGCCCCAGACCCCTCCGTGTGCTGCCCAAGGACAAGGCAGGTTGCAAAATACTTCTTTTGATAGTTGTTTTTTCCTTAAGACAGGGCTGATGGTGCTGAGAAGGCTCAGCCAACAACCAAGACCTAGGGTGAGGCTGAGGTATGGGGTGGAAAGAGATGAAGCCTCGAGGTCCCACTGATGTGGTTTGGCAATGGGGCTGCCAAAGGGTGGGTGAGGCTGCATGGTGGTTCTTCCCCCAATAGCTTTTCCCCTAGGCTAAAGCTCATCCAAGGCCAAGGTCTACGGTTAGCTCAGTGATGGGAGTGGAAACAAAAAAGCCCGTGTGGGTTTACAGCATGGAGGCTGCAGCCCTTGCTGCCGCCTCACCTCCCATCGCCCACAAAAAGGGGCCGGGGCTGCCCCTACATCTCCTCGCCCTGCCGCCTCCTGCCCTTCCCTGCAGAAACGCTTCTCCACTGCATTGCATGGAAATGCTTAGCGAGCGTACTGGGAGATGGCCTGGAAGGAGCTGGGGCTGTGCTCCAGAGGAAAGCACAACTGGGGTGGCAAAAGCATCTCTCAAGGAGGAGCAACAGCCCTTTCTGGCATGAGTTCTTACCCATTGCAAGGCGTTAAGAGCCACAATAAGATGACTGTGGCCACCAGCCTCCCCCTGTTCAATCTCTTGCCCATGCAAGAGCTGCAGGAAAAGCCAGCGACGTGGCAGGGCACAATGCATCCTTTGGCAAGCTCCTGGCAAGGGCTATATAAACCGTGCAGAGAATAAACCAAATGTCGCCTCAGTTGTCGCTTGCTCCTATTTTTATTTTCAAGAGAGAAACCAACCCAATGTGCTGCCACACTGCTCGATTCCCACTCGGCTCTTCCTGCGGTGCCTCTCCCCAGGCAGGGGTGCGAGGGCTGCGGGGAGCTGGCGAAAGCGGCAGCTCCTCCAGTGCTACCCCAGCCCTGCCCCCGGGGTGGCTGCAGGACCTCCGCCAGGATCAGCCGCTTGCACGGCGCCCTTCCCAGGAGCAATCCCAGCTCCCCCAGACCCTCTCTAGTGACAGCACTCTGTCCTTCCCGAGAAGGCCTGGGCTTCCCATTTGGAGTTAGGACCTCGCTTGTCAGCCCGCATGGCCACCTGAGCCCCACTCCTCCTCCCAGATCGTCCCGAGGCTGAGACCCCCGTGGAGGTTGGGCTGGTGGTCACAGCACATGGGGAGCATGCTGTGAATGAGTCATGTTGCTTCATTTCAGCCCAGGGGAGCTGCCTCTCTGTTTTGCAGATCCCTCGGGGCACCTCCCTACAGATGGGCTGATGTGCAGGGACCTCCCCAGATGCCTTCATCCCTGCAGCCGGTCCTCTGTTCCCAAAGGCCAGCCCCACTGGCAGTGCCCCACGCTGGCTCCCAGGAGCTGGGGAGCACAGCAGTGGCAGGGGACTGTTCTCCCCCGGATGGAGGTGGCTGAGAGCCAGCTGGCATGGTGCTGGCTTTTGGACAGTTTCAGACTGTCCCCGGCCCCCCGCTGCCTGGCCTGTCCCCCTACACTGGCTGTTCAGGCTGTCCATCAGCCTGGCATCCTGGAATGGTGGTGCCCCTTCTCTCCCAGTCTTCCCTACAGCTCCTGGCCTTTCTCCCTGCCGACTTCTCCGTCCCTCCCCCTTTTATTATTTGCAAACCCTGCAGCAGTGCTGGGTGAGGCTCTGATTCAGCACGGGGCTCCCTGCCAGCTTCGCCAGAAGGCAGAGATGGAAAGAGGCACATGGCACCGCAATAAACCACTTCATGATCCAGTCTAGACTTTACTTAGCTCTTGCAAAAACTTGGTATTAATGTTACATTGACGTATAAAGTAGAATGGGTCCAATTTCTCAGCTGGAGCGAGATGAACTTGATGGAGCCACTGCAGTCAGTGGGATGATGCTCACAAACCTCAGCTGCCATCTGAAAATCCTGCCTGCAAAGGCTGCCGACCCCCCCGGGGGAAGCCCCATCTGCTCGGCTGGGGCAAGGAGAAGGCAGTTCATGCTGCTGGGGCTTGGTACCACGTTGCAGGTGGGTTTTCCGCCTTCGCAGGAGGCAGGATGCGACGTTGCCCGTGCGTGTGCTGTAGCTGCTCATCACCAGCCCGGCTGGTGCCAGATGCTTCCCTGGCGCTGGTGTCTCCGCACCCGCTCGCAGTGCCCATGGGGAGGGTGCTCAGGCATGCGGGCACATATGCTTGAGGGGAGGAAGCTGTGGGGAGGAACGGCATCAGCCTGTCTCGTTTGGTTCCCTTCTCCTGAACTGGGATCCAGTTTCCACATCTCCAGCTTCAGGCAGATGCAGCCATGTGAGCTGGGGCTTCAGGGCTGCCGTAGGAGCCGCTGGCAAGCTTGAACTGCCAGTGAGTGCGGCAGAGAAGCTGCCAGTGCCTGCCGCGGTGCCCCGACACTACGAGCAGGCTGGGTGGCTGCTGCAGACACTGCAGCAAACAGCAAGCCACAGCTTTCCTTGCCGGCAGCATCTTTCCTTGCACTGCTGGTACTGAGGCAGTGTGGAGCTTGGCTAAAGGTCAACGCAACCGTCCAGATCCGTTTGCCGTGGAGATGTTCCTGGCCAGGAGAGCCATGGTGTGAGAGCTATGTGCTGGCCGTGGCCAAGTCCTGGGGATGTCTTCTGTGCAGGAGAGGTGGGGAGCCAGGACCTTGGCTGACAGCTTGTTACAAGCTCCAGAGTACCATGTTTAGCACAGGAGCATGGGCTGCAGGGCTTGGAGCACTCCTGCTGCAAACAGACCACGTACAGGAGCCAAGTCATAGCCACAGGCTGATGGCAGGGAGGAACAGGGGGTTCATCCCCTGGGAGGAGCAGAGCACACCTCTTCCAGCCCCTGTTGCAGAGGCGGGGGTCACTCGGCACAACAGGAACACGTGCCCAACCTGCTGAACTGCGCCGGCCGCTCTGGCCGCTCGGGACCACGAGCACGTTGCACCAGAGCCCTCCAGGGTGGTGGGAAACGTGGGGCACACGTCTGAGGGGCCATGTGTGCACTGAGAAGCCTGAAGCCTGCAAAGTGAAGCACGTGTTTGTAGTCTGGCACCAGCTCTTCCCTGCTACCGTGGGAGAGCAGGCACCATGTGCCTTTCAAAGTCCTTTCCCCTTGCACGTAGCCAGTCAGTGGTGATACTGATTATCAACAGCACTGGTTGGAAGCAGTTATCTCTGTACAGTGAAATCCAAACCGTGTCCTGGTTCTGCTGTGCATTCTGGGGCACGAGCATGGCAGCAGGCCTAGGAAGGGAGGGAGATATACAATGAAGTCACTGTGTATGGATGAAGGATGCTTTCCTCCCATCTCACCCAGAAGAACCCATCAGTGTCCCTTGAAAGGCAGTCCTGGCTGTGCCTTCCTACTGTGTTGGGCAAGGACTGATGGCCCTCGGGGACAAGGTCACACCACAGTGCTGACTGAGGGGTCGGAGAGGTTGAGCTGGCCGGTGATGTCGGTGGGATGATATTGCTGCAACACACAAATACACAGACAAGGAGAAAGAAGTGTTAGGCAGTTCTGGCACTTGCCCCCGCCTCTACTTACATCCCATGTGTCCCTACAGGATATCTCTTGGGGGTGATGCAACGGCCCGAAACCTGCTGCTGGCTGAGGCCCCCTTCCCAATGCAATCCAAGCTTGTGCAGAGGTCGTTGCAGACACTCTCCAAGCACCCTACAGCTGGGCAGGGAGGACGCCCAGGAGCGCGGCGCAGCCTCTGCGGAGCGTGGCAGCCGCGTCGCCGGCTGAGCGAGCCCCTCTCTGCTCTGGGAGAGCTACAAGACAAAGGCTGTGACTCATCGGCCCAGCCCACGGCTGAACCTGTGTTTGGAGGGTCTGGCTGGGTTTCGGCATCTCTCTGGTGCCAGATCAAGCTGTGCTTTGAGGCCAGGGCGTTTCACCTCTGTGCTTGAATGACTCTGCTTTGACTATCCTTTCATGCAGGTGAGGAGATCTGCAGTGTGGTTGACTTGTGATAAACTGTAGCGTCAATTGCTAATGTGAAAGTGCAGCCTGTGTTGGGGATGTGGCCTGGATTCGGGGTTCTGCGCTCCTTGCGGGTGGGGGTGCTTGGCAAGCGCTCGCTGGGAGAGACCTCCCCAGCCACAGTCCCACCAGCAAGCAGATGGAAAGAGCAGAAATACCCTTCAACGGGCAAGAAAAAAAAGAAGTCCTTCTTCCCCAGGCAGGGATTTACAACTGGGCAGTTATTTTCTCCCTTCCTCCTTCCATACTCCCTTCCTCTCCCAGTTCCACTCTCTTAACTCCAGACCCTGAACTGGAAGCCCTGTCCAGCCCTGCGGCAAGACTGGGTGGCACGGAGCATCTTGCACTGCTGTCTGGGGACCTAAATCGGTACCGGGGCAGCAAAGGGTCTCGGTGCGTCTTGCGTGCTGCAGCGCGGACTCTCTCCAGTGACATTTGCCCGGCCCTGGCACCACGCTACCCAGGGGGGCTGCCATTTTGGTGGGCTCTGGGGGGGGCTCCTCGGTGACAGCATTTTACCTGTCTTGCGTTGGTCAGTGGTGACCGTGGCCCCCCCGCGGTGCTGCCGGCGGCTCTGGCACTGTGGCTACCCTGCGTGGCTCTACACCCTGCCTCCTGCCACGGGGAGGTCTGGGGTTCCCCCGAGCATTGCATGGGGTCCTCGGGGCTGCCCTCCTCTGCCCAGTCTTGTGCTTCACGAGGAACCCTCGGTGGGGAGCTGCTGGGGCGGGGCAGGAGCCAGCATGCTCCCGTCTCTCCGGTACCTGTGCTGGGGACGTGCTGACACCCGGGGAGCATCTCATGGGATCGTTCTTTCATTTAGGGGACTAGCTAATATTAAAATGGAGCCTCTGAGAAATCCCTTGCTGTGGCCTTGCTTTGCTAAGCGGCAACACCTCGTTGCACAGAGAACGACAGAGGTGACCCTGAAGCCGCTCTGCCGCCCTGGGGGCAGCTTTGTGTAGCTATTCATCAGTCCAACAGAAAATGCCCCTTTCTCCCCAGAATGGGTGCAGCTGCCCCCTCCTTGCAAAAATATCAGGATTCCAGCTAAATGCAATCTTTCCTTTCCGTAGCAAAATGGCCGGGAGGCATGTGCTTGTGGGATGGGGCTTGATTCCGGCAGGGAGGAGAGGCGACTGGGAAAGGGAGAGGCTGGGTGACTCACTGGTGGAGAAGAAGGAGGAACTTGAGATACAAAAAGGAACGGGCAGAAGAAAAGTCCTTTGTTCAATATCCTGCCCGATGCAAGCAGGGGGGCGGGGGGGAAGCGATGTGTGCATGCGTGTGTGCATGTGCCTCGGTGCACGTGTTCGTGTGGCTGCTGCGGTGGAAAGCTGGAGGTCTAGCAGGGCAGGTTGGGGCATTCTGGCCTCTCTGCACAGCTCTGGGGGTGGGAAACGCTAAAATAACCAAGCGAAGTGGGGAATTTGGCCAGAAAAATTAAAATACAAGAGCATGGCTTTTGATTTGAAAGCATATCTCCTCCAATCACAGAGTTATCACAGGGTAACATTCTCATTTACTTTTTTTGTGTAGAGTTCATGCATGCAATTTTTAATAATAAAAATTAAAAAAAAAAAGGAAAAGAAAAAAAGCAAGAAAACGGTTATATCAAAACTATGTTAAAGTAGAACTAATGCTAGAAGCACATATCAGTAATTTAGGGTAAATTATGTTACAGGGATGGTGCAATTATCCCCAAACCAAACATTATAAAGCCAAGAAATTAATCAATATTAACTGTAGAAGAGACTCAAACATGTTAAGGTATGGAAGTGAAGTGAAGGCACCAAAAACTTTAAATGACAACCAGGAAGAAAATATAGACAAGAACTCAATATGTCTTTAAAAATGACTTCAACCTAATCTGGGCTTATACAGTAGTCCCTGGCTGGTGGAAGATTTTCTGGAAGAATTTTACGTTTTGGTTTTTCTTTGTTTTGTAATTAAAAATTAGGATTCCAGCTAAATGCAATCTTGCTGTAGAAAATGTCAACTTTCCTTAAAAAAAAAAAAAATCAGTTGTCTTTGACCTACATTTGGTTCTTTTGGGCCAAAACCTAGGTTCTTTTTCAGCCAAGAAGCGTTTGGCTTTGGGACGGCTGATCCTTCACTGAAAAGGTGACCTTTTCCATGAACCCCCTCGGTTCTCAACCAGCTCTGGCACCATCTCCATGGCTGCAGGGCGAGCATCGCCTCGCAGCGCCGGGCCCTTGCTTGGCGGTGACATGGGACGTGTGTCATGCTGTGTCTGGGGGGGACGCCCGCGGGCTGGCAGTGTGACTCTGTGGGGGCTGAAGACGGCTGCAGTGGCGGGGCTAAAGGACCTGTGCACCTCGTTACGTGTCTGTACGAAATGTGCCGGCTCGGAAGGTGTCTGTGTGGTTTATGCGTCTCACATGGCTTCTGTGGGGTTGCAGTATCGTGGGTGGCTGCGATGGATGGCAGTACGTCAGCTCTGCGAGTGCTATTCGAGTTGCAGGAGCTGCCTATGGGGAACACATGCATCTCCTCCTGGGGCGGTGGGGATGATGTGCCGCGGAGAGGCTGTGCAGCTCGGGTGATGGTGGGCGCTAGGACGTTCAGAGTGGGGTGGTAGCTTCCCAGGGCTGTCTTGGCTCCATGGTGCCAGCCTGTCTCTCTGGCACTCCTGAGGGACCATTCTGCAGGGCTGCAGAGCAGAATCCATTTTTAAAACTCCCGACAACGAAAAGGAAAGAAGCAAGGCCACCAGGTTTGCGTCTTTCGCTCGCTAGCCAGGAGAGCCCATGGGGCTGGGGTCAGTCTGGCCTTCCAGCCCCATGGGCTCTCAAGCCTTGCCCATCTGAGACCTGGTGCGGGCCCGCGGCTCTGCCGAGCATCATGAAACAGAGCACCTCGCTGCTTTCTCGTCTTTACAAGGACCCCAGGCAATGTGTCCCAGCATGCTACATACTCATGGGGCCTTCCACAGCAGGAGGGCATTGGGGTCTCTGAGCCAGGGCTGCTGCATGGAAGCGGAGGGCACCAAATGGCAGGCTGTGACATGAGCTGGTGGCAGCACCCTCCCGCTGGCTGCTCAACCTGCAGAGCAACCAGCAGGTCTGCCCAACATCATGACAAAGCTCGCTCCACCATGGACCTCCTGCAATAGCTGGACCTTGGACCTGCTAGCCTCCATCTTGGCCGCGTTGGCTTGGATGCTGACCCCGCTAGCCTGTTCTTGACCCAGCTAGCCTGGTTCCCTGGGGAATGTGTCCTGCGACAGGCTTCCTGGGCAGCGGGGCATTGCTGCCGATAGCTGCCTCGCAGGTGCAGCTGCCCCCAAAGTGGGGGCCATCTTCTGGGACGAGTGGGGCCATCTCCTTCCACAACTCGCCTGTGAGCAACGTGCCAAGAAGAACATGGCTGGGACCCAAAGCCCAGGGAGCCCCATGCCCTGCTGGTCCCCACCGGGCGAGGGAAGGGGAGAGCACGGCTCCACTGCTCGCCCATGGGACCTCTGGTGCCGATGACCCCTGGACCTGGTCAGCTCAGGGCACTGAGGGGTGCTCCTACCCTGGGGCAGAGAGTGCTGTGGAGTGGTGCGGCGTAGGGTGGATGCCACACCACGGAGCAGGATCAGGCCCAGGATGCTTCCCCAAAGAGGGAGCGATGTGGGAGGTACCAGGAGTGCCACACACCAGCTGCCCCGTTGTTCTTGGGTTCTCCCCATCTCTTGTGCCCACCGCGGGCACTGGTCGCCCCAGGTGCCCACTGCACCGTGATGCTCCTGTTCTCCCAGGACAGGACCCCTTGGCTTCCTAACCGTGGAATGGTTCAAACACAACAAAACAGGGGGGTCTACTCAGGACGTACTGAGGGTCCCCCCAGCAGATCTTTCTGCAATCTTTTCTCCCCTTTTTTCTGTGCATCCCACCTGTCCCTCCTCCTCCTCACTCTTCCCTCCTTCTCCCCCCTGCACTATCCACCCCATTGCTGTCTCCTCTCCCCTCATAGGGGCTCAGGCCACCAAGTCACAACCTGCATCCTTCCTGCAGAGCTTCTTGGGGGGTGCAGCAGTGGAGAGGGGGGACCCCAGACGTGGGGTATCACTGGGACAAGGTGCTACCCAGGGAGCATGGAGGCAGCGCAGGAGACGACAGGGATGCCCGTCTTCCCTGTGGGGTATGGGGGGTGAGTGGGGAGAGCGTGGGTCCCCCCACCATGCCTGCCAGGCCTCGAGGTGACAGCGAGAGGAGCACTTTGTGTGAGACGGTGGCAGCTGAGCCCGGCCGAGGGCTCAGACGTCCCCGGGGCTGTGTCCCAGGGGTGCTCCAGGAGCTTCTCGGGATGGAGCCTGCATTGGTGTCAAAGGCAGCCGCCTCCGTTTCTCATACAGACCCGTGGCCCCGAGACCCCCTGCGATATCGCATGCTGCTCCCCGAGGCACCCCAAACCTGCGGCCAGAGACAGGTCACCCCACCATGGGGGGCCACATCTCCCCACGCTGCCACCGTCCCCCCGTCCCCGCCGTGCCTCGTGCCTCGGGCAGCCTGGCGGGGAGCCTGCTCTGAGCAACCCTGGGGAGAAACCCGCTGGTCGCCCTGGGGAGGCGATTTCGGCAAACCCGTCGCGCCGGGAGGTCGGGCAGCAAAACGCAGCGGCCGCCGCCACACGAGACAACAGAGTAGCCACAGTGCAGAGTGTCATACAACAGACGGCAACATGCAGAGGGACACCGGCTCAGTCCGACAGACCAACAGCCCAACCTGACGCTGAAGAGTGTCTGAAGCTCCAGCACGAGCAGACACGTTTGCACATTTGGAAACAGCTGGCTTTAGAGGCAGCAATTTGGAAATTTTCTCTGGTTACGTGAGAGCAGTTTTACTCCGAGGTGGAAAGCACAAGTTTGAACCAAGGCTGGGTCTTTAACAACCTCCTCTTTCAAGCCTTTGCGTCTCTTTTCTGGAGCTGCGTTGCTGCTGACGATAACCAGAGACAGCTGTCACTCCTGTGCCGAGGACTACGTCCCGAATGCTAATCGTCACAAACAAAAATCACATGTAGAGAATGTGACACGCATGGCTCTCAGTGAGGTGACACGGTGCCCAAATTAAATCGGGGTGATCATTTTTAGGCATACAATGACAAACAGGTACAGGAACACTCAGGAACAGAAAAAAAAAAAATGTCATCGGTTTCAAGAGGTCAGCACCGGTAAGGTGAGCAAAGCACAGAGAGGAACATCAGAAATCATCCAGGCAAAAAGAAAACAAAAAACAAAACAAAAACTCGGTTGCATCTCCCAACTCATCACAGGACTCCAAGCCACCTCCTGCCTGCCCTCCAGGATCCCAGCATCCTTTCAGGTACACGGGATGACTGACTCACTGACTCACTGACTGACTGGTGACGAACATGAGCTATGCATGTACACTGGCAGCTTCGGGATGGGTGTGTGGCAGTCGATGGGATGGCAGAAGAGAGAAAGAGAGAGAAAGAGAGAGGGCAGAATTGTTCTTCTTCCTCTTACCGTATCCTTGGAGGACCTACGTCTCTTGAAGCTGGAGGCCAGGGTGGAGGTGATGGACCTAAAAGTGGCTTTCTTTTTAGGGTCAGGTTCTGCTCTACCACTTTTTCTATCCTAAAATGAATATGTATAAGTGATTAGATCTCTAGTGTGTTGCTGGAAACGCTAAATCTATTTGAATACTGCCCCGTGTCATGTCCTTCATTTAGGTGAGAAAGCTACTGGAGGTGTCCTGTCACTCCCAGTCCTCCAAGGGCCTCCGTGACCCACGGCTCCAGCACGGCCGCCACACTGCTACAGCTATGGGGCTGGCCTCGCATCTGGAGCGCTGGAAACCCCTCTGGGGAGTAGCCCTGCTCTCCTGGGTGTCTGCGTCCAGGCCGGCACAGCTGACCTCGCTTCCTGGGGATGCTCTGCCTGGCGCCCTGCCCCTCGCTTCCACCGCTAGCCTGGCTAGACCGAGAGGTGAGATGCTGCACCTACCACTAAAAAACCAAAATTTGCTCAGGGCCTTTTCTGAGGCTGAATCCTAGTGCCACAAGAGAGAGAGAGGACTGCATTGAAAGAGAAGTCATTGTATGAATAGTCTGTAAAAAAAGGTATTCAAAAATTTAAATGATGCAGTTGTGCAAAGCCGAACGTGGTTGTTGTTGTTGGTGGTGTTTTTTTTTTCCAAAGTAAAACGGGTTAAAAAATAAAAGGAAACTGGAAGAAAAAGAAAAGGAAAAAAAAAAAAGGAAAAGAAAGGGAGGAGGCAAAGCGTTAGCGCTATGATGTCATCGGGGTCGGGATGAACTCAAAGAGAAACAGAACCGAAAAATGTAGCCATTGGTGTTAGCGAGTCGGACCTGGTTAGCGCAGGCTGGGAGCACCAGCCGCCATGGTGCGGGGGCAGCGAGCCGTGGGGACCGGCCGCGCTCTGCGGCGGGCGCTGAGAACGATTCCTCCCCAATTGCTTTCGTGCCAATGAGTGTGACCTTTCCGACGGGGGACGGAGTGACCAGGTCTGGCTCTGCTACCGCACGGGGGTAACCAAAATGTATCCCGCTGGTGCGTAGAGCATGCTCGGGGATACATTTGCTCCTCCTTCTCAGTTCTCTCTTTTGCGGACATGCACAAACGGAAAGGAAAGCAAGATGAATGGAATGAAATGTCTTTTTCTTCCATGGCATCTCAGGAAATAGCCATGGCAAAACTGTGATCCCAAAAACCATTATTTTTGTTTGTTTGTTTTAACAAATAAATCTTTCCACTTGCCTACCTTCTAGCAATGTACCAGATACTAGTGCTCTGACGTTTCCTCCTGTGGAAAAGTCTTACAATGTCAAACGGCTCTTTACCATGAGGCTGTTTACCCCCACAGGGCAGCATGCTTTGCTCACAGTCCCACAGACTCTGCCCAAGGACCCAGTGCAGTATTTTCTAGAAGGTTGGCAAGTGAAAAATGGCAGTGCGACTAGTGTGCTCTGTCCCAGCAGCCTTAACCCCCTCGGTGCTGCTGCTTTTTGGAAGCAAAGGGGGAAAAAAAAAAAAAAAAGAAAAAAAAATAGAGAAATGGCTTTTCCGAGACTCTTATCAGTAAGCTGAACCCAGCGAGCTCTCAGGATACAGCAGCCCGGCCTCATGCTTCCCCTCGCTGCTCTCGGGCAGGTCGCTCCACCCGGGCAGCCCACCCGCACGCCCCAGCCAGCGCTGCTCCCACAGGGCCACTGCTCCGGGCTCATTTTGGGGTCCCCGAGACTTGTTCTCTCTCTTTCATTCACTGGCTCTGCTGCGAACAGCAGTCTCCTTTAGTCGCCTAAAGGATCTCTTGCTCTTTGAAAGCCGGTGTGCTTCCCCAAGGAAGAAAAGCAGCCCGGGCATTTCAGAAAGAGCCTCCAGCTGCCCTAAACTGGGGTTTGGGGGCTCCGTGGGGTTCAGCCCCAAAAGCAATGGGGTAAGGGAAGTGTGAGGCTGGTGGCCCACAGATGTGCCTATGGCTCAGTGTCACTGCCAGGCACCACTGACCCTCCCGGGCTCCCCCGCCTGAGCGGCACGGAGGTGTTTCAGGGAGGGGAGAAGCCAAGGAGAGCAATGGCCCCACGGAAGGGGCCCGGGGGAGCCTCGGCGCTGACCGGCGCTGGCATTGCTGGCTCCCGTGTGGGGAGACGTCCTTGTCTCCAGATGACAAGAGCACGCACCACCTCCTTTTGGAGTCGGTCCCGGGTATGACAAGGGCTACCACACCACCGGGGAGTGGGCAGGGAGGGGGAGGCGATGGAAACCATCCCTGGAGCATTTTTCCACCGGAGCACCGGCCGGGGTTGCTCAGCGGCAGCAGGTTAACCCTCCCGTCTGCTGGTGAGCGTGGCCGGAGCCGAGCAGCAGGGCAAAGCACCTGCAAAGGGAGCTGCGCCGGCACTGCTTGCTCGGCCAGGGCAAGACGTGGCTCTGGCACATGGTCCCCAGCAGAGTCAAGTCCCTGTCCCAAGCACCGTTGGGGGCAGTTGGGCCAGGTCTCTGTCCTGGTCGGAGCTGTGCACAACACCTCCCGGGAGAGACGGCATCGGCCAAGGGCAGCTCCCAGGGACAAGGCAGGGACCCTACCCTACAGCTTGCTAGGCCCCCAGTAACCGCAGCTGGAGTTACTGGGGGGCAGGGTGGCAGGACAGAGGGCCCCATGCTAATCCACAGCTCTGCATTCACTGATTTGGTGAAGGAATGGAAAACGCACCTGTTGGAGATTTGCTCTAAAAACGGTTTGTCCTACCTGCAGGTTTTTCCTCCACACATTAACGGCCGCAAACGCCAGCTGCATCTGCTTCCTCCGCGCGTCCTTATGCCTTTTGTAAGCTATTTCTATGAATATTAAAAATATCCCGGCAACAATACCTCCAGCCACCAGCATAAACACACCTGAAATAAGCAGGAAAGTTACAGGGGGCAATGGAAATTGCACCATGACACTTCATTTCTTCTGTATCGCACTCGGCAACAGGAGAATCTGGCAACCCAGGGTCCCCTTGGCCCCCCGCCATCCCCCCACAGTCCTGGAGGGGCCAGGGAGGTGAACCAGCAGAGCAGGGCAGGCGCTGCAGCTTGGGCACCCAGGGTGATGGGCAGTAATGTGATGGGGCGCTGGATGTCCGTGCAAGCTCCTGTCAGTTGGGCACAGGGCACCGGCTGTGCTGCAGCGACGCTGGGGGCAGGCACTGAGCACCAGGGCAGACCCCGTCCCCTGGGGCTGCAGGGTTGTTTGCACCAGAAACCCAGCTCTGGTGCTCCCGTTCGGCTCATCGGGAAGGACAGCCGTGCACAGAGCTCTCTGTGCTCTCCTCGGCCGGCTGCAGCCCTCGAGGCTGACATTTTGGGAAAGGTGTCTTGAGGAGATGGAGCAAAGTGCCCCCTCCCTCGGTGCCTCTGCCCTGGCCCGTGGTGCCGGTGAGGACGGGGTCCCATCGGACACCCCTCATCCCGTGTCACCACGTTGGCTGAGTGAAGGACCGGCAGCACCGCGTGGCTGCAAAGGGAGAGCCCGCCTGGGGGAACTCGCAGTCTTTGCAAAGGGGGACCAAGAAAAAAATCCTCTGTACGGATTGTCCTCCTCCTGCCCCCTGCCCCCTGCCCAGCGCCAGCCGGGACATGCTCCTCAGGGCTGGGGGGCTGCCCCTCGCCGCCAGCTCCCTCCTGCAGCAGGGTCCTCACTCGCCTCCACGGCCGCTCTCGCCTCCCCCGAGGTGCTGCTCCCCTCTCTCTGCCTTGGCGACAGCTCTGATTTCACTGTGACAGCCGCAGTTTGGCCAGAGCAGAGGGAGGGGAGCAATGTTCAAAGCAGGACAGCCCCACTGATGAGAAAGCCACCCCAGGGAAGGTGGGGGAAGCTTCGCGGAGCTGTTTCAGACAAGGTGGGATTGGAGCCCAACACAGCGGCCTCCCAGCGCTAGGAAAGCACAAACCCAGAAGAAGCAGAGCTTTGGCCTGAGAGGAGAGCCCCGGAGAGGAGAATGTCTTGAGCGAAAGCAGGCTACCCAGCGAAGAGGAAGAAAGAGGTTTGCAGAACAAACCTGCCATATTTTCAAAGGTGAGTGTTGCTGGGGCATTGCTACGGGAATCACACTCCTGATACCTCACCCAAGTCTTGTCCAAATCCTCCATGAAGCCGTTCTCGTGGGACCTGAAAGCACAAGGAGACAGGACAGAGCAGTCACTGGGGGCCAGCCGCAGGCAGCTGGGGCACATGCTCTTTGTGCCTTCACGCCCTCCGTCCTAGGCCCCTGCGCTTGCCTGCAGCCTGCAAACACACAAACCCATGGTGTGTGTGTGCGCGCGCACGCCCGGCTGATTGTGTGTGCGCGCGCACGCATGTGCATGGATGGCGTCTGCATAGAGAGAGCGTGTGTGGCCTGTCTGTGGTGGCTGCCTGCACGGCCCGCGTTTGCACGCTGCCCTGCGCGCAGCCGGTGCTGCCGCGAGCCACGTGCCCGGTGCCCCGGGTGGGAGGAGGCATCCACAGCTGCCGGGTGCCGCGGCCCCGTGTCGGAGAGCCGGAGAGCTGGCCAGCTGCTGCCAAAAAGAGCCATGTGTAAGCTTGGTTCTCAAGGGGGAGGAACGGAGCTGATGGGTGCCCAGGGGGAGGCTGCAGGTAGCTGACACGAACCACATCCCCAGTGCCCTCCTGCGCAGTCCCCCCACCTGCCAGGGCCACTTGGGAGCTCAGGCAACGCTGGAGCCCAGTCCTGTCTGGTGACCGCCAGCACCCTCTAGATCAGGGCAGGGGCAAAACTGCTGCTGGCAGCTCCCTGCTCTGCACGGCAGGGGCTGGGACACGCCAGCAACCTGGTGTCACTGCTTGGGAGGAAACAACCCATGTCCCCACAGTGCCCGTCTCTGCCTGAAGAGCCAGTGGGGAGGGAGGTGGGCACAGAGCACACGTCCCACCACGGCTCCCCCTGCGCTTTCCTCCCTCGTGTTCCCCACCGCCTTCCTGGGCCACCTGTAGCCCTGGGCTTCCCCATCCTCTCCCAGGAGGACACCCAAGGGCTCCTGTTTTCTCTCCAGGCTTCTCACGTAGTTGTTGTCCCAAATCCCATCTGTCCCGCTGCCACCCATCCCCATGGTAAGACCACCCCACAGATGGGGTCTCATGGCTCCCTATGTTACCCTGGGTCCTGCCTGTGTCTTCCACATCCCGCCCATCCTCTCTCTCAGGCCTTTCATCTCCGCATCTTGGGCAGGACCCTGGTGGCTCCTGACCCTGTTTCTACGTCAAATTAATCTCACATGTCCCCCTCCCTCTACTTGCTGCTTCCCAGCTACCTGTTACTCCATCACCACACTCCTCTGTCTGCAACAAGTGTGGCATTGCTGAGCTAATACAAGGAAGTCCCTTTTTACCCATAGTATCAGAGTGACTTGTGGCACCCCACGCTGCAGGCTAATGCTGGTATAAAAGCCTTAGTTGGACTCAGCAGGAGTCCTGATACATCTCTGCCTAACAGGAGTAGCCAGAGTTGAAAGAAAGACCCCTGCAAGATCAAGCCAGGGCAGTGCAATGCTGTCGGCCAGGCTGAGCTCGCAGGGTGATGCAGGGAAATGGCAGCACCCCTGCCTGCTGCTGCAGCCCGCACCCTGCTCACAAGGACCTGGTGCTGGACGGCCCCAAGGCTGCTCTCTGCCAGCTTTGCCTACGCTTCTGCCGCTGAGCCCGGCTCCTGCTCCCTGCCCTGCGCCGCTCTGCCCTCCCACCAGCTCTGTGCTGCTTCCCCAGCCCTGCGAGCCGGACCTCGGGCTGCGGGTGCCCACCCCGGTCGCTCAGGCACATCCCCTTCATCAGGAGTGACACGGCAGCCCCCACAGCCTCTGTCCCTGCAGAGGGTTTGGAGGGGAGGGTGGCAGTGCCTGGCACGAGGCTACTTGCGTGCTAACACATGCAGCATTTGGGGCAAGACCCATGCCAAGAGCTGTGTACGGACTTGAGGATGGCCAGGGAGACGTTCTGCTTCCACGGGCTGTCCTTGCGCATCCCAATCCCGAAGCCGGAGCGGAAGAAAAGCTCCCCCGTCGTCACCAGGTCACACTTCTGGGAGGCTTCGAACTCCAGCACCGCCGAGTCCCAGATGAAGGCGTGGAGCTTGCTGAACACCGAGAGAGGACAGACAGGTAAGGTGGGGCAGCCCAGCTTGTCTGCAGCCACCGTGGGAGTAGTGAGGGTGCTCCCGACCCTAATTTAAGCACTGATTAGCATTACCCTCCTCCCAGCAGGGTCCGTGCTGCTGGAAGGCAAAACTTCGCAAAATTTTGGAGGAGGGGTGTGAGGGGTTTACATGGGATCCAAAGCCACCCAGCCTTGCACAGAAGCAAGTGCAGAGGCCAGAAAGGGAGGCCAAGGCCAGGGCTCCGACTGTGCCTTTCCCCACGCAGACCTTGTACTCTCCATCCAGAGACCTGGTACGCACTAGGACTAGGAAGATCCCACCCAGCACCACCTGGGCAGGTCCCATCAAGCCATAATTTGACTGCAGCTCCCTCCAGGTTTGCATCAGCCCTGCTTGCTCCACCACACTGCGGATCCCTGAAACTCTTCCCAGCATGGCCAGGCAAGGTCACTCACTTGTCCCTCACTGCCTGGATGGCTTCGGCAGCGCTCTCGTAGTTGTGCTTCTCCATATGCCGGTACATGGTGCTCAGCTCCACCTGCCGTCGGAAGTAGATGTCCACCGAGCTCTGCTTCACCGTGGCATAGATGAACTTATCAGAGGGGTTGCGCAGCTGAAAGGCAAGGGCAGGGCTCCTATTTCTTCTCTCCTTCATCAACCAAACTGGCTCACACCAAAGCTGCGTTTCCTAATTTCCCGTCTCCTTCAGGGACCTGTTTCCCAGAGAAGACCTTGATCTCCTCAGCAGAGCTGAAGATGCCATGGGGCAGTGGTTGCTCTGGGACTATGGTGGTGAGGCAGGGGATTCTATGGGACAAGGGACACTGTGGCCCTGAGGATGCAGGAGGCCTGTGAATGCCATGGGGCTGGCAGTGCCGTGGACAGAGGACGCAGTAGGGTGTGGGATGCTGTGGGTCAGCGCTGCTGTGGGGTACATTCCTGCGTGCCTGGACTGATAAGCTGTGGCTGTGTCCTTGCCAGAGCAGGAAATGGGTTTGAGGCATGCTGCTATCTGCTGAGAGTATTGAATGCACCGCAGGGACAATTTCATTAGTTATAACTCATCCATAATGAATCGTTTCCTCGTTGGTTAGTGCAGGCTCTCCAGGAACTGGCAGGTGGTTTGGCTGGGTACGTGCTTTTTCTGGGTACGTGCTTTTTCTGGACAAGTTTTTTTGCCTGCTAATCCCTCCCTGTGTCTGTCCATTCCCACCCAGCGCAGGGGCTCAGACCACCAACAGCAGCCCCAGGCAGAGTTGGCCGGGGCTCGACCCCCCTGGCACAGACCCACAGCCATGTTAAAGCAGGGCTGTGGGTACTACAAGCCACACTAGATGAGCCAGAAGATACCCACTGGAGTCATCTCCTGCATTTCTGCCCAGAGGTGGGTGGGGAAGGGGAAAGCAAGTGAGGGGTCATTACCCGGGGGTCGTTAATGCCCGTAATTCTCTCCTCAGGCCGGTCTAACACCAGGAAGGCTGCCAGGTTGGCAGTGTATGAAGCCACAATGATCATAGCAAAGCCAGCCCACACCATGCCAAGAATACGGGCAGAGAAACTCCGGGGAGCACCTGGGGGGAGAGAGGCGTGATCAGACTGGCACAACAAGGGCTTGACTTGGTCGCCAAAGCCACATGCATCCCACATGAGACCAATGGCAGCTGCAGATCTGCACCATCTACCTGCTCTGCCGATAGATGTGCAAGGAGCTTCTGTATTGCCCAAACCAAGAAAAACCCAGCTCCTTCCAGGGCATGATGTGTCTCACCCTGAATGGATGGGTAACCCTGGGCAGGAGAAGCAGCCCTAGAAAGACCTGTTTCCCATCACAGATGGTGAGGGGTATGGCAGGATGGTCTGCACAAGTGCCACAAGTGTGCCACCCCCAGCATCACTGGATCTCCTACCAGCCTGCTCCAGGGAAGGCTCAGGGGATGAGGTCCCACCCAGGGCATCAGCCTTGCCACAGAGAGAGGCAGTGGAAGAGGACACGGGCTTCTCCCCCAGCCTGGTATCCCCCCCAGCTCAGGGCCAGGGCCGCAGGGCAGAGCATTCCCACTGCGTGCTGTGACGCACCTTCTCCGATGCCGGAGTTCAGCAGGACTCCCCAGGAGAACCACATGGCTGAGGAGAGGGTCAGGGCATCTTCCTCCTCCTCCTCGCTGTTCACTTTGAACCGGCCAAATGGGCTGGAAAACAAAACAGAGAGCTCTTCTCGTATCCCTTATCCTGGTTCCCAGGGCTCTCCACTGTGCCCTAAGTGTCCTGATGCAGCCCTACGTCACTCATCCCTATAGACTGTGACTATGCCCCAAAGAGCTCTTCATCCCTCATGTCCCACTGCCTTGCACGTCCCCTCTGCTGATCTGCAACCCTGTGCATCTCACACTGGTACTGGTCCCATCATGCTTCTCTCTGGGCCAGAAAGATCATCTGATCCTGGCCAGCCTGAGCCTCTCCCACCGCAACACGGAGGGCTCACTGCAGATTAATCGCAAAAGCCTCTGGGCACAGGGCTGAGGTGGGGACAGGCTCCCTGCCCTTCAGAGGAGCTGCCTCGGGGCCAAGGAAGGGGACCCAGAGCTCAGGAGCTGACGTCCCCTTGGTCAGGCATCAGCCCGGCACCTGCTCTGACAGGCGTGTTCCCACATATCCAGGTGCCTGGTATCCCACGTACCCATATCTCTCAGCTTAGCAGCAGCCAGAGAGGCCGGGAGCCTCAGCCCAGGGCTGGTGGGGCAGATAAAGTGGGTTTAGCTCCTATGAGAGCCTCCCGAAAGGCTGTAGGGCTGTGCTTGAGCAAGACACTGTGGGGCCCCTGGGGATGGTTCCCAGGAGCACCTCCCTGTCCCCTCCAGACCTTGGATGACCCCAAGGACACTCACCTGAATCGGTCTAAGAGGTACAACATCACTGCCACCACGTGCACAGACAGCCCCACCAGCAGCCAAAGCGTGCTCTGGAAAGGCTGCATGAACGAGTCCAAGGTGCTGCGGGGGATTTCCTAGCACACAGGAGAGAGGTGAACAGCACTGGCACCCATCACACCTGCACCTTGCCCGCCTGGCTAGACTCACAAGGTCCCCTGCCCTGCTCCGGGCTCCTCTTGCTCAGCTACACAGGAAGGCTCATGGTGGCTGAGAAAAGACCCAGCATTAAAACCAGCAACCTGGAGGCTGGCATCCCACAGCAAAGGCTGGGATTTGCAGCGGCTGCCCTGGGGCGGGCAGGGGGCAGCAGCTGGGGGAGCTGGGCACGGTGCAGGCATGGCACGTGTCTGTAAGCTAGGAAGCAAGGGGCACCTCCCCTGTTCTACAAAACAACCCGTCCCAGCCCATACCTTCTTCACAAGGATGGTGAGGCCTTGGTACTTGAAGGGCTTGGAGAACTCAATGTACTGTGCCCGCTCGTTGTTGATGGTGAGGGGAGCCACAATCATGTCTGCTTGGCCGCTCAGCAGCTCCCCCATCATCCCATTCCACTCCTTCTTGTTGCTGTTGTTAACCTGCCAGAGCGCCAGTGCAGGATCAGCCGCCTGCCCTGCCACTTGTCCCCCCCCAGCCAGGACCCCCACATACATGGCAGGCCCTGTACTGCCCTCTCACCCCACCCCTGCTCCAGAGAAGGGTCTGGGGGTGTTTCAACACACGATACGGGCAAAGAGATATCCCTGGCTGCCCAAACTCACCCGCTCTTGGGTACCAAATTTACCATCAGCCACCAGGTGAACCTCGTAGGTGAAGTTCATTACCCCTGCCAGCCGGATGAGCAGGTCAATGCAGAAGCCGTAGCAGCACAGTGCCACGGTGGGGCGGCCTGCGGGCGGGAGAAAATGGGGTGGACGAGTGGACGAGTGGAGGCAGCCCTTTGCCAGGGACCCCACGCAGGACCCAAGGCTGACCCCCAGCGAGAGCAGCCACCTGCATGGCTCTGATTTCATACGAGATGTAATCATGTTATTCAGGCAGGACTGTCCGCCTTGACCACCCTCTCCCACTGCCTCCATCACCTATGGGTGCTGGCAAGCTGGGGGCAAAGGCTCATTTGCTATGTCCCAGTGAGGTGGGCTGAGAGTTGGTGCTACCGACCCACGGCAGGAGGCGGAGTGGGCTTGATGCATGCCGGCTGTGCTGGAGCAGTGCTAACATGAACCCACCAGGTTGAACACAGCCCAGGACACAGCTCAGGGCTGGAGGGGGGACTTGTGCACAGGAAAGTGTGATGGGCCAATGGGGTGCACTTCAGGTGGATTTGGGTAAGCCTGGCATTGCTAAGCATCTCGCACTCCCCACAAGGTGCTCACTCCTAATCCTGAAACAGGCTTTTCATTTGAAACTGGTGTTAGTATCAGTGCAGCAGGTGCATGTCAGGAGACAGAAACATGGGATGCAATCCCCCAAAACAGCCCTGGAGCCCACCCAGAAGAGAGACAGTGGGAAAGTTGTCTGTTGGGGTCAAAAGCCTGAATCCTAGAGATCAGTTACTGCACAGCACTACTGTGGGGCTGAGCTGATGGGGGGCGTTTGGGGGATGAATGTGCTGTCATCTTTCTGCTCCTCATCCTCTGCGCCTCCTGTGTGACTGAGCACCCTCCCTGGGGACCCCTTCTTGGGACACGAGTCTTCAGCAGCTGGGTGGGCTGGGGGAGCCGCTGCGCTCACCACCAGACTGAGTTACCTGGGATGGTCTCGTTGGGTCCAGTGCAAAAGACCTTTTTCACAGGATCTCCATTGATGGTGAATTCCTCCCTGCATGTCCCATCTGCTTGCGTGGGCTTCACGTACACAAAGGGCTCTTGGTGGATTGTCACGATCTGCGAAGCGAAGCACAAACACCTGCTTGTCTCTGTTCCGCTCCAGAGCTATGTTTCCCTGGGTGGGGAGCTGGGCTGCTCTCTCCACACAAGCATGGCCAACATGCTCTGCTGCTCTCCTCCCCTGCCATCTCAGCACAAGAGACCGCTCAGCCCAGCAGCAGGACCTGGCTTTGGCACGGGGAACATTTGCTTTCCCTTCACCCCAGATGAGGAGCAACTGTATCAGCATCCTCCTTCGTGTGGCAGTTTCACCTCGGCCTCAAAGGCTTTCACACCCCTCTCCCTAACAGCAGGCTGATGAGAGCCCCTGCACAGCCAGGGTTAGTGCCCTGAATGGTGCTCTAGACACTGCCACACTGCCCCAGGCTAATGCGGATATTTCAATCCTGCCCTGGACCTCTTCAGTAAAGCAGCAGCCCAATGCATCTGCACCACCTCTGCAGGAATAAGGGCTCACTGCCGGTGGGAATGTGTGATTTCCCTTGCCTGGACAGTAGGACAAATGAACGGTCATACTGGTAAGACTAGCCTGCCCAGGATCCAGTCACTAAAGTGGCTGCTGGGCTACGCTTAAGGGAAGGGCATGAGAAGCAAAGCAAGAGTGGAGGAACCTTCTCCCACTGTCACCTCCAGCTCCAGGCCGTCAGCTCTTCAGGGATTTCCTGAGCCCAACATTGCAGCCACCAGGCCACCCACCCACCATTAGCTTGTTTAATCCCCTTTTGAACCTGTTTCCCTCTGGTCTCTGCACTGTCTAGCAGCAGTGGGCTCCAGAACTGAGCTATGCCTTGGCCAAAGGAGACCATCCTTGTATTTCCTGCAAACCTGTGCCGGGTGCCCTCTGGCTCCCAAGCCATGAGGAACGGTGAACACCTTAGCCCTCCATCCCGTCTCTGCTGTTCTCTCTCATATCCCCCTTTCCAGCTGTCTCTTTCCAAACCAAAGGGTGCCTGCCACCCTATCTAGTTTGTCTCCAGCTGGAAGTTGTGCTCTAGCTCTGAACACCCTCCAGGACCTTCTCTAAGTTCTGCTATATTCTCTCCGAGGTGGCAGGTGCCCTGGGTTTGCAGATGCTGCTGACAGCTGCAGAGGCAGCAGTGGAAGTGGGAGGCAGATAAAGTCACAGCTCTGCATGCAGAGAGCTGAGGAGACCTGCCACCTCCTAATGACAGCTCCTGTTACCTTCAACTTGGTTGACATCTGATAGCCTTGAGGTTTCTCCGTTTCTCCCCCTGGCCAGATGATCTTCCGGTCATTGGTCAAGACCTGTGATCAGTCCCAGAGGAAGGAGACAGACATGAGGCCATAGGTAGATACCCCAGTGCACACACCCCTCCTACCCAGCTTTTTCAGGCCTGTACGTACATGGCTGCCGTTGTAAATCCCAACTTGGACCAGTTTCCGATTCTGCAGGTTCATGATGCTGTAGTTGGCAAACTTCCTGTCCCCGTCCTCATTGAACTCCACCCGTCCGGTGACACCCTCCGAGTACTTGGAGGACATCAACACCCTATGGAGAGAAACAGAGTGGGGCCCACCTAGAAAACCTGCTGTGGCCGTTGGGACACCTAAGCAGGCATCAGAAAGGCAAATGCTTTCTCTCAATTGCCTGCCATATGCCCACTAGCCTATAGAAGTCCAGTCAAGGCTACCTATGGTCTGTCCATAGACCCGTGGTCATCCCCTCCTGGTGGATGGAGTCAATTTCCCAAATGTTGTGCTACCATATCTGTTGTCATTGCCCCTTGTTTTCCTCCAGATCAGTCCCATTCCCTTAGCGAAAGATCTGCCCCACAGCACTCAAGGACACCTTCCTCTGGGGTCCCTTGGGAGCGGTGTCCGTGCCACCGCTCCTGGTGCTTCTGCCTGGCACTAGCCCACCACAGCCTGGGTAGTGCCCCGGGTACACACATACATCACCAAGGGGAGAACCAGCCCTCCAAACCCCGGAGAGACAATAGTGAAGACAGAGAAGAACTGCCTGAGCCACTTGCAGTGCACCATAGAGAACAACTTTGAACAGCTCGTGTCACTGCAGAGGATGCCAGAAATTTTTCTAAAATAATCTTCAGGCTTTGCAGGTCTCATGCTCAACTGAACCCAGATCTACAGAAAGGGCATCCCACAGACACCACATCCGTGTCTACAGAAAGCAACCCCTGGCATGAGTTCCCACTGCCAAAAGCAATACCCTGGTGCCAGGTTCCACGCTGCAGAGAGCAGCCCTCCCACACAGGGAGCCATGCGGCAAAGGAAATGTTGCTTTACCAAGATCCAGCCTGGAGAAGGGGCCCTTGTGGCTCCAGCATCTGCAGTGATGCAGCACAAAACCCCACGCAGGACAGAGACTGTGTTCTGGGGAACGCATGCAGCATCTCCTGATCACACTGCCCACAGCAGCGAGAGCCAACACACGCACGCGTGATCTGCTGAGACCCCACCACCCGTATTGGCTACAGCAGAGAGCAGCCTGTCCCATGCATGGAGATCTCTTGTCCCCGAGTCCTCCTTGCAGCACGCTGACCCATGCTGCTGCCCTGAAAAGTTCAGCAAGAAACATGTCCGCAGCACTGAGCTCCAATTTGACAGAAATATCCCTCTACCCTGATTTGGCAGAGAACGCCCTTTCTCCCCTCTTCCACCCACAGAATTAAGATTCAGACTGGTGGAGATCATGGCCCCCAGATCTCTTTCTCCTAGAGTCACTCCCTGCCTACGCTGATCCCAGGTGCCCAAGCATTGCCCAGGAGAGCATGGGTTGGCATGGACCAGGATGATGCCTAAACAGCCTGGACAAACTGGGGGCCAGTGCCTGAGCCCACAACCTGTCTAGTTTTCAGTTTTCTAGAAGAGATGTAGCCCTCACATCTGAATCATGCAGGAGAGTCCAAGCAGTCCTGTGCCACATGCCCTAAAGCTTTAGTGACGGATACTTTGAAGAAAGCTACCATGCTGCTCTTTTCCACGTGCTCCCACCTTTTCCAGCTCTCACCCAGCAGGTCCTCTGCTCCCTCCAGCAGGACCCTTCCCCAAATACCTCTTGAATAGGGGTCCCGTCTTCCAGATGTTGGTGTTGCCCACGCAGCCCCGCGGTGGGTCTGTGATATTCTCCTTCTCAAACAAGTCATGCACGGCCTGGGCCACCACCGCGACAGCGTCACTGATGTGGGCTGACTCGTTCTTTCCATTGATGAGCTGCAAACCGATCACTCCTGCCACGAGCAGAGGGGAGGAGGCAGGTCAGCAGGGAGCACCAGCTGCTCCGCCATTACTCCCACGCACAGGGCTTGGGGGCCAGCAAGCACACGGTTATGGGGCTGACAAACCCTCGGACGCAGTTGGGGAGTTGCCTGAGCTTCAGGCAGGGGCAGGCAGGGCAAGCAGCTGCAGCGGCGCTGGGCTGGCACCGTCCTGCCTGCTGGATGGGGCCAGCTACATGGACTGCTGACACCCCATGCTCCATCCCCATCCCCTTGCCCGAGCCTTCCCCCCCGAGGTGACGGTCATCTTGCAAAGCCCTGGCAAGCCGGATTTGGGGCGTGGCAGTGTGGCCAAGGCTGCTGTTTCCCCAGGTGGGCAAAGGGAGCGGAGAGCAATGTGTGGGGCCCTCCACTCGCTTGGGACCACCATGGCATCGCATTCCCCCAGCCCAAGGGGTCCCCGGGCGGGCAGGTGCCGCTCGTCCCAGCTCCGAGCAGGCTCCTCCAAGCCTGGCTGACGGCGGGGCGGGTGCCTCCGGCGGGTGCCTACCATCAGGGGCGTAACGCAGGGCATTGCCCGATATCTCCCGTTCCCCCACCAGCCACACGTAGCCGGAGCCCGTCATATTGAGCATGGCTGCTGATCTGTACACCGTGGCCGCATCATCCTCACTGCAACGAGAAGAAGGGAACGGCAATGTGGCTCCGGGTGCCGGATGGCCCCTTTCCCCCTGTATAGGACCCCAAGAGGGTGGCAGGGCTGGGGGAAACATGTCCCCAGGCAGCCCTCCTCTGATAACTGGTTCTCCTGGGCAATCGCTATTCCCTTGATGTGATGGGATCCTTTCTCTCAGCTTCATCTAATCCCACAGCACCCAGCACTGCTGAGCATCTGCAAGTCTTGCCCATTCCTTATTGCTCACTGGCTATAGGCGAGGGGCCAATAAGACTTCCCTCCTTCACGAGTGGATCAGAACACATCATCAGTAACTATTGCTGCTTCTGCAGCTGCTGACACTTTGCAGGACTGCCAGACATCTCAACCATGCTCATGATTGCAAGCTCTCCGGCCAGCAGCGCGCACAGCACAGCATCCACCACCTGCTTGGCACATGGGGCTTCATGTGGGTTTTCTCCCTTGCTCCTTGAAAGGACGACATGCCCCAAATCTGCACTGCCTCCAGCGCTCGGCAGCGTTGCAAAGGGGAGAGTGAGGAAATCAGAGCAGGGAGGGGAAGGGACAGCTCTGCCTTACCTGGCAGAAAGGATGATGACGCGAGCCTCCAGCTCCTTAGCCTCCAGCAGCAGCGACGTCACGTTTTTGGTTCCAGGGTCAAACTGAAGCACTTTCTCAGCCTGTGATTAGTGTGAGCAAAGCTGGTTAGTGCGGGAGCCCCAGGACTGCTTGTGAGAGCCATGCTATCTAGAAAAGGGTCAAGAGAATTCATTAAACTGCACAAAAGTCTGCTAAATAAGGTTGGTTATAGCTACTTTTTTTCTTTTTTCTTTGCTTTTCTTTCTTTTCTTTCTTTCCTTCCTTCCTTTCTCTTTTAAGGTTTTGGCTTTTTGGTTTGTTTTTTTTTTTGCACTGTGCATGCAAACTGAAGTCAATCAAGACCCAAAAAGAGGCGTGCATTGTACAGGAAAGAGAAAAAGGCTTTGAAATGCAATTGAAAACTCAAACGAGTGTTGTTTTTCAAAAACATGGGAAATGAAAAAAACATATTGCACAGGGTTAACCTTTGGGAGTAAAAGTGAGCAACTTACACCAAGGAACCGTTTCCTTTGGGGAGGAAAGGGGGTTGGTTCAACTTTTCAAAAAAAAAAAACAAAAAACTTGCAAGTTAATTACTGGTTCACATGCATGTTTCAAAAAGAAATCCTTCCAGGGTCAGCTGGCTAGGTTTCCATTCTCAAGTCCAAACCAAACTATCTCAACATAAAAACGTGCTACCAAGAAACATAGTCATGGATCTTTTTTTTTTTTTTCTTTCTTTTCTTTTCTTTTTTTCTCTTTCTCTTTTATTTTCTTTTTTATTTTTCTGGTGGCTGTGGCTATTTTTCATTTGCTAGTTAGGTTGGTGGGCGGCGTGCATTTCCATGCATATATACCTTGGGTCCTCGCTTGTTGTCATAGGAAAGTTGGTCGAGGTTTTCATAGTTCCTTTTTTTACTCTGATGAATAATGTGCACAGAGAAAATATGTAGACACAGAAGAATATTATAAACAGTTGAAAATGACGTGTAGTAAAGCAATCCAACATCCACCTCCTCCTCCACTGTTTGCTAAAGGGTCTCTATAACGCTGGAGCTCGCAAAAACCACTATCAGGAGAGAGTGCCTCAGCTCTCACGGGAGCGTCACGGTGCAAAGCCATATCGGTTAGAGCAAGCCTGAGTCTCACAGCTGTTGCGATGCAGTTGCATTTCCCTTCTGGGACTGGGGAATTCTTCAGCAAGAAATTTTTATCTTAAACTCAGAAACAATCTACGCATGTCTAAGGGCCTAAGTGGTGGGATTTCCATGGAATTACTGTGGAAGTAAAGGACAAAATGTTGTGTACGGAAAGTGCTGGACAAATGCAAACTGTTACAGTTAAGAGTATTAGTATTGCTACTGTCACTATTATCATTACAATCCTGTTCACCCTAAGAGAGTTCACAGCAAGTGAGGTGTCTCAGCTGGACTTCTCACCCCCTGCAAGGAGGGAGCAGCTTTTTGGAGCTCTGTTGCCGTCCAAAAGAGAAAGAAAAATCTCTCTATGTCCCGTGTTGGCTCAAAGCGTGGCGATATGAAGCAATGGTGATCATGGGATGACATTGCAGCTTTTACCTGGTGCTTGGGGAGGACCAAGGTCACACGGGTGGCCCTGGGAGGTGCAGCTGCCGGAGACCATGGTGCCCATAACCTGGCCCTACATGTGGCTAGTGGGGTTCACTGCTTGGTGGTCTCCATGCTGCTGGCCGGAGCATCACACCTGGACTAGGGGCAGGTGGCTTAGCGTTGCACTGACCCTGCAGATAACGGACCGGAGCAGAGAGCCTGCTCCTCCCCTTGTCTCCTGCCTGAGCCACCTCTGCTGCTTGGCCCCAAAGGAGCCAGGGGCATGAAACCTACTTCTGGAGGTTTCCTCTCCTCCAGGCAACGTGCTGCGGGTCTGCAGCCTCTGCTCTCAGGAGCCTTGACCCTGCAGCAGCGTGCACAGGTCCCCGTGGATCTTCCTGGGAGCAGTCCCTGTGGTCAGGCCATTAGCATCAACCTGATGGTGCCTGCAGAACAGTGCTTGGCTGGTTTTGGTGGGACATAGTCTGACCTCTTCTTCTTGGCCCTGTTCTACCCCAGCTGGGCATCCCTGACCTGTGTGTGTTTGGGGTTTGGGACACGGCTCTATTCTGATCTCCATTTTGCAGCATCTTATGGCAATGGCAACTGACCTCTGCCAGGAACCTGACCCTCTGCAACCCTGTAATGCAAGGGTTCATGTTCCCAGGTTGTTCCTCAGGCAGCCAGGTTTTATCTCTGCGTCTTGCTTTCCAAGCTAAATAGCTCGCCTCTTGCTGAGCACTCAGACCAGCCTTTGGGAGGACATTTTGCCAGGTCTCCTTTCTGTGCAGCTGTGTGATCTTTCCCTTCTTCTCCTTGGACTCCTTCATCGCTCAGAGAAGTTGGGTCCTTGCAAGGAAAAGTATCTGAGGAGGCAAAATCTGCTTGGAGCCCAGATCTGCCTTTACGTCTGATGGCATCCACGGTGAGGCTTTCTGCAACGGCTTCTTAGAGTCTGCTCAGATCACAGTGAGACCTGGAGTAACAACTGCCTCCAAGGAGAGCAGAGGTGCAGCAGGACAGCGTGAATATTCTCCAGTGATGAGATATTGGCCACTTTTCCTCAGGCACCCTCAGTTTAGCCAGAAACTTGGTCATCCATCTTGCAGCCTCCAGCCAAGAATCGCCTTGTGTGCCTGGGATCTGCTGGCACCTCGACCCAAGCTGGTCAGCAAAGTGAAGCAGAGTCTTGGGTGCAGCAAAGCTGGACCTGATGGCACCTGATCACCTCTGCCTATCCCTGTCACTAGCCCTACTGCGAGAACTAGGCCAGTAATGTCTCCTCTTTTTCTTGTTCTTCCGTGTAGTCCTGCAGCCTTTCCCTGCTCCTCAGCCCACGTTTCACACAGGGACCCACAAATTCAAAATTCACTTTCCACCACGTTCTCCAGCATTCACTCAAAAAATTACCACTTTCATGAACACCCCTGTCCCAGAGAAGGGGAGCCAGCACACCAGGGACCTGCTGCCCCTGATCTGGACAAACTGACTTTCACAGCGTCTGGCACTCCCTCCTGAACCCGAGCAGCGTTGGTGCAATGGTGGCCTGCCCAAACGAATGAGCAGAGTTGTACTGGCATGAAGCAGTAGCTCCGGGCTGAGGGTCGCTGCAGACAGATGCAAGACAAGGCTAGCATGTGGGGTCTGCCAGGGCTGGCCAGCCTGGCCCGAGTGCTGGGCTCCGAACACCTGCTTGAAGTGGAAATCCATGCAATGGTGCCTGAGTAACACCCAGGGCCGGTGCAGACTCCAGGGGACAAGCTGTGCTCAGATCCAAGAGCTCTGCTGGGCAGGTGAGCCTCCAACCCATGGCAGATCCCTCAGGTCCTCAGGGGCTGTGATCCAAGCCTTGAAGAGTTCGAGAGCAGGTCTCCTGCCTGCTCCCTCCCCAAGGCCCAGGCTGCCCTTGAGGAGGTCGGGGAGGGGTCCAGGGTACCACTTCACGGCATGAAGAGAGTCAGCCCACCAGTGATTAGAAGAGCAATTAGACGGCAGAAGAGACTGAGAAGGGCAGGAAAGCCCCAACAGGGGTATCTACCACCTTCAAGACCAGTCATTTTGACCAGAGCAAGCTCCTCAAAGGAAAAAGAAACAAGATGCGGTGGCACACCCCAAAGGGAAGACAGCGTGACCGACCATCACGGAGCACATGCCCCAGGCTGGAGGAAGGCCAGGGCATTTGCAGTAGCCCAGTGGCTGCCAGGAGACGCCAAGACATGTCATAGGTGCAGTGCAAATGCGGGGCAGGTCTGAGGACAGACCCTCCCTCCTCCATCTTTCAAGCCCCAGATCTCAAAGGCTTTCCTGTCGGATGGGCAGGCTGAAGAAGAAATACACCCTGTGCCTGGGAGCACTGCATGGAGCAAGCAGGGAGCAGAGGCATGAGAGTGAGCAGCAGCAGGGGATGCACGGGAGCTGCAGGGAAACAGAAAGTGGAAATCAAAAGGTGCAAGGAAAGGGATGACAGACTGATGGTGGGAACAACCTTTCCACAGCTCTCCCTGGGTGAGGGACACTGTGCTGGGAAGAGGCTTTGGAGAGAAATACCGGCCCGCTGTCACCCAGCGGGAAGCTGCCTTTGGAGGCAGGAGGATCCCACCGTGGCTGGTGGCACACCAGTGTCTCACAATGGCCCAGGATGCAGCCAGGATGAAACTTCTTGGAAACCACCGCCGAAAACAGAAGCCTGTTGGTCAGCGTGGCTTGTGCCAGCCCGCACCCCTGCAGCAGTTGTTCCTCCAGTGGCTTGACAAGAGGAGGCGGAGAGCAGTGGCAGGCTGCTCTCTCTGGTCTCTCAGCTCAGCCGCCAGCCCCAAGCACACGAAGTGTCCACAGCCACGTCTCCTCAACAGCTGACTGCCAAATGTCCGGCAGCTGCTGGTGGGGCCGGAGAAGCGCAGGTTGTGGTCCCTGCCTGTGACCCAGGAGGGAACAGCCAGGAACAGGTGCCTGCCCTGACGCTGCTGGAGACTTGGAGATGGGCTTGGGCTCTGCCCACCCGAAGGGGACCTTCCCTGCCCCGGGCAAGAGAACGTGCTGGGACTTCACCCCGCAGGGCAGGAGGTGGTTCCTTGCCTTCCAGACAGGCGCCTGCCTTTGAAGCACCGCAGCCGAATGGCACCCTGTGTTCTCCTTCCCTGCTTGTCTTGAAAGCTTGCTCAGTCCTTTTACTCAATGGCAGCAGGTCTGTGGTTGCCCTCCTGAATTTCTAGCAGGCTCGGGGACCTCTGCTGCCTCCCTCCCTGCTCCCCTGCGTGGCCCTGAGTGCAGGTGCAGTGCACCTCCTCGATAAAGCTGCTCCCGCCGGCCGCAACCGCCCTCTCGTAACAGCATGGGGTGTCAGAAAAGCCGCGTTTGGCATGTGCTTCAATGGAGATGGGAACGGGGGCGTCAGCCTGCAGCCACAGAGCCGACAGCTTTATAGAGAGGGTGCATTATACCTCCGTGCATCAATGCGCCGGCTGCCCTTGCCCCTCCTAAGCCACTAAGGTGAGCTCCGGTTAGCCAATTCAGAAGCTGCTTTTCAGGGTTGGTTTGGCACTGCTGGGTCTGCCTGGCCCGTGGGTGGCTGTAATGGGGCAGGTGCTTCCCTAAGCTGAGCGACTGGTCCTCTCCTTAGGTGGGAATCTTGGGCGAGGCATTTGCAGAGCTCCAGGTTATCCTTCCCTTCATTTTGTAGTCGATTTACATGTAGGAGATTTTGACCATGGCAAAGCAAGTGAAATGAATAAAGTACAAAGTTCTGTCAGGTACTAGTCAGACACTGTTGATGCTTTAAGCATGTTAGCCATGTTACAATGGAAAGAAAAGGTGTTTTACATACAGAAATCTACATACATACAACAGCCCGAGACTTCTAGTTTTGTTGTTGTTGCTTAAACAAAGCTACAAGACAATGTTCAGGAACTGACCTTGGACTCTCTCTCCTCCAAGAGGGTCTCCAGCTTCTTTTGTGCAGCACGACCTTCGTGGTCGTCACTGACTATCAGAATGACGTGGTTCCAGTTGAAGACTCTCATCATCTCAAACCAGACGTTGGCCTGGTGAGAGTATGGTGGGACCGTGCGCAAAAAGGACAGGTGGATACTCTGCAAGGAAGAACAAGAGCTCAACATAGACTGGTTGGGTTGTCAGCCAGGGTACGTCTCGGGGACCGGGCAGATTTGCAGGGACGGGGCTGGGATCGCAAGCCCAAAGAGGCAGAGCAGCAATTTTTGGTGGACCTCTGGGTTGCACCCCTTGAGCTAGCCTCAGGGACCCGCACTCCTTTCTTCTGGCTGAGAAGCAAACCCTGGCTACGATTTTGTACCTCCCTGTGGTTAATCCAGCGCGTGGCAAAGAGGGCTTTTTGCTTTGCAGTCTGCAAACGCACAGTGAAGAAAAGCCCATCCAGCAACGAACTGTCAGCAATATTCAGTGCAAATATAGCCTTTCCTCGTGACTTGTTGAAAATATTACTGAGCAATGGATGTCAAAAAGAAAACGAATTCCCTTCAGAGAGTGACAATGAGCAGTTGCAGGTACATGCAGGTATATATTAGTTACTTGTCAAGAGAGAAGTTCAGAAAAGCGATTTTATAATATGCTGTTTGGCTGTTTCTAGGTCAGCCTGTTCTGCAGCAGCACACAGGAGGAGGCAGCTCTGGACTCATGCCCCAGCTAACCTATCTGATTTGGTTGAAGACATCATTATGGTTGGATGATTGACCAATAGCAATTCCAGGCTAATGAAGTACAACACTCTTAGGGGAGCAATTGGGCCAAAAGCTGTAGCTGACAAAGAGGTTTCAAAAAAATGCAGCTTTTCAAAAAGTCAAGTATTAGAAAATGAAAGTGCTTATGCCCAACATGGACACTACTTGACAAACCAGCTACATGCTGGAGGGAGGCAGAAGTCTGAACAAGAGAGGACAAAAAGGAAAGCACCATAATATTTCTTTTTTTAAGGCTGAGATGGTCCTCTGGACCAAACAGGGCTTGTCCAGACCTGCTCATCCAGAGACCGGACCCAGCACGGGTCAGAAATAATCCTGAGTGGGCCAAGGTAATTCACGCTGGAAGGCAAAAGGCATCTTGTCCACCACAGACCTGCGCAGGAGGAACAGGCAGAGCAGATAATGCTTTTTCCTCACACTCAACATGGTGACAAAGTCAAACCAAACCATGCAATGTACAGAAAACAGTGCAAAACCCCTGTCATGGTCAGGTCTGTCTGCACTAGGACAGGAGGTCCGTTTTACTGCCCTGGCCCAAAACACAGAAATGACAGAGGCAGCAGCAAAAATCCCAAAGCACTGGAAACATTTCCTAATTACTGAAGAGACCGAGAAGAACTGTGGATATTTGATCGAAGGAGGAAACGAACCAGGAGAGCTGAAACAAGCGTCTCAGAGCTGCAGTTTTGTATGACTGATACAAGCACTCCCAGTCACAGGAAGAGCAGGAGAAGAGCAGCTCACCCCACAAGCCCAGTACTAGCCAACGGGGTCGGGAAGAAGGCCCACAGGGACAAACAACAGAAGGACAGCTACGGTCTCCACACCAACACGGTGCTCGAGCTCTCTTTGGAGTCAGCAGAGATGCCCAGGTATTTCCAGGTCCAGCTCCGCAGCTCAGGCCAGGGGCACACAAGGTGGGTCTGAACATTTTTAATTTTTAATCCCTGAGCATTTTTAATTGGTTTAAGGAAATCCAGAAAAAATGAAAATGGAAATGGAAAAAAAATAAGAAGAGAGGAAAGAAATGAAAAAAGAACAGAGAACAGACTAGCTAATAGTAAAAAAAAAAAAAAAATCGGAAAAACACAGGCTAAAAAATACCAAAATTCTAACTTAAAATTATTTCAATCTTTTTTTGAAATGAAAACATCTTTGAAATTTCAATATATTGCATCAGATTATTTTCTGGCTTCCCAACTAGCTTGCAAAAATGCTGTTTAAATTGGTTGTGGCTTTCTTAAGTGTTGTAAATACATATCACTAAGTTCGGATGAACAAATTTTACTGCAGAGTTGTTGGAGAGCAACTTGGTCTAACAGTTCAGGCAAATTTGCTTTCTGAGGTGGTGTCAAAAGGGTCATGGACTTGCTATGATGGTATGTCAGCTCTTGTATCACAGAACTGCAGTTTTTAAATAGGATAATGAAGAATAACTAATTGCAAATGCTGAGTCTGGGTTTCAGGATGAGCACTCGCATTCCGTGTTCAGCTTTTGAAGCACCTGGGACTCCTGAACTTCTCTGCAGGGCCCAAAGATTGGCAGAAAAATGAAAGTAGAGTCCCCCTAAAGGTTAACAAGTCCAACTTGTGATGTGCAGAGGCAGCTGGGAATCAGGTTTTGTGCGATTTGATAACCCCTCCCACAGCATATGCAGTGACTTCCCACAGGTCTGTGGCAAATCTCTCTGAAACCCAGCACAGAGCTTTCCTGGCCACGCGGCACGTGGACACGTGGGGCTGTACTGCAAAGTATGTGGATGCCATGATTTATGCATCATAGTTAGCCCATTTTTAGACAAGTAACTGTTATAAAGACCTGATTTTTTAACACAGCCTCTGTGAGACAACCAGCACAATATGTTCACTCATTTCAGCTGCACCGCTCGTCGGCACTGTCCCTGACGTACTGCTACAAGTGCTGAGCTGTCACGGGTCATAACCCGCTCCCCTCGGATCAGGCAAACGGAAAACAAATGCTCCTAATTACAAATCAACAGTTGGCCTTGTAAGATGTTTTGCAGGATTCACATCATTTGCTTTCCTCCAAGTGTGCCTGCTGCCTGCCGGGAGGGCTGGGATGTGAGCGTGGGAATCGCTGACAGCAACCCCGAGCCGCGGAGCAGCTTTCTGCAATACCTTCCTATATCCCACCAAAACCTGAGTGCTCAGCCCTGTGCTTCCTCACTTAACTCTATTTCTGCAAAAAGTAAGTAAATACAGGTTGGGATGGCATCCAGGCTTCCAAGTGGAATCAGCTCAGCAGAAACCCGTGGGGCTGGAGCCTAGATGCACTGGGAGGGAGTGTGGTTATGAGGCTGGCGACATGCGCTGGGTCAGAACTCTTAGGAACTGCAAATTATTAGTGGTACTGACTTGGCTGATACGAGTACATATGAAGAGGAGCTGAGTTTGAGTAGATCACGTGTGAGTGCGTATGCGTGTGTGAAAGCAACGACTCTGCGTATGCATAAGTGTCAGCATAGACATGCAGAAAGCATGTGTGTGCATGTACCCACGCAGGGAACGTGCTTGGGTGCTTGAATAGCTGCACACATGGAGTCTGCACGTGGCCTGGCCATGCCATGCCTGGGGGAGGGTGCACGTGTGGGCACCTATTGATGGAGTTTGTGTACACATGGGGCTGTGCACATGTATAGGGAGTGTGCAGGCATGGCTGTGGGGCCACCAGGCAGTGCATGTGTGTCCACATAAGGACCACGTACAGGTCCATGAGTGAAAGGATCTTCTTTATCTCTGTCTGCCTAAGGGCTCATCACAGCTCACAGTCCATGGCTAGTGGAGTAATTTTTCCTACAGGCTTGAGGAAAGAATGTGCTTTTGTTTGATTACATCATGTGGTCAGTCCCCCTTCTAGCAATGCACTCCAAAACTGAGCTGTCTGGGCAGTTTCAAGGACATTGACAGAGATCCCAATATATAAAAGCTCCTGATAATTTAGCAAAAATCATCAGCTGGGTATGAAAAAAAAGCCTTGGCCACTGTCTCCATGGAAGGAGCTTGGGCTGCTCTGTCCCCTGCTCTGTTCAGCCTGCCCGCCAGCCAGCATGCATGTCGCCGAGCCCACCACAAAGCAGCCTGCCCACTGCCCTGCATGATAGCTGCAGACGTGGGAGGGAGCCGAGAGAACTCTGCAATAGTTTAGACATGTGCTGGGAAGGATTTTAGTGGGGGCAGACGTATGGGGAGCTCAGGCGCAAACGCATCGTCTGCCTTTCCCTGCAGTCCATGGAGGAAAGGACTTGTCAGCCTCTGGGGAATGGCCCAGGACCACAGCAGCAGCCTTGCGGAGTGGCGGGGCTGCTCTGTCCTCCTCCCAGCCTGAATCCTGAGAACCTGTGAAGAGCTCTCCTCTGCTGGGATGAGCGGGCTCCATCGCCGCCGTCAGCACAGGCTTCAGCAGGCAGAGCCCCTCACCTGCTCTGACGCACGGCGGGCCACCCCTGCGGACGGCTGCGCTGCCCGGTGGTGGCTGTGGAACCCATTCCCGGGGCAAAGGTCTCTACGTTATGTTAACCAGCCTCTCCAGTCACTTCTTGCAGGTGCCAGTGAAGGAGTCCTGACCCTGACCTCGGTCGAGGGGAATCACTTCTGTCCCCACTTTCAGTGCACCTTCCCATACTGACTAACACTGTTTCTGCTGAGCATCGATTGCCAGTGAGACCAGTAATAAAGAAAAATCCCCCTCTCAGTGAGCAGTAGCCCCTGGGAGGGCACGGAGTGATTATACTGAGACAAGGAACCAGAGGGAAAAGCCAGGCCGAGGCTTAAGAGAGAGAAAGAGAGAGAGAGAGAGAGACCTCATTTCAACTACCAGGACCAGGTGCTGGACCTTGAAATGGCTCCCCAAGTGCAGAATGACTAAACTCATTTTTCTATCTCTCTCAGCAGCAGAGCAGGTCTCAGTTAAGAGCCACCCTTGATCCTCTGCTGCACTGCCTCTCCGACGGGGGATGGCGTGGGGCTCTGCACCTTGGGGCACCCAGCGTGTCCCTTCATCCCCATCGCATAGGTGTGGTCCCACACGGCGGTGGTGAACGGCACCAGACCTTCCCAGCTCTCGAGCTGTGCATTTCCCCACGAGCTTCGCTCTCACGCTCTCAGTGTCATTCCGTATTTCTCATTTTGCCAAGACGTCAATGCCATCTCATTTTTTCAGCTGAGATGTAAAGGGATTATAAATACCCGCAATGACACATGGGGAACAGAAGCACTAAAGCAACAGGCCAGCCTGGCCGCTCAGGGGCCCCAGCATGAGAAGGTCAGAGCGTGATTTTTGCAATGCTCAGTCCGTGAGGAGTCCATGAAGGGCTCTCCATAGTGATGGACACCACAGCGATGGGTACTACCTTTACCGTGAGACCCTCTTCTCTCCTCCTGCAGTTCCCTGCTCACCCCACTCAGAGGTGAGTGGGATTTCAGAGACCCCCTTACCGTGCAGGCAGGACTGTGCTGAATGACGTCAAGATCTCAGTGACGAAACAGGTAATGATTTCATAAGATGTAGGCACAAGGAGGCCGAACAGAGGCTGCCAAGCCAGAGTGCTCAGCTTGGTAGCTGCAGTATCATTTCTAGAACAAACAGTTCTTTGAATACTGGGAGCAATAAAGCTTGTTTCCCTCTGGTATCTTTGTTGAAAGACTGGCTACAGCTCGTGGACCGCTGTGCTTGACTGGAGATGCTCTGAGAGTGTCAAAAGGTAGAGGGGAAGCCTGTCTGTGCTGAGGCCCACACCTTTCTCTCCCGGCAGCTTAGCCTTGGGAGGATCATAATTAACTCTGAGAGTTCAACCCCGTGTGAAATTTAGCTAAAACTGGCTGATGCCTTCAAAACCAATCGGGCATACACACAAAGTGATCTTACAAGCTTGTTTCCATAGAAACTAAGCTGAAAGATATAATTTCCGAATTTAAAAAAAAAAAAAAAAGCAAGCTGATCACTGGAAACCAAAAAGGGAACCAGCTGAAGGTCCCCGTGTTGCACCATGCCAGCCTGTCCTGCATGGGATGTGCAAAGCCTTGCGCCGTCCTGCCCCATGCCTCCACACCCCTTTGCCCTGTTGTCCTCCACTCCACTCCACTCCCACCTTTGCTGTCCCCTCCAGCTCCTCCTGCCAGTCCACTATTCAATGTCCTTGCTCCTCTACCCACCCAGTCCCTGCCTTTGCCCCATCTCCTGCCTGCAACTCCCCCCTCTGCACAGAGCTCAAAGTCCTCCAGCCCCTGGACGCCTTGGTGGGAAGGAGGCTGAGCACGAGGCCAGCCAGGCAGAAGCGCTCAGAGGGGTGAGACACGCAGCGTGGCCTCCCCGCCAGGCGAGTGCACCCCACAGCCCTGCACCCGCCCAACACCCCCAAATGTTCAGTGGGGAGCATCTCCCTGCCACTGCAGTGGGTCGCCGCTGCCGCAGTGGGTTACTCCTCCAGCTCTGAAGTGAGCCAGGTAGGTTTTATGAGCCACTTTAGCAGAAAACATCTTTTAAATGGGAAGAAAAATGGCTGAAGCAGAGTCTGCCGGGGAAGCTCCCACCCCTCAGGGTGAGCACGCAAATTCAGCACAAGGTCGTGCTGTGGCAAAGGCAGCCAGTTTGCTTCGGTGAGCACGGCTCTGCTGAGATGAAGCTGGACTGACAGCATGCAGGGTCTCCTCTCCCTGTCATCGTGCGCACTGTGACAAGGTCCCTTTCAGTGATGTTGCTGATCAGACCTATCTCCTCCCCACGGCAACATGAACCAAATTACCCCTGCACCTTTCCTCCCTGCTGCCTGCCCTCTCCCTCAGTCTGCCAGCTCTGTTATCACCCCTTTCCTTCTAACAGCGCCTGACAAGACCCTGCCAGGGCGCGCGGGTCCCCAGCCCCTGGCAGCCGCTGTTGCTGTCACTGCTGCGGTCTTGGCCTGCTGGTTGTCCTAGCATGGTTTTACTTGGTGGGAGATGCCAAGACCTGCTGCTGCTCCAGCCGAGCAGTCCGGCGGGCTCCATCTCTGGGAGCCTCTGCTCCTCGCTCCTGAAATTTGACTTCATTTAGCATGTAGGTGGAGTGACTATTTTTGCACTGAACATTTGCATTTGTGAATATCCACATTTTCCAAGCAAAGGCCGATTCCTGCTTCGAAACAGGCCTGGTCCCACCTACTAGGCTCGTGCACCTGGACAAAAAGCTCCACCAAGGCTGCAAGGGCATGCGGCCTGCCTGGCTCTGCTCAGCTCCTCCTTTTGTTTTTACTAATCCCAAAGTGTCTTTGCAAGACAGGTTGTGAGCTGAGCGCCCGGTGGAAGAGCTGGCCAGGGCAGCATCTCATTGCCCACGCCAGGGCATGGCTCCCAGCCCCCGCACACCGCAGGGCCTCATCCAGCCTGAAAGTCTCTGTATTTCCACAGGGACAGAACAGACAGTGGTTTGAGACACTGGAATTTGAACCTCCTTCTTGAGCGCTGACTGGACTGAATGTCATTTAAAGCCTCAGGATAACTTGTTAGTCAATTCTATTATTTCCCCTACCAATATCACATAAACCTAGAGAAGTGAATGCATCCCAACAACCTTCAAGCCCCAGAGAGCTCCTGCCCGATGTACAGGCTCCGCTAGGATCCTCCTGCCCCTCCGCGGGCCCCCCCGCACCTGGGGATCACCCAGGACCCCCCAGCTGTCACTAGCGAGCAGGGCAGGAGCTAGTTTGTGCATTTGCCTTGGCTGAAGAGCAGTGAGCCCAGCAGCCTGGCAGGGAAACGCTGCAGAAATCATCCAGCACTATGTAGGTCAACACTGGCAGCTGCGAAAAAAATAATGTACCGGGGAATGCAGGAGAGAGAGAGAGGGGGAGCTGCAGGTTTAACTGGAGAGGATGGATGGACAGACAGACACACAGATAGGCAGGGCAGTGTAGACATCATTAACCCTCCTGACGGGCACTCTTGATTTACACCACATGTATGAGGTACTAGACTAGAAACATGCATCAGTTACCTTATCAGAATATATAGACATGCGTGTTGTCAGACCAATGACAGGGATCCTGTAGAAGCCAGCTGTGTATGATACGGGTGTTGGTGTTAGGTGATCGTTGGGAGCAGGAGGGTGACTAACTAATATTGCATAGACCTGTAGGACAGGATACATGACACAAACATTATTTCACAGGAGCACATCGGCCATCGAGTGTGATTATCTTCCTTTTCTCTTCTGCAACGTTAAACAGCCCCATGTTAATGCGATAAATGGCATTCAAATAATCGGGAACAGCGAAGCAAGGACTGCGGCGGGGAGCGAGGGGTGCTGTGCCGCGGCTCGGGCTGCAGCCCGCACGGAGGTGATGGGTCTGCTCGGGGTTACATCTTAATGGAAATGCCGTGCCTAGCCGCTCCGCTCGCTAAACTAATAACTTTCATGGATTGCAGATTAAAGGGAAACATCTCCCTTACAGTCACACTGTGTAATGCGATTTCTTTAACCACACATTTAATACTCGGTTGTAATTCCCCTCTGAGGACTATTACAAACAAAGTGGTCAGCTGGGACTCCGAGCAGGAGAAGGAGCGCAGAGCCACGGAGCAAATCAGCCATCTGGCCCTGAGCACACAGAGAAATGAGAAAGCCGGGCTGGGGGCAGGAGCCAGGATCTGCCCTCAGCACGCCGGGGCAACGGGGATCTGGGTTATACTGAAAGGGGAAGGCGGATCTCGGCAAGATCCTGCTGTATGTACAGGGCTGGGATTTTGGTCTCCAGCAGGATCCTATTTTGTGTCAAAGGGAGAGGAAGGAGCTGGGTAATCCCTGGGGGATCCTTTGTTACACTAATGCCCTTTTCACAGCACAAGGAATGTCCCCAGCTGGTGACAGGTCTCTGGCTAGGGCGAATCTGTGTAAGGACTTTAATGTCTGGGAGAAAATAACTCTTCTTCTTCCTCCTCCAGGCACCTGCCCAAACCCCAGGATGTGCTCTGCCCCCAGGCTCGAGGGGCAGCTTGCTAGGACGGGCGAGGAGGATGAAGCGTGCCTGGGGAAGGGGACCTGGGGACTGGGTGGGAAGAGGGAAGATCCTGCCCGACGTTGGGTGGGAGCAAGCTGAGGGTGCGGAGCAAGCTGGGGCAGGGGTTGGAGACCCTGCCATGGGAGAAGGGAGGAATTACTGGAGAAGGGGTTGGGGAGGTCACCTGGGGAGGCAGGAGGAGGGGAGCGCAGAGGTGCCCGGTGCCATGCTGACACGAGGGGTGGGCCAGGACCCGCACCCAGCAGGGCTGGGGCATGGGCCTTGGGCAGGACCAGGCACTGGGGGGAGAGGCTGGGGGCTGTGTTGGGGCGAGGGCTGTGCTGCGCCACACAGCAGCTGACCGACAGGAGCCATTTTGCACGCACGGGCTCCCAGCCCCTCCTCTGCCTTGCAGCCCCCTGCTTGGGCACAGCGCCAGCGAGCGAGGACCGAGGGTGGCTGTGCCCCACGCTGGGGCTGTGGGGGAAAACCCCTGCGTGTTGGGACAGTGTGGCCACCCCCAGCACCCGCGGTCCCCTCTGCGCCCTGGCTTAGCTGACCCCCCCCTGCGTCCCACTGCTCACGCAGGGACGTGCCAGCGACTGCAGCCCCGCACAGGCCCGGGGCTCCGTGGGGGTTTGCCGTGGGGACAAGGCTTAGAGGCGGCATGGACACGGGCATCCATCAGCTGGGTTGCTTGAATGGAGCCTCGGCTCAGCGAGGGACCGGACTGAGCCTTCTCCCTGCCGGGCAGCGGGTGCCTTACAGCCTGCGCTGCGCCTCCTGCCCCAGCTCTGTCAGCATCCCCAGGGATGTCTCCAGCCATCCTCCATCTCCACACTGGGAAGCTGAGCTGCGAACGTCAGCTCTGCTCCGCTGCGCACCTCCGGCCCCTCCAGCTCCCTCCCCCCTCGCTGGCTTTGTGTGTGCCTGGGCGCATACGTGCGTTTACGTGTGCGTGAGTCTCCGAGGTGTGGGTGTTCATACAATTTGGGTGCGTGTTTGTACCTATGTGTGGATCCGTGTACACCTTTTGCATGCGCATGGGTGCGTTTGAGGTGGGGGGGGTGGGTTTGTACCTGCCCGTCTGCCCACCTGCTGGCCCCGAGTCGGGGGACTGGGGGCTGGTTAGCGGGGCTTAGCACCCAGAGCACACCCAGGGGGCATGGAGGGGCCACAGGCTGCCCAGGGCACCCAGGCTGCCCCCCCCACTGCCGCAGATTCGGACTGCTCCCTTGTGTGCGCTGAGAGGGACCCATGTAGACAGGACGGAGGAGCGCGCTGTGCTTGTGTGTGCAGGCACGCGTGCACAGCATGCACTGTGCTTGTGTGCCCACGGCTCTCTGTGTCTGTGCGGGTGTGAGCACGCTGCGCCGGTGTGTGCCTGTGTCTCATGTGTGTGGCAGCGGGTGTGCTTGTGTGCCTGCTTCAGGCATTGTGTGGTGCTGGGGGTGTGATAGGGCTGTGTGCGGTGGGGGTGTGGGCAGCTGTGGTGTGCGGTCATGCAAGTATATGACCTGGGGGGTGTGTGCAGGGGTGTGTGCGTGAAGTATGGTGTGTGTGTGTGCGCCTGTGGCGCACGGTGGGGTGTGTTTGTGTGGCAGTACATACGTGTGCGTACCTGGCGTGGCGCGTGCTCACGTGTGCACACGGATGCGTGTATGCATGTGGCACAGCATGCGTGCGCACACAGAGGTATGGGTGTAGGCATGCAGTGTTCCGCGTGTGCCCGTGTTTGCACAGTGATGCATGCGCGCACACGGCACGTGTGTGCGCATGCAGCGCAGCCCACGGGCATTCCCGCAGCGACATGTGAGCGCACAGCCTGCGTGCATGCAGGGCCCTCCCCACGCTCACATCTGCCCACGGTGTGGGCTTGCCCATGTGTGCGCCCGGCCTGTGCACACGTAGCTCCGTGTGCGCCCACGCCGCGTGTCCGCGCGTGGTGTATGTATGCGTGCAGGCGTGCTGCTCTCCGCACCCGTGCTGCTGGGTGGGCACGTCTGCACACCCGCTCTGGGTGCGTGAGCCCCTGGGGGCGCCCCGGGGTGCGTGCGGGTGCCCGTGCAGGGGAGCGTGCGGCCCGGCCGCACTTACATAAAGGCTGCAATGCGGGCACCGGCGCCCCGCGGCCCCGGGGCAGGACCTCGCTGGCCGCGGCTCTGCCCGCCCCGAGCCCCGAGGGCGGCCGGGGGCCGCCG
>JAVKLA010000052.1:8637301-8647641 GCA_034782735.1 Sagittarius serpentarius
GACCCCCGGCGGCCCCGGGCGCTGCGGCAGTTGGGGGCTGGTGCGGGGTGGGCTTGGAGGGAGCGGGGCTGCCTGCCGTGCTGGCCGCGGCGGGTGGCCGGGGAGGGAGGCTGCGGGGCTGGGGTCCGGCTCCCGCACCGCTAGGAAGTGCAGCCTCCGGCCGCAGTGGAGAGCCTCTCCGGGGAGGGCGGGGGGGTGTCCCGCTCCCTCCTTTTCACCCGCACTGCCCATTCGGGGTCTGGGTTTTGCCCTCGCTTTGGGAGGCATAATCACACCAGGTATTGGGTAAACCAGGGCCCCAGAAGGAATATTCCCAGTTATGCTGGCTGGGGAGAGGTGCCTGTGACACGAACGCCATCAGGGTCTGTGTTCACTCTGGTGCTGGAGAACCCTCCCTTGACCAACACACCTCTCGGGCAGAGATGTTAAGCAGACACTCAGCCTGGTTCCTTGGCTTCTCTCTGTCCCTCCAGACAGAGCCACCGCTCTTCCAGACATTAGCTCACAGGGCACCCGGCCTTTTTCCTCCATTAAATTCACCACATTTCTCTGGGATACGACCTTAAGATTTGTCAGATTTGTCTGCTGAGGAGATTTCTTGGGGTTCTCTTTATCCATCTGCCCCTGGGCTACCATGAGCCTCCCCAAAGGAAATGGAGGCACAGCAGCTAGTGGCCAACATCTGGAGGACAGTCCAGCTGCATGGCTGAAAGGGATATGAGTTTCACTCCTGGACCATGTCTCTCCCTTTCCAGGGCCAGAGGGGTGAGGTGGCCAGAACACCGCATTGCTCCCAGGAGCTGCCACTTTGGCCTTTTTGAAAAAAACAAAGGGGTTGCAGATAGCGACAGGGCGTTGCTTTGTAACTGCATGGGACAAATGCCATCAGCCAGCCCACTGTATGCCAGCCAAGAAGAGAGCAGGCTGAGCACTGCAGAAGAAAAATCACCAGAGATATTTTTACAGCAGCCATTTCTAGGGTATTGCCGCAGCCCACCTCTGTGCTTGCTTGCAACGTGAGTTGACGCAGAATTTCCCCCCCCCTCAACGCAAATTTTCTCACTGGCATCGCTGAAGTGCAAGTTGCCATGGAAACCATTTTGTCTGTGTCCCACGTTGCCCACATGCACTCGGAAGAAGCTGCAGAAGCAAAATGGCCGTTGTGTAATGCCACAGGGTCTCAGCATACGAGGGGCTGCTGTGCTACACAGCACCCTTCCAGCTGTGAGACCCTCTCAGAGAAGCTGCGGACAGTTGCTTGGGAAAGCCATGAAACCCATGGAGGTTATGACGCACTCGGTGAGAGAAGGAAAACGGCCCCACCTCGCCTTAACTCTTGCAGCGCTTTGCATGGAGCTCCACACCGACCCTGCTGTGCTCTCAGCACAGACTTCCAGGCACGCTTTACCCTTTTCAGTGTCACTGTGTCGTTCCTACTCCTCCACGCATGGAGATGAGGGCCTTGCTGTACTCATGTGGCCTGGCTCTGTCCACCCCGAGGGGCCTGAGTGCCGTCTTGAAGGGACAAAGGATGCAAGTTAAAGAAATTGGCATCCATACCCTTAGACGGCACGCATTTGACTTCATCCCTTCCTCTGCCTGCCAGGTGCATGTCCAGTAGATTGTTTGGGAAGAAACTGTTTTGGAGTGGGCAATACAGACGAGGACCCTGGCGGGTGTGATAGCAGTAGAGTAATAAAGGCAAGACCTGGCCACAGCAGGGACTTAGCAGAGAAGAAGAAGCAAAAAGGCAGTCTTTGAAGTATTATTTGGCTTGCTCACATTGGAGTGCAAAAGGACTTTCCTCCTTATTATCTGGAGTTCCCTGTAGGGAGAAAAGGGAGTGCAGTTACTGACCCCTCCTGTGTCGCCCGGGAGTCTAGGATGATCGTACTCAGGAGCCGGAGTCTTCCCTCTGTGCCTCCATTCATTTTTTGTCTCCAGAGACTCTTGTTTCTGGCACTGTTGCAGAGATCTGAGAAACGCCTGCTTCCCTCTCAGGTCACGCCTCCCACCGGGCCGTGTTGTCCTGGCATCAGGAACAGCCCAGATCACAATCTCCAAGCAGCCAGGCTCAGCCAGCACAGATGTTGTCACTGCACGACTTCCACTCTTGCTGTGTCCTCAGACTCTTTGATCATCTGAAGGCAATGGGTGCACGCAGGGTTTTTCCAGGGTGGAAGCCGTGTAAATGGCAAGTACAACTGCATCCACCAGCTGATCCTTGTGAGGACTCTGTAGCGAGCAACGGGCTTTGCTTTTCCTGTTGCTGCCTCCTGGCATATCATGGCAACTTTCTTAGCCGTGGTTTGGCCCAAGAACTTAACGCAGTTGCCTGTTAGCAATTAGCATGTGCGTAGTGTGATCCAGCTCTTTGTGTCTGGCGCCTTCTGGATGCAGGGGAGTTGGATAAGAGCATGGGCCTGATGTTTGTGTGGTGTCCTGTTGCCTGTGAATGGTGTAATTCCTCCCGTGGCCAGAGTAAGTGGGTGTAAAACCTAGAGACTTCAGGGGAGCAGCATTGAACCCAGCTGGAAATTTTGTCTGTCGTGGGGTAAGGCATCAGTCCCGGTGGTGGAAAAGATAGTAGGGAATTTCATAAAAGAGGAAATCAAGCATTAGGAATATGTAATTTGTGCCAGTCATCGCGGAACTGCCAAGCTAACTAAATACTTCTGAGAAAGTTTAAATTTAATTGATAGAAGTAACCACGCAGCTATAACACAGGCTATGGAAATGCTTTTCATGTACAGCTGCAAGATGTGAGAGTGGTTCATCTAAGGTATGTAAGTAAAGCACATACTGAGTGGCCATGGCAGATCTCTAAGAGCGGTTGTTAGTGAAGAACTGGAATGGGATGTAGGTATTCTTACAGGTATGAAAGGATTGGCAATGTGGTCGATACTTGAGTATTTCTGCCATTGCTCTGGAAGCAATCACTGATGATAAAGCCTGTGAGATAGCAAATAGTGATGCCAAAGAATTTGGATTGTTCGATAAACAGAGTGCTGAAACATATTTTAAGACAGTCAGTGCAGAGCCATGTAAGTAGAAGCAAGTATTCTCGGTCCTGCCCTTAGGACAGGACTGCGGATGCAGTGGAAACATCAACTGGAAAGGTGGTCTCTGTTATTGACCAGGGGGTCAGGGGTCACGAATTTCCAAACAAAAAGGAGGCAGCGTTGTCCTTGGCTGCGCCCCTGCGGGGCCAGAGCAGCAGCCGGCAATGGCTTGAGCCTCTGTACGAAGCACTGGGGAATCCCGGATGAGAAAGCTGCCCACGGATCTGGGGACCGCATTCTTTACAAAGAGGCTGAAGAAAATGGAGAAAAGGTCCCCTGAGAATATATGGAGAAAAACTCCTCATGAGCTGCTACAGAAGAGGTGAGAGCGGATGAAGCCGGAGCGTGCTGCCCGCGGTATCAGGCGTTGCCTGCCAGGAGCAAGGACAGACGACTGCCTCTGCGCGGATGCTTTCCCCAGGGGCTCTGAGCACTGGAGAAGCTGTTTGCAGAGTCGCTTCCCCAGTGCAAGCTGGCTCCAGCACAGCTGGGGTAGGCAGGGTGGTGGATTTGGGAGGTGGTAACCCTCCCCTCCTCACACTGTCTCCGTGCCATGGCCAGAGCCTCCTGCCCAGTTTCATCACATCTCCCGTTCCTACTGCTGGGGTATCTGGACACCTCCCGGGGGAGCCCCATGCCCTGCAGGCGGAGGAAACCTGCCCTTGGTGGCTCTGCCACATGACCAATGCAAGGATGGCTGGGGACAGGGACAAAGAACGGCACTAAACCCCGGTCTGAGGTCAAGGCAGGCAGCGGGTGGTGGTGGACAGCAGGCAGGGACGATGGACAAGGAAGGGGGTGCAGAGGTTCCCCGCAGCTCCTCACCACCAGCCTGGAGGCTGGCGCAGTGCGTTCCCTGCCGTCACTTCACTGGGGAATGCGATTTGTGTGAGCAGCTGGGATGCAGCAGGAAGATGTCCTTGTCACGGTGTCAGCCATCTAGCCAGACTGACAGGCAATGGCCGGTGTCTGCAGCGAGTAAGGTGCCCAAAGGTGTTATTTCTATGGTGAGGGAGCCGCAGGGAGCAATGGGGTGGAGACGAAGGTGAAAGAGTCTGAGCAGCCATTTGGCCTGAGCTGTTGCTGTCTTACGTTCTGGCCCTGTCTCCACCTCTTTTCCAGATGATACCCAGGATGGACTGCAGTCCCTAAGCAGGCCTTGCGCTCTCCCTAAACGCTTTCCCAGCTGAGAGGAACTCAGCCCAGCCTACTTTGCAATTCAGAGGCAGCACAGTTCCCTGCTCCAGCGCTGGTGCAGCACAGAGCTGCCCTGCTGTGGGCATCTGCATTGTCTTTACTCAGCTCTCCCCACAGAGTGCAAGATCTAGGGCTCCAAGGGCCTTTGCCACCCTCCCGAGGACAGTGTGTGTCACCTCTCGAGTCCCTGTCATCACAGAAAGAAGCTGCAGCAGCATCCTATGCCAAGTGACGAGAACAGAGGTATCTCTCCCCCTCCACTGTCAGGTTACTGCATCACCCATGCACAGGAGCATTCCCGCCATCCACCAGCGCTTTGCCTTCGTCCAAGGCAGCTGGGCATTCACAGGGCTGGGGGGAGGTAAAACAAGACGACAGCAGTTAGGCTGGCTTTTGGACACCACGAGATTCCTAAGCGGGCAGGGAGATACTCAGGTGACTGGTAAGAGGATGGGACGTGGAATGTCAGTGGTCAGAGGCAAAGATGGTGAGGAACACAGAAACAGCTTCTGTGAAATCAGAAGGAACGGAATGCACAGAAACACACAGTCAGATGTGCAGTCGGAGTGGGTGGGAATTTCCACTGGAATAGTTTTCTAAGGGAAAACCAGCACTCACGTGTTTGAAATGCTCTGTAGGGAAATTTTCATTTTAACAAAATTCCAATTTTCTGCTGGAAAACCAGCCATGAGGTGGCCGGGCTTCAGCTGCCTGCACATCGTGTCCCAGGAGATGGGACAACTTGTACTCAGGGGACTTCCAGTGCCCTGGGACTGCTGCATAGCAGAGGCTGGAAAGGAGCTCAGAGAGACTGGTCACTGCTTGGGGGTTTCCTGCACATCTTCACCTCAGAGGACGCTGGAGCCTGGGCCCAAGTAATGCGGTGATGCAGTCACTGGTGCGGAGTGACTGGAGATGGAGCACACTGGGGAACTTCAGCCCTCGTGCAGCCCTTGGCGCTCCCCAACGTGCACAGCCTGCCATGCTGGAGCTCAGTCCAACAGCTCGGGTCTCCACGGGGAAGCTTGCCGACGGGATGCGGCTGCCTTGCTTCACAAGGTAGAGCTGACATCCAGGGCTGTCAGATTCACTTCCTTTATCTCCAGGGACTCTCTGGGGACACCAAATTCTGCTGTTGCACCAATAACCTGCAGCCCTGCAAGGCATCATTGCAAGATGTGGTGGTTTGTGCCTGTGTAGCATCTTGCTCAAGTAGAAATGGTCCAACCTCTTTGAGCTGGTGTGATGCTGAAAAGGGGAAAGGAAAAAGGGGTCGATGGCAAATGAGGCACTCTGGAACGTGTAACCCTTCCAGAGACAGGCATCCTCAAAACCAGGACATCGTCTTCACAGCAGTGGGTGTGGAAACGTGCAAGAGTTCCCGCCTCTGAAACCTGCCTCTGGGAGGAGGAAGCAAACATCTCCTCAGCAGAGCCCCTTTGTCTGCAAGCCCAGACCTCCAGTCCCCCTCCCAGGAGCCCACCACAGTGCTCAGAGCTCCCCTCGCGCCCTGGGGCCCAGCTCTGCGCTGCCCCAGCCAGACGTGGGTCTGCCCCCCTGTACTGACTGCTGCCCAGGACTCCCCAGTACCTCATGCTGCTGCTGGAAAATTTTCATGTCCTTGCGAATGTTTAACTAGCTCCAGGGGCTCCCCAGCCCATGCAGCTCCCACGTGAATGTTCCTGACTTTGGGAAAAGAGAAAAATAAGAGGGCTGCTTTCCAACCTGCCAGATGTGGCTTTAAAAGACACCAAACATGAAAAATAAGAGATGTACGCCCTCGGGAGTAGCTTTGGAGGATGCTGAACAAGCCAGGCAAAGCCAGAGCTGGCCCAATTGTGTCAATACGGCATGTAGGGGCAGGAGCTGAGCGGCACCAGACCTTCTGCTGCACTTGACGTACCTCACCCCAGGAGCCAGCTGGCAGGCTGGAGCATGGAGCCTGGGTGTGCTCCAACGTGCACTAGAACAGATAATGGGTGGGTTAGGGCTCAAATGCAAAATCCAGAGCACGGGAATGTGACAGCAAATCTGCTCCCTTGAGAGCTGTGCCCTCCTGTCATGTGTGATTGATACTTGCTAGAAGATCAAAACCTTGTTGCTGAGGTCAGACGGAAAGATTGATTGCGCAAGTTCTGTTATGAAACCAGCCTAAAACCAAAGAAAAACATGATGAGACAAGGCTAAAAAGCCCTGGTTTTGAAGAAAACACTGTTTTTATCTCATCTCCTTCCCTGACGATATCTATAAGGTTCTTACAAGTCAGTGCATCTGGAAAGTAAGACACACAGTCTCAAGGTGGGCTTCCTGGAAAGACAAACACACAGATAGGGTTATCTGGTGAAAAATGTCATTGAGAGCCTTTGTGGCCAACGACCCGGTTCTCCAAGGCTTCACTCTCCTACTGCAACCCTGTGAATTGCCCTTTACTGCCCATTTCAGTTGCCTTGTCAAGTCCCAGCCCTGATCTAATGCAGACATGTGCTAGAAAGTCCCAGCCAGACTAAAGATTTCTAACATTAGCTAAACACCACGATTCTCCTTTACTTGTTTTTCTATAGAGTTAAACTTCACGTTTTCAACCTCTTGAAGCAGATGAATCCCCTCTACCATAACCACTGCTCCTGTGTGTGTCAAACCTGGGGAGAGAAGCATTTCAGCCTTAGGTGGTTAGTTCAGCAAACTCAGAAGCCTTTGAAATTGGGGTTTTGTACATGGTGAAAGGCGTTCAACATCTGTAACCATAGGCACTACTTCAAACCCCAAACAAATGCTTTAGTGTAATAAGGTTGCTATGTACCAGTCAAAAGACTCTCAGTATATCCTAAAAATAAACACAGAGATAATAAACTGGAGAAGCCACAGTTACCTCACCAATGCTCAATTGTACTCAGTTTTCATAATTTACAGAAACATTTACTGCTTCTTGGACTCAAATGTCCTAGCTTCCTCCTTTGCTGTTTCCCAGCTGTCTTGGGACGGTCCCCTGCAGGTCATTGCCCAGCTTTGCCTGAGAAGTTAAGAATGAGAAGGAAATCTCTGCATTGGGCTTGATTTTCCCTTTTCGCATGGAGCGTGCTCCATCCCAGTGCTGCCCGTCCCCAGCACTCTTGAGCCAGGAACCCCAGAAAGCAGGAGGACACAAGGCAGAGCCACACGCCCTGTGAGTGTGTGGAGGTCCTGCATTACTCAACAAGTTCTTGGGTGCTCCTGCCACCACCCCACTCCGGAATGCCCAGCGCCCTGTCCTGAGCCCATTACATCCATCTGTAGATGCTTCTTGCACTCAGTCTCTAACACATCACACATCAAGGGCTGTTTCACGTCTGTTCCCTGCCCCACCCCATGCCCGGGGAAGCAGAGGTTCCCACAGTGCCACACCAGACGTGCCCTGAGTAACCCTTGATGCTTCATCAGTGGTGGTGAATGCTTCGTCAGGGGACGCACCCCTGTGTGTCCCACCAGGGATGCTGTGGGTGCCCTGGCCCTCCTGTTTGCACCTGTGAGATGTCTTGGAAGAAAGTCGTTTAAGACATCTGGGGGAAAAGAGCAGAACAACGGGGATGAGCGTCCATAAAGGCTTTGGCCAACCACTTCTTGGACTGAGCCCTTCCTCGCCATGGAGGTAGCTATTGCTGCTGGGCTTATGCAGCAACACTCTGGGGCTCCCCTTAGTTCCTATTTGTCCTTTTGTTTTCCCTCCTGCTTGACTGAGTTCTGCCCACTCATAAATTCCTTCAAACTTGGAAAAGAGGTCAAATATGAGCTTAAAAGGAAAGTGCTGGATTGGCACAGAGCCCTGTCTAGATCAGTGCCTAGTAATGGACGGGTAAAGTCACCTTCTGATTTTCAAGACTTCAAGTCTACACTGTTCATGCCACTCCCTGCTTCTCTTCACTCTCCTCCTTTCTTTGTATCTGCTCTAGGTTTACTCCATGCGAGGTGATGTGGCCACCATTACATGCACCTTGCGGGAATCCAAACGTGCAGATGGTTTTTTTGCTCTGTTCCCTATTACATTCCTAATTATTCTTGAAGGAGGGCTATTATGCCTGAAAGCTTGTCAACTTTTTTCCAGCTGGATCAGCTCATCTAATAGAAAATATTATTGTCCTCTATGGACCTTGCTTCTTTCACACGCTTAGATCATCATACCTACAAAAGCATTAATACTAATTAGTCCTAACATTGCATTTGTCTTTTTGAGCAGCGTGGACCAGTGAGCAGATGTATTCACAGACCAAGTCAAGCAACGCTCAGATCTCTTTCTGAGTGCCGATTAACAGCCAACGCTCTCCTGTGGGTCTTCACCACGTGCATTACATTTCACTGGCAGACATTGCTGTTTGTCTGCCAGTCACTGAAAGATTTGTAAGGCTTCTTTTGCAGGAGTTCACAGTCAACTTTACTTTTTGCCATAGTGAATAATTAAGAATCATCATAATCAGATGATCTAGACATCTGTTCATCCCATTTCCCAGCTTCTGCGGAAATAAATGCATACTACTCTCCATTGTAACAGCTGAGCATCTATTCCTTTTCCTTGGTTCCTGTTTTCTCTCCAATTACAGAAGCAGAGACGTTCCCCCTGTTATTTCAGGGTTGTTTAAGGACATTTTGCAACATACCTTAGAGGAAGTGTCTTGAAAAGCCAAGTGAACGAAGTGTGAACTCGTTCACCTGTTTGCTAACTCCTCAGGTCTGTTTGTGAGACGTGACTTCTCTGTGCAAGCGGAGTGCTGACTCTCCCCCAAGAAAGCATATTCATTCCTGTCTCTCTCAAGCCCTTCACTGCAGCATCTCATGGATTTCCCCAGCACGGTGCTGAGACTCATTGGTCTGCTGGTCCCCAAACCGCCCTTCGAGTGTCTGTTTTTGTGCAACAGGTGTAATTTTTATGTGCTTTTGTGCCCTTAGTAAGTTGCTTCTGAAAATCCGTCTTTGACCTGCCTTGTTTTGACTTGATCTGTCACTTGCCAGAGTTGGTTTCCTCCTTTTCCCCGTTCAGACCGGACTTGCAGCCTGCCCCTCTCTGAGGGTATCTGTTTACTCCCAACTGTTGTGTTCAATCTTCTGCATAACTACACCCTCATTCTTCTTCTAGAACAGGTTTCCAACAGCTCATATATATATATATTTACCTGAGCCTTTCATGTGAGGTCTTCAAGCAATTCACCCCATCTGAATTCACCCTTTTTATTGCTCCTTTTGCCTCAGCCAGATGCGCCATTTCTGTGTACTTTCCCCTTTTCAGTTACTCAGCACTACGGTGGGTATTTTGAGTTGCTCATTCCAGAAAGCTCTGACTGTATCTACATGACAGGTGGCTTTTCTACAGTTACCTCTCAAACCTGTGCAATTCTTTGGACTAAATCAAGCGTTACTTCTCTGCCTCCCTTTTCCATCCAGCTGGTGTGCTCAAATAGCCCAGCCTTGGCTTTGCCCTGATTTATTCTCTCTGCATGGAAGGGATCCAAGTCCCTTGTTACCCCTGTTTTCTGGGCTGGCACCTCTCTGAGCTGCTCTTGAACTCCGAGGGACCTGTCGGGCTCCTCTCTGGTGCCCGATGTCAGAGCCAGCCCCAGCGCCAGGTTCCACCTTACTAAGCCCAGGATGGCAGCTCAGGAGGATGCTGGAGTATTTATTGATCTAATTAAAGTATCTACTGGATTTGAGACCACCCTTTCAAGGAAGCGTTACTTTTGCTTATGTGCAAGCGGAGTTCCCTTCGCCGCAGCTTGTGCTCGTTGCCTCTTTGCTGTGCATCTTGGAGAAAAGCCCGGCTCCCTCTGCTCCGTAGCCCCGAGCTGGCAGCAGGCTGCACTTACCTCCCTTTCCCCAGACGAAGAACCGCCCCCCCCCCCCACCCCCCCGCAGGGCCCCCCGCGGTGGGTGCTGTGCTGGCTCGCAGCCCCCCCGGGGCCGAGCTGCGGGGATCCGCCCGCGCTCCCAGCGCCGCAGCCCGGCAGGCAGCCGGGGATGATGCCCGGGGTGGGGGTGTGTGTCCCCGGGGTGGGGAGCCCCGTGTCGTGCGTGTGTGTGTGTGTCCCCGTCCCCCCCCCCCCCCCCCCCCCCCCCGGC
>JAVKLA010000052.1:8647881-8676808 GCA_034782735.1 Sagittarius serpentarius
CGCCCCGGTGCCCTGCCGCCGGCCTACCCCAACGGCTGGTACCGCCTGCTCGACTCCGCGCAGCTGCCCCGCGGCGCCGTCCGCAGCCTCGCCCTGCTCGGTGAGTGCCAGCCCCGACGGGCGAGCCCGGCCCCCGCCCGGGCAACGGGGGCGACGAGGCTCGGGATCCTGGCCGGTGCGCAGGGCGTCCCCGCCCGGGCACCCCCGCCGGGGCCCCAGGGCCCCCCTGCCCGGGCGTCCCCGCTGAGGCACTGGGGGATCCTCACACAGACAGCCTCGCCAGGGCACTGGAGCACCCCAGCCTGGGCATCCTGGGGGGGCACTGGGGCATCCCAGCCGGCACCCACGGTGGGGCACTGCAGCGTGCCTGCCCGGGCGCCGTGCCAGCGTGCAGGGCATCCCTGCCAGGGCATCCCTGCCTGGGGGCTCTGCTGTGGCACTGGGACGAGCCTGCCCGGGCACCCCTTTCAGAGCACACCAGCCAGCACCCACATAGGGGCACCAAGGGTGTCGCAGCCTGGGCTTTTGCGTGGGCACCGAGTAGCCCCACTGGGGCGCGGCACAGGCTCCTTGAGAGCGTGCAGGGCTCCCCTGCCTGGGCTCCTGGCTGGGACACTGGCACATCTCACTGCCTGGGCTCTCCTCCCAGGCATCGCTGCCTGCAGCTCCCCAAGTCCTGGGGAGATCGGGATGGGGCCTCTGTCCTGGTTTCAGCTGGGATGGAGTTAATTGTCTTCCTAGCAGCTGGCACAGCGCTGTGCTTTGGGTTAGTATGGGAAGAGTATTGACAACACCCGGATGTTTTCAGTTGTTGCTCAGTCGTGTTTAGACTCAGTCAAGGACTTTTCAGCTTCTCCTGCCCAGCCAGCAAGAAGGCTGGAGGGGCACAGGAAAGTTGGGAGGAGGGAACACAGCCGGGACAGCTGCTCCAAACTGGCCAAAGGGGTGTTCCATACCATGGGACGTCATGCCCAGCTTGGTGGGGGGGGGAGCTCGGCTCAGGCACCAGTCGGTGTAGTCCAATCCTTTTATTATTATTGTCACCTCGTTGTTATTAGTGTCATTGCTAGTTTCTTCCTTTCTGTTCTATTAAACTGCTCTTATCTCAATCCATAAGCTTTACCTTTTTTTCTGACTCTCTCCCCCATCCCACTGGTGGCGAGGGGAGTGAGTGAGTGGCTGCGTGGGGCTGAGTTGCTGGCTGGGGTTAAACCACGACAGACTCACAGCCACATCCAGAGGGGTCCTGTGCTTGTCCAGGGTCCTTTTGCCTTGAAGACGGTTTTGGACTTGTGCTCGTGCCTTCCTCGTCAGAAGGGATGTTTCTGCATTGAAATCCCTCAGACTCGGTGCTGAAACTGTGGATTTTTTTCCTGTTTTCAAGAGCCATCCTCTCCTATGAAGCTGTTTGGATTTGGGTTTTTTTTGGTATAATGGCACCTATGTAATTCAACATACAGATGCTAGAGAGCCCCCACCAGACTGTCTGTTATGACTCTCTTGGTTGTCTGCCCGAAGCCTGGCTCCTGGCACCCAGTCCCCTGGGACTGGCTGAAAAGTGCAGGTAAAAGTCACTTCTAGTGGCAGACTGACAGTAGCGTAGCTGTGCCAGGAAGATTATCAGTAAGAAAGACAGTTAAACAACCTGTAGCCTCCAGGTTTGTGGGTATCTAGTTTATTTTGGAGTCTCTGAGCATAGCTTGGAAATGCAGCCCGGCTCCAGAGGCAGCGAGCCAGAGGAGACGAAAGAATAAAAATTGCTTGACTCAGTCCCTGCAAGACTCATCCTTTGGGAGGAGACACCTTCCAACGCATGGCTCTGAGCAGGCAGGAAAGCCCTATTCTCTCCTGAGGTTGTGGAAGCGGGGTGAGAGCTGCTCTGATCGGCGGGGCACGGCGCGGCACTGCTGTCCGGGTGCTAGCTGCAGGGAAGCTGCTCAGGCCCCAGCGAGGCTCCTGCGCAGGAGAGGACCCCAGAGAGGGTCCTCTGAGCTGCTTTCTCCCAGCCTCTGCGTTCCCAGCCAAGCACCCAGAACTGCACGGTGGCCTTGGGGCCCTTTATGTCCCAGGTGCTGTTCTTGCCACAATTGCTGTTTGTTTTCCGTAAAAGAAATAGGATAATTTAGTTGGAAAACATCAGTATGTGGCTGTTAATGCTTTAATATTCACCTGCAACAGAATTTTTCAGTATATCTTAGGCCAGGATACCATCCTCCCAAGTGGAGAGACATCAGATTTGATGCACGAGCCAGAGCAAAGATCAGCTTCTCCGCTGGCTCCAGAACGCAAAGGCGGGAGGCAAAAGCAGCACTCACTCAGGAGTCCTGGGTGAGGTTTTTGGGCAGCCCAGCAAGGGTCCGGCCATGGGCACTGCTTCAGATCTTCAAGGCAGAAGAGCTCCAGACTGTCTGTAGGAAGGAAAGCTCTAGAGGTGGGACCTTCTTGGAGTAAAATTATCTTGAAACTTTGGTGGGCAAAGCACCAGGCTGCAGGGCTGCTCCTTGGGGGACGTGGCTGGGACAACTCCCGGGCTCCAAGTGCTCTGGTCTGACCCATCCAACGCTGCTTCTGTGTTTCCATACTGCTGCTGCTCCTGGTGAACCTGCAACACCCCCAACAACAGGCAGAAATCCTCTCCCTGCCTCCCCCGCTTTTGCCCTGAACCTCAGGTCAGGTAGAGAGGCAGGTTAGAGACAGAAAACAATGCTGATGCTTCAGAATGAATCCCTGTTACCTGGGGCAGGGGGAAGGACCTGCACCTCCGGTGCCTCCATTCCCCTCTGCCTGCTGCCAGCAGATGTGTGAGAGCCTTCTGGAAAGACTGCAGGGACAACAGAGCCAGGTGTCCTGGGTGAGGAGGGATGTCCAGGCACTGGAGTACAACAACTCATTTCTGCCAGCTGTCTTAAATAATCCTTCCTAGGCTCGAAGGCTGGGAAAGTTTTCAGGGTTTCCTTTTCTTTGCCCAGACCACAGAACTTCAAGCAAGGGAAGTGGTTTTGGGTGGGAGAGCTCACACTGTGTCACTTGTCATCAGTGTGGCTGTCTGGGAAAATACGGACAGGACGTGGCTGCCAAAGTTTAGTTTGGTCGTATTTCTCACTAGCTGAGCTTCAAGGTACAGCAACTGCTATAGCAATCAGATTTCACAGGCTGATGAAATCTGAATACGTATCTGCGTAACCTGAAGCCCAGTATGGAAGAGGGGACCCAGCCTTTAACTCAGCAGCCGCATCGGTATGAACAGCCCCCAAGTGCTTCTAAGCTCCCAGACCAGCTGTGTCCCCTTCCAACCAGGCCATGACTTGAGGGGACACTGGAGCAGGTCCAGCTTTGCTTTCAGGCCAGGTCACCGATGAGCAGCCCCTCTCCTCTGAGCCGCTGGCAGGGGTGCGGGTGCTGGCAGGTCTGCAGTGCCGCAGCACCGTCGGAGCAGCTCTGTGCTGGGCCAGGAAAGCACCTGGCACCTATTCAGTCGCTCCAGGAAGAGCGTTTGTTTAGATAATACTGTGGCACGCCATCCAGTCGTGGCTGTCTTGCACAACTGGGTGGAGTAGTGCCATGAACAGATCTACGGCTATAGCCCAGGTACTTTCTGTCTCTCCATTTAAATAGTTCCCTGCTCAGCTAGTGCGGTGCTACCCTGGTGTTGTCCCAAAAGCTGGGTCTTTCCCCCGGTGTGCAATAAGCCAATCAACACATCGAGTCGAGATATTTGTCTTTATTGCTATACTGCAGCATAGGGTGCCAGGTCTCCAAATACCTGCACACCTTTAGAAAGAAAGGTTGAGGGTTTTATACAATTTTGTTACAAGGAAACACATACAACAAAAATTATGGTAGGCTCCACAAACTTATATAATGAAAAGATCCTTTGAGCATGTCATGCTCTTGTCCAGCTCATTATACTAAGGTGGTCTCACATTGACATACTCATTATGCACAAGTGAGTGTTGATTTTAGTATTAAAATTAAGCCAGGTAAGGCAAGGACAGGGTCTTTACTTGATTCTCATCCAGCGTTGACTAATCTACCATTATCTCTTCCTAATGAATAATATGTTCTCAGTTATACATACTGCACGTATTGTAACTCACTTATCTTAAGGTTACATGATCACCTGGCAGCATCTTCAAGGTAATGCATTTCTCCATACCAATTATTTAAAAACTTGTTAAGTTTTGCCAACTTTGCGGGTTAGTTCCGTGAGTTACTATAACACTGTGGGTGGGGAGGAAGAGGGTGATCCCAGAACTGAGCAGGGACAGATCCCAGCAGGGCAAACCTCACATTGCTTCAGGGAGCACAAGGAATAAGGCCCAGCAATGGAGAAAAAGCAAGTCGGAGTGCCGGAGCAATACGGCCGCAGCCACTCCAGCACCCACTCCTCACTCCTCACACGGAGCGGACCAGAGTCAGGGGCTTCCCTTCGCTTCACCAGAATCTCCCTTTTGCCGAGGAGCTGTCAGTGCTCTGGCTGGCAGCACCCGGCCGTCCCTGCCCGAGGAAGGGATTTGCTGCTGAGCTGCAGCGTGGACAGCTCGTGGGAGTTCAAGAGCAAACGGATGAAGGGCTTCTCCTTCCAGCTACCGTTACCAGAGATTCCTGAAATGTATGAGCCCGTGCGCTCTCCGCTACACCTCTTGGGGATGGGAACAGAGTTCTCTTTAAAAGCAACTATCGCTCCTCTCTGTGTCTCTCTCCCTTAGCAGGGGAAGCATCCTAAATCTTTAAACAGTTTTTTGTGAAGGCACTTTTTATCCTGCAGCTGAAACAGGCTCCGAGAGCTCAAAAACCAGGGCTGAGGGTCAAAGCCTTGAGGGTTTAGAGACGACCAGGAGAAATTATGCTCCCCCTGCCTGGAGCAAGGCAATGCCCTTCAGCACAGACGTTTCTGTGCTGGAGCAGCCCCTCGGGCCAGCGGGCAGCTGCCCGGCTCTGCAGCGTGCCAACGTGCTGCGTGCGAACCGCGGCGTGTGACGGGCCGGCTCGCTGCGCTGGGAAGTCTTTTAAACCCGGGCAGTGAGCTGACGGCCACCACCCCCTGAGCATTTGCTCGAGCAGCTGCCATCCCAATTTTGCATGGCCCTTTTTGCAGTCAGCAAAGGCCTCCTGCCTGCAGCCTGCCTGGGAGGGAGCTGCTGCCTGGCAGGCCTCGCCTGCCTGCAGCCCTGGGCAGCAGCAGCTGCCTGGTGCCATCTCGTGGTTAAATAACTTCTCCGGAGCAACCCTCTTTCTGTCCTGCCACTGATCTTCCCCCAGAAAGGAAAGAAAAACTCAAGTATTAATTTTCAGCAGGCTATTTCTGCATGCCCTTGCACAGGCAGGCGCCTGCAGCAGCACCGGTCCGTGCTGCCTGGTCAGAGGGGGCCGAGCAACGTGTGTCTCAGCGGGGGCTGTTGTTTTTTACATCTTCATAATCTCGCCTTTCTGCAGGAGAACATCTCGCCGCATTTCGCGCCCAGGATGGCCAAGCCTACGTGCTCGACGCTTACTGCCCCCACCTCGGGGCTAACCTCGCCGCCGGCGGCCGCGTCGTGGGCAATTGCATCGAATGCCCCTTTCACGGCTGGCAGTTTCAAGGAGAAGACGGAAAATGCATGAGCATCCCGTATGCTGAAAAAGGTGAACATGCCCCAGATCCGCAGAAAGCATCCACAGAAATGGCAGTGCCCTGTGTGTCCTCATTAAAAGCTACTTCATTAAGGAAAAGTGGTCTTTGTAATAACTCACCCTTCATCCTGCTCCCCTATTTCATGCAGCACCCTGATTTTCCTCCTAGGTTGTCCATGTTGGGGCATAATGCTCCAGTGCCCTTTCCTACATTAGATGATAACCAGGACTTTAGTCTAGTTAAATAACCACACTTCTTGATGTTGATAGCCCTACAACTCCTGCATTCAGCAAGCAGGGTGTAAAAGACGATTTTTAACTCCGAGTCATCCGTTGCACTGGCAGGGATGGATCCTGAGGAGCTATTGCATTTCAGAAATGATTCTCTCCTCTACAGTGACAGCTTATACCAGTCAGTGCTTTAAATCTGTCGCATTAGCATGACAGAATAGTCTCTCAATGGCAATTTTTTCTCCTTTTAAGGCTTGAAGGGAACTTTTTGGTTGGAATCCAGGAAAGCTCTTCGCATACCTTTTAGATACGGTTTGCATTGACTGTATAGGAAGAATATCTTACTGAAAGTTCAGATGTAACAATTACTTGATCTGGCTGCACTGATAAGTTTAAATCACCAATTCTATGATGTGGCTGAAACCAGAAACCAGACTTACCTTGAGTTTTGCTTTGCCTTGTGCTTCTTAGTCACTTTCCTGTAAAGTTCAACTTTCTCTGATTGGGATTGATTGGGATATCAATGAAAACATTGATTAGCAGCAAAAGTCAGTCTTTCTACTAAGCAGACTATTTTTCCCAAAGTGAAAGAGACATTCTGTCTATATGGGATAAGATAAACAATGTATAGATCTCACCAAACAGCAATACATTTTTTTTGTGTGTTATGTTCAGAAAAAAGATTAATACTGTATTTTTTTTCCATACGTACTTAGTCAGGAGCTGCATTCAAATTAAAATTTGATTCCAAGTAATGAGCAATGGTGTGTTTCATCACAAAATGAGAATGAATACTCTGGACATACACAAGCACTTGCCAAGATGCATTGTTTCATTTGAAACAGCTGTATTCCGAGTCACTGTTATCTCTAGCTGTTAAAAGAATGAGACTGCAGACAGCTGCGCTGCTCCCATATAGCCCAAATGGATCACGTGGATTTAAACAGCTTTAAAAGCCATCTGTGCTCATGCAGGTCACTTTGATGGAGAGGGATTTTGGAGAGCTTGGATGGGCAGCTTGTCCAGCACCAGGCTTGCAGGGGACTGACAGCCAAGCAGGGCCACAGAGCCCAACGTGGTGCTAGATGAAGCTGGTGAGGGGTCTGGAGCACAAGTCTTACCAGGAGTGGCCGGGGGAACTGGGGTTGTTTAGCCTGGAGAAAAGGAGGCTGAGGGGAGACCTTATCGCTCTCTACAGCTACCTGAAAGGAGGCTGTAGAGAGGTGGGGGTCGGTCTCTTCTCCCAGGTAACAAGCGATAGGACAAGAGGAAGCGGCCTCAAGTTGCACCAGGGGAGGTTTAGATTGGATATTGGGAAAAATTTCTTCACCGAAAGGGTTGTCAGGCATTGGAGCAGGCTGCCCAGGGAAGTGGTTGCGTCACCATCCCTGGAGATATTTAAAAGGCATGTAGATGTGGCACGTAGGGACGTGGTTTAGTGGTGAACTTGGCAGTGTTGGGTTAAGAGTTGGACTTGATGATCTTAAAGGTCTTTTCCAACCTAAATGATTGATGATTCTATGTCTGCATGGGGGGCAGATGAAGCCCTCTTTAAAATTTAATGAGTTGCATCTCACCCAAAGCACCAGATTTTTTCAATCAGAAATCACAGTGATGGTCTCCTCCTACCCGCTCTGAACTTCATTGACTAAAAGAGAAACCTGATTTATCCTGTTATTTTACCTCCCACATGACTGTACAAGGCTGAATAATAAGGAAGCGCTATCCTCTGTGCTTGTTTGCAAATGAGAAAAAAAAGTAATGAAGGCAAAAGCCTTCCAGTCCAGTAGAAGCTACATTTCCTGACAGCTGGGTAAATATAAATGCCGAAATTCATTCCACTGGAAAGAGTGCAGATACATTCTTAAAGTAACACATGATACTGCAGTATTGTAACAGAGAATGACTTGAACTCGAGAGGTGGGGATGGCTGCACTTCTGTAACTAAAAGCATCTCCAAAAGGAGACTGAAGCTCATTGGAACTTGAGGAGGGTCCATTGATGCAGCAGACTTTTAGGTATTTGAACACTTTTAAGAGTAGCAAAAGAAGCTGCAGAGCAGCCAGCCATGTTTGTTCCTTAAAATCTTGCACAAAACACCCAACTGAAATAAAACTGATTTAAGCAAACTCTCTTGTGTGAACTTGAGAAGCTGTTGTCCTTCTTCAGCAGACTGAGAGCTGGAAAAGTGTCACCAGAGAGTCTGTGCCACATGAGTATCTCCCATAAAGACGATCTCTGAACCATGGTTTAGGATGAGGTGACTCTTAGTGCCAGCGTCACCCTTGGAGATGCCGCTTTTACCTGATTCCTTTCTGTCCTCCACAGTGCCAGATTTTGCGAGGGTCCGGACCTGGCCGTCCTGTGAGGTGAATGGGATGCTGCTGGTCTGGTACCACTGCGAAGGGGTCAGTCCAACGTGGGCAGTGCCCGAGCAGCGCGAGATCGCCACCAAAGAGTGGGTGTTCCGTGGGCAGACAGAGCACTTGGTTGACGCGCACATCCAGGTAGGGAGCCCTGTCCCTCCATGGGGCACGTCCACGCCTGGGTCCTCTCCTGTAGTCCAGTTCAGGGACATCTCCTTCCAGTTAACCCATTCCGGGATATCTGATCCCCATTAACCAGGCCCTGCCTGCGCTCAGTGTCATTGCTGCTGCAGGCAGAGCTCAGACCTAGAAATACATCCCAGCGCCGTATACCGAGAATGTGGCATATGTTCCGCAAACACGGATCGTGAGCGTCTCAAGCAGAGAACAGATGTTCTGGGTACTTAAAAGGAATCTGTTAATTTGTTTTGACTTATAACTGATGTAATTTAAAAAAAGATTCTCTAAGAATTGCAGCACTTAGCGTCAGGAAGCTTTTCAACTCATCGGTCTCTGAAATGGAAACACGCAGTTATTTTGCTGTTAATCTTCATAATCACCATCATACGCTGACAAATGTGCCACGGAGAACAAAATGGCTGTTGGTGCCATTGCCTCTCAGTGGAAATTAGTCCAGAAAAGGGGAACCGTTTTGTGGCACTAAACAGAAGGGACCACGGCCGTGGTCCTCGGAGGGAGCGGGCGTGGGTGGAGGCTCCCCCAGGAGAGCGATGGGAGGCAGCAGCAATTTTGAAACTGGGCAATCCCTGGAGGTCCTTGGGAGATTTTTATGTGCTTGCCGCTGAGCAGAACACTGCTGTTCGTAAAAATCAGTGACAAAAATGACCCTTAATCTAGAGCGCACTTCTCTCCAGAGGCAGCGCCTGCCTGCTGACTAAATCACGACTAAGGTGAGTGGGTTAGAAAGGAACGGAGAATTGTTAGAGGAAATGAAGAAGGTGCTTGAGGCACAGGAGATACAGCTCTGGGAGAGTGCAGAGGAGTTGTGAGAAGCAGGGAGAATTTGGGAGATTTATGGAATAGTAATATTTACTTCATGTCTGCTTTTCAGTGCAAGCCACTGTACACAGGTCTCTACTGCGGCCAGTCTGTGCTACTTGCCAAACTGGTGGAAAGCTGGTGTATTTGAGTAATAAAGCAGTTAAAATTTCTCAGAAAGTGACATATTGTGGGCAGGCTGGTGGGGTTTGAAGGTTTAAAAGTATGTGAAAACTAGTCTAGGAGCACAAACACAAAAATGCTTCATTCCTTACAATTATTACAGGGCCAAAGGAAGGACTTACTTGGAGTCCCAGCTTCTGCAGCTGCAGAAGTTAACATGCATAGACTTCTTTAAGCTTAAAATGAACTCTGAATTTTCTGAGCTTCATGTTTAAGTTATTCTTGTACACTCGTTAAGAACTGGTCCCAGGTCAGTCTGTGCTGAGGCTCCTTCCTCCACGCACTCAGTTGCCTCTTTCTGTATCATGTACCTGCGGGCACCTCTGCTGTGCTCGGAGCGGCGTGCCAGGCGGTACCGCAGCTACCCTGGTGCTATTGCAATACTGCTATCAAGTACAGGCAGCTCGCACCCAAGGCAGCTCTCACCAATGGCAAATTCCTCCCCAATGGCAGGAAATCCCCGAGAACGCGGCTGACACGGCTCACCTGGCTTTTCTCCATGGACCAGCTATTCTGGGCGGATCTGACCTGAGATACACAAGATCCAAGCTGTGGGATTTTATGAAGCACATCTGGAAGGTAAGACCCTAGCTCCCCTCCTAGCCATGAGGAGGCTGAAGTCTTTCAAACCAGGTCCCCTTTCTGCCTCAAAGCGTCAGTCCCACCTCATCCCCTCTGCCGCATGCCCCCATCTTCAGTTCCACTCTGTTTCGTGTGTCTCTGAGGGGTTTGGCTGCACTCCCTCATCTGTGCTCAGCTCTAGATGGTCTTCACAGCCAACTCTTGTCACCATCTTGCTGCTACCTCCCCTCAGCCCGTACTCCCCATCTCTCACTGAGCCAATCCTTCTCCATCCCTCCAGGCAGAGTGGCGGCCGGAGCCAGAGCCCAACGAGCATTGCTCCCGGCTGCTGGTTCAACACACCGCAACCGTCTTTGGGAAGCACGTCTCCTTGATGGATTTGACAGTTTCAGCCAGGCAGGTATGTCCCGCGCTGGTGACCACCAGCACCCCGAGCTGAAGGGCTTTGTCACCCGAAAGGCTAAAGGAGTCTTTGCCTATCCTGCCCAGTGTAGCCTTTCCTATCGAGTGCATCAGACACACTGGCCAAAACTACACGCTGGTGTTGGGGCTGCTCCACAGCTGGGCAGCACGGAAAGAAGGGAGGGTTCATAAGGACTGCTGTGCCCACAAAACAACTTAAAAAAAATAAATAGCTAGTACCTGAGCAAACACCGGTGACAATCCCAAGGGACCTTCACACCACTTTGTCACAGTGTTTTACAATACAGAAGTGTGGACCCTTTCAGTCTGTGGCGAACATGCCTGGGAAAGGTGTGGAGAGCACTCCATATACAGTAAGAAACATCTTGAGGATGTAGATCTGTGTGATCCAAAAAAATCAGGGGGTTTCAGACAACTTCCTGGAAAGCACAATGATTTGTCAGTTTACAAACATTTATAGTAAAGAAATAAGTTCATACTAATGTCAAGAGCTCCTTCCGCAATTAAAAGTTCGCTCATTTTCTCATTTTCTTCCTTTCCTGTGTTTTTTGGTTTTGTTTTGGAAATATGTTTATTAAACACGCTTCTCGTTCCCCTCTCCACTTCCAAAAAAACAGAAACAGTGTGTCTTGTAGCCTAAGACGAGCCCTGAATGAGATAATAAAGTAGTTGACACAAACTGATAAAGAATTAAAGGAAAATAGAAATAATGCCACTAAACATGAATCAATGGGAACTAGATGTTCTCACTTTCATTTTTGGTTTTGGGTTGGGTTTTTTTTTTGATGAAATGCTAAGCTTGCCTCATAAAACTAGTAATTTTGTTCTAGTACATTTTTGAAGGCCTTTGACCTATTCCCGTATTACAAATTCAGAACAATAGCAAAAGTCATGATACAAAACTTTGATAAGGGATAGATCTCAGTCTAATTAGGGAATTATCACAAAGTGGATGTTGATTCTATCTCTGTTCAGTTCTTAGATCTGTGCTATTTAGCACAGACATCAATGAACAGGAGAAAAGACATTAAAATAACCTTACAAAGAGTTTGTACCCAACCAAACCTTAAAGGAGTAGTAAATAAAGTAGCCCAAAACCCCAGCAATGTCTGCACTGTTTCAAAGAACCAAGTGTATGACCATGCATCTCTGTCTGGATGTACATCAAAAAGCAGTATACAGGACTTCATGTCATGCAAGATAAAAGGCTGAACCTGATTTCAGCTAGAACCTGATGTGACTGTTGTAGCTGCAAAGGAGAAAGCCAGAGCAGGAGTAGGGGTGTTGTATTACCTCCACATTGAGGTTGTATTGCATATTGTATTGCAATCACTGCTACTGAGATCCGGAGCCCAGGACTGGTGTCAACAGCCCAATAAGGCTGTTCATGACCTGAAGGTAATTCAGTGATGCACGACAAGACCAAGTGAAAATTTGGAAGCGTTTACTGGAAGATTAGATTTTAAACTTCCTGGGACCAGTAGAGCACTGTAAACCCTCATGAATTCCCGGGGGCCCACAGCAAAGCCATTCAGCCTGGACACGTCTGTGAACGTCCCAGGCCAATACGGGCTGCATGGCTCTGCTGGGTTTCCCCTGGCCCCGGGAGCATTAAAGGGTGGCAAGCAGTCTGTGACTCACGGCCCCGAGGCATAGCTTGACTTTGTGCCTGTTACCTGACGAAAAGACAGAGTAAAGGGGGACCTGAGCACGGTCTAGGAAACATCTCAAGCAGGTCTCAAGCTGTGGGAGCTGCTGTACCAGAGGGCTGGACCACTGGGGACTTTTCCCTGAGGGTGCTCTGTTGCTCTGCAGGTGGGGCCAGGGCTGGTTTTCCTGATCTTTGACCATGCTTTCCTGGGCCATGGGATCATCCTGCAGACAGTGACTCCCCTGGAGCCTCTCCTGCAGAATGTTGTTCACAAAATCTACTACCAGAAGAACATGCCGGCCATAATCCCCAAATTCATCCTGAGAGCAGAGTGCATACAGGTAAGGTCTCTGAAGAAGAGCCGCCAAAGGTGGTCCCCTGGAGCTTGGTGGCTAGCAGGTGTGAGAAGGAAGAGTAGTTGCCCAGATGGGCTCAGATAGATGTGGGAGCAAAGCACTCATGGGCAAGATCCTTTCAGTGCCTGGTATGATCTTTCATTTTCAGTAGCCCAAAGAACTGAACTGGAGGTTTAGTAAAGAGGGTCCCTGCAGTGGGTCATCTGTTGAGGGTGGCAGAGAGGTGCCATCATTCTCCTGTGGAGGGGGAACCGGGGCACAAGGATTAGGCAACCTCTCCCAAGCTGCAGGAAGTCTTTGAGGGAACTAATAACTGCATCTGGATTTCCAGCATCCCAGGCTGGTGCTTTAAGGTCTCTCCTTTGGTGAGAACTGAGCCAAGAAATCCTCCTGTTAAATTATCATGAGACTGGGCAACTCCTGACAGAGGTTTTCCAGGCCCTTACCACAGGGATTCACGGAAGTGGTGAAAGGTCCCTCTGGAGGTCTCCAGTCCAGTATCCCAGTTGGGGCAAGACTATTGACAAATTCAGGACAAGCACGGCCTTGAAGGTCTCCTCCTTTGGAGAACGCCCCCATGTCTCCAGCTCCTTGGGTGGCCCATTCCATTATTGCTCTATCCACATTGTTAATTTTTATTTTTAATGTCCGTTCTGAACTTCTCAACCTGCAATCTGCGGTTGTTACTCCTTGTTATACCAGCTGGCACTACCAAGAGAAATCTGACTCCGTCATCCCTGTAATTCCCTTCAAGCAGTCAGAAGAGTTCATGTCATTCCCTTCTGTCAAGGGTTAAATTTTGGAAATTGTTTGGTCTGACCAGAGACAGTTTCATTGGCACTACAGTAAAAATTGCCAGAAGATTATTTTCAGATGCCCCAAACCTACCCCAACTCAAACTTGGCTGTGCTAGCTCATATTGTATGAATGGTGGCTTAATATTTTGCATTTTTTACTAATGTGAATGAGCAGCACTCATTTCTGCAGAGACCTCTTCACAGAGGAAAACTCCGTAAATCTTACTGCGTGCGTGTGAGCAGAGTTTAAGATGCAGATGCTTTATTTATAAAGACCTGGTTGGCTGGAGCTACCCAATGAATCAAAAATCTCAGGTGGAGCAGCTCCTACCTACACAACATCCATTTCTTTTCCAGTATCTCCTATGACAGGGGCAGTCTAAGCAGCAAGTGGCATCTTGTTTGGACCCACGATGGGCTAAACATCTGCTAATTGCAGACAGAGCTGTAGCGTTACAAGTTACAAATAGCACGAGCAGTCCCACACCCACCATGTGGGAGAAATGCTAAAAAATAAACCTAGTGTGCAGGTAGCTCCCGCAAAACTGCTGGTTTGGCTTCCCCCTCCTGAATGAGACCATCATTTTCCCCGCAGTTTGAGCGTGATATAACTATCTGGAATAACAAACAGTATCTGCCCAAGCCGCTGCTGCTTAGAGAGGACTCCAGCATCCAGAAGCACCGGCGCTGGTACGCCCAGTTCTACAGCGAGAAGAGCAGGAGGCTCCCGGCGCAGAAGGAGGGCCTGGACTGGTGAGGACCTTCCTACCCACTGCAAAAGGTGGCCAGAGGCTCTCAGGTGGCTCCTGCCCACCCTGGCTGGTGGGCAGCGGGGCTGGGCAGGCATGATCAATATAACAAATATTGGCACTGGCACAGGGAGCAGAGCCTGAGCCCTGGAGATCCTCTTTTACCTTTTTGTGTTCCCAGAATCAAAGCTCAAAGGGTGTAACGCTTGCTCTTGTATCTGTGCTGCAACATATGAGCTGAGTGTGAACTTCAGATTGCTAGAACTGTCTTTAAAGTGCCCTTATCTTTCGCTGCTGCTATCATTTTGAGTAGTTATATGGAAAGCTTTTCATGTGGTCTTTCATTGCCTGAAGTGTCCTTTCCCAGCCAGGCCTGCTGCTGCTTCTGCACCATCACCTTGGCTGGGGCAGGCTTCAGCTCTCCAGGGGAGCCTTGGCAGATGTCTGCATGGCATCAGAGGTGTGATTGCAAAGCCCACAGACATATGCCATCTTCCTTCTCTCTGGCAGCAGGCAGGGCAGCGTGGCTTTAGCTGCCCACCATGTCCTTACCATACCTGTGGGCTTCCTCGAGCCTACTGAGCACTTGCATCAGTCAGTTCCTTATGGAGCTATTGCACCTGGCTGGGAAGAAGAGGGACTATCCTCGTGACCAGATCATTTAGACTGACAACTTTGCAGGTCAAGGATGTGAATAAGGTCCTGCTTTGGTAGTCCCTGGGTTCCAGCAATACCCTGGGTACGTGGTTGGCTGTAAAAACTTGTCTCATGGCAAGACCATAGGTATCACTGTCACTGTGATCAGAAATGAAGATAACACATGGAGACTAGGCTGCAAATCTGACAAAAACTGGTCTAGATTCTCCCGTGCTTTGTGCCTACATGCTTGGTATTAAAGGGCTAAATTCTGCCTTGCTGCATACCCTAGAGAAACCTGTAATCTCCATAGGCAGAGCCTGCCTTGCAGAGTTAGCAGGACTCTGGCAGTTACTCTATGCCAAGAGCCAGCAAGAGCAAATGCTCAAATCCAGGTGCTTTCCAAGGAGGCTGGTAGCTGCTGTTCTCATACGCTGTGTGCTTGCCTGCGCCTTGTGAATTCTGCACTTTGCTGAGGCTTCTGGTTCCTCCTTCACCATTAACCCAGAGCAGGACCGGGAGCCGGAACACGCCACTGCAGCCCTCCGCCGGTGCAGAGTCCATCGCCCACCCTGGCAGCATCCCAGATAACAGTGTCCAAGCTGTGCCCTCACCATTCACATCTGGCTATCGCACTGTCAATATTTCACTATTAAATTTTTTAAAAAACTGATCTCATGTTCACCATTTGTTGTTCTTCACTGTTTCGTGGGGCGTTTTTGCATGGGAGAAGTGATTCCGCGGCTGGCCCATGCTGTCCTGCTTCAGGAGCCACAGGGAATCTCCAGCAACAAACTTAAGGAGACAGCAGGTGATTGGAGAATCAGCATTGCCCAACTCAACAGCCTGAGCCTCTCAAGGACCCGAGAGCACTAAAGTGTCTTAGTGGCCCTGACCAGCCTCACCTGGGGCGTTCATCCACTCCCTGCCTATGGCCCAGGAGCCCCGTTCCAGCTCAGCTCTGGACCTTCAGTCCCTGTCCTGAGCTATGCTGTGCGAAGCCTCCAGCTCAGCCGCAGACGTGCCCATGCCTGGTTGATCCGAACTCTGACCACAGACTGACTTCCCAGCTTGACCTGCACCCTGTCCCATCACCGTGGATCTGACCCTGTGTGTGTGTCCGACCCTGGCTGCCCTTACCAGATCCCAACCCCGAGCTGCAGGCTGACTTCCCAGCTTGACCTCAGACCTGCCTCATCACCATGAGCTTGTCTGATGACTAGACTCTTGGTTGAGCCTGGCCATGACCTCTGGGGCCTGCCCTGCCTGTCCCGCTTGGGGGTGGTGGGACCCCCCTCGGCTCCCAGCTCCCCATTCCTTAGGGAGCAGCTGCCCTCACGGTGATGGGTGATGGAGAAGCAGCAAGAGGCAGAAATTGCAGCTACAGACAGGACAGGGATGGTACATTACATGGTGTGGGTCCAGATGCACCATTCACCCACACGTTCACAGGGGCACATGCCCCCCCCCAATAGTCTTGCAACACACCTGGGCTTGTTGCTCTCCACTCCTCAGTGTTCCCACAGACAGGATCTCAGGATGAACAAAACTCCAAGGAAGGCAAATTGTTGAAGATCACATTAGAGACAGTGAGTTAAACGAGCTTTGCTAGATTCATCAGTTCTTCTGACATTAGAGGAAACTATGGGATACCTCCAGCAGAGCCTGAATTCTGAGCTACCACTTCCTTTATTACAAAGGCTAAAGTAGTTGTGTCCTGTTAAGGCAGAAATTAGAGAATCAGGAAATAAGACAGGATTAGTTTAAGCCTCTTACATTTCCATTTGCAATCTTATTTATCCTTTTAAATGGGTCTAGCAAAAAGGACAATTTAGTGCCAGGAGACATTGGCATGACAAGGAGCACTGTCCTCCCATCTTCTGTGCCTTTTGGCTATACATTTTCCACTTTACATATTTAGATTTTCAAACAAATCCTAAGTCCTGTCTGGCTAGGATGTGAGGGAATTGCTTTTGCATCAAAACTACTGCAAAGCTACAGCCATCCTTACTATTATATTCTGATCGTTGTATTTATTATTGTGGCTTATCTTCACACTTGACCACTAGCCAAGAGAGTTTATCCAACTGCCAGACCTATAGTCATTCCGTGTATTTGGGTTTGGTTTTTTCTCCAACTAACAAATTCACTACAAATTTCCTAATTCTCAAGCAGTTTCTTTTTTTGGGGGTGGGTGGTAGGTGCAAGGCTAGAAACCCCCCCAGGAATCAAAACAGGTCAAAGAAAAAGATACATGAAGCGTGATGGACAATGTACCTTGGATTTTCCAGCAGTAGGCCTGGTCTCCTCCTCCTCTGAAACCTATGTACTTGTTCCACTTGGGGCAATTCCCCGGTGGTTTGTGGTTGATTTGGAGGTGGGCCTTGGAGCTCCAAACAGCGTCAGCAAGGCTGTGTTCCTGCATGCGAAACTCCCCATTCACCAGTGCATCCTTGTGACACACTTTGATGCAGGTCAAGACTGACATAGCCTCTAAGCAAAGATTTCTGTGTCCTTTCATATTTTGGCTATCATTATAAATAGCTGCCAAGGGCCTCGTCTTGTGGAGTGAGCCTGCTCAGTGCCTGTTCAGTGCCCAAATGCCTCTTTTCTCCTGGGGTGAAAGCGTGTTTGCAGGTGGATCTGCCGATACAGCTGAAAATCTCTGACCACGCTGGGCAGAAACAAGGCACGTGTGAGCTACGAGTTCTCTAGCATCAGCTTGCACTGCTTCAGCAGCATCAAAGCCGGCCGAGCTGAACCCGTCCTGGTGGTGTGAATACAAATACTGTGTTTCCACGCACCAAACAACCCCCCCAGCTGGCCAAGCAGACCTGGTTCACTTTCTGCTACATATAAATGTCTCACTGGCAAGAGAGCAGCAGGTTCACCGCACTGGCAACCAAGCGTGAGATGCGCAAGGGACACAGGGAGAAGCCCACTGCAGAGTTTTACAGCTGATGAGGTCCACCAAAGAGATTGTTGTGGAGATTTAGGCCACTTTAATGGACATTTCCCCTCTTCAGAACAAGACACTCAGCACTGAGCAATGTCCCATCCATGTGCTTGAAAAATAGAAAACCTCAGACACATTTTTTTCCTAAAGGTTGTTTTATTGTAAAACCATAAATACAACACTGACATGAAAATCCTCAAGCAACGGATGCTTTCTTACAGTTACAGTTTGTCTTCTGCCTTGGCATCAACTCTGAAAAGAATGTTGCAGAAACATGTCTCTAAGGTATCTCCAAATAACCGAGCTCTGGCCTGGAGCGCTCAGCTTCTTTGGAAGCTAAGTGGAACTATTCCTCCTCTCTTGTGGAATATTTCCATTCAGACAGCAACAGACTTGTAAAAACAGCAACATTTAAACACCTTGATTTTTTTTTTCTTTAATAATCCTTTTCATTTGACGTCAGTCTAAGTTTCAAACAGCACTGAACTTATTTAGCTGTAAAAAAACAAAACAAAACAAAATCCTAAAAAGAAAAAAATCAGAAGAACTTGAGTTGGCCTCAAGCGTTCATATATCACAATGAAAATCAGCAACTCAACCCCGTGCAATATTGCTCTCTATTGAGTCATTCGATCCACACCAACAATACATGAGACTTCAAACAGGTTTTGTTTTGTTTATTAACACAGCAAGTGTGACATTAGATAACCTTTTAAATACAGTACATGGTACAGTGCGGGGCCAGCTGCCCGCACTTTTCCCCATTATGAAGACAAAGCCAGCGGTGGCGGTTTATAAAAATATTGTGTTGCTACAAAAGTATAAATTAATGCTACCGGTATTAAGAAATATTAAACACATAAAACTTATAAGGATTAAGAAAAATATTCATTAATACCTGTAGAAAACTCTGGCCTAAAAAAGATATTTTTTGTATATTTTTTGTATATTTTTTTGTATTTTTTAAGATGACATGAGATTCTTGCACTCGCAGGTAGAGACACACGCAGGTGCATCTGTGGTATTGCCTAGAACATCTGCATCTACAGAAAGGAAGGAAATGCACACAAGTTACTGAGGGGAAGGGAGGGTGAGGAGGGAAGGAGAACATTAATTGTTTGCTTGATGAAACAACAAGAATTCAGCTCCCAAGAGGAGGTTTCGAAAAACAAACATACGAATGAGGAACAGCTTCTCTTTTCAGACTGGCTGCAAACAAGGATTTCCTGATGGTTTGGTTTGTCGGCATGACACTTTCTAGCTACGGCGCGGACCAGAATCTTCACGGTCTGGACGATGTGTGCTCCTCCTGGACTTACAGCCTTGGCTAGTCACCTGTCATGAATGTTTCAGTTCATCCGTTATCAGTTTTCCTTTTAAATAATAAAAAAAAAAAAAATTAAAGTCCCAGTAAGTTTAAAGGGACCATGGAAAACAGCTCCTAAGACTGTTGCTCCTTCCAGAATACATGCCTCCTTCCTTGAGCGGAAAGGTCCTTCACCATAGATAGCAAGAAAAAAAAAAACAAACCAAACCCAAAAAAACACAACCCCAAACAACCCTCCTCCCACCCCCCAGCCCACTGGAAAGAAACCCCATCCTACCCACACACATTGCAGAGACCGCCACAAGAACCCCCAGAAGACTGAAAACAAGCATTCAAGGCTGATGAGGCTGGAAGTCTCTTTTTAAGGAACTTTGGTTGTAAAAAGCGAGGGTTTGACATGCCTGTACTCATCAACTCCACTGTAAAACATTCCTATCATTAAGGCTGCGCTGCTCACCCGGGTACCACGACATGCTGACCACTGTCAATGACGCTAGAACGATGGGAAGGAAGAAAATCCTTTCAGTCAGTGGTTGATGTTGTGCATCAATGAGCCATTTATGTGACTCATTTCAGAAGCTATTCTAAAAAATTCAAACTCAGCTGCCTACAGATCATTAAACCCTAAAGGGTCTACTGTATACACCGTTGTCTAATGTGAGCAGAACTCTCTTCTGTCAAGTTATAAAATAAAGGACTCTAACAGGAGTAGTAAAAAACCCCAACTAACCAGCCAAACAAAAACCAAAATTAAACAGAAATCCCCCAAACATTCCATATATAAAAGTAAATTTCAGGGCAATACACTCTCATTGGTTTACCATTTCTGGCCTAGCATAAGCGAACTATCCCACAGTGCTAACGAGGCATTCAACTTGGAGCTGTGCTTGGGTTTACCTCTCTGTATTTTATTGTTTTGTTCAGTGACATTTCCAGAAGCCCCAGGAAGATGATAACCTGTGGCACGGGGACAGGTCCCATGCGCTATAAAAAGGGAGTTCTTATTGCTACGGAGCGGTATCTTCAGAAATATCTGACACGGGACATTGTGTCTCAGCCGACGCTTCTGGGCATTCCCAACGGATCCCATGGATTCAAGATCATGGTATAGCCCAGCAAATGCACAGCAGAAGCAGCCAAACATTTAATACTCTCCCCCACTCCGATTCTTTCACCTTGGCAGTAGAAGGGTCGACAAGACACTTGCTCCTCAACTGGTGTTTTCTCCTCAGCTACCTCCTGCCGGACAGCTACCTCCCTCCTTTATGAACCTGGTTAATGTATATACTGGAGTGCTGGGAAAGGTGTGGTGCCAGTGGTGAGTGGGAAGATGCGGAGGAAGATGCTCTGTGAACCCTCCTGGACCTGTTGGGCAGAACTGGCATTTCCCACCTCTGCATCCAGTCTCTTTTCTCTCGGCAAGGTCCAAAGCAGCCTTGTGCCTTATGGAGTGTGCTCCATGTAGCTGTACAGCCTTGTTTTAAATGGTAGGGCTCAAAAAAAATTCCCGTAAGAGATTCCTCCCAGATGAACAGATTTCTCCTCCCTGAAAAGGTTTCCCAGAATCTGCCTTTAGTGTCTTTTTGTTCATTTTCATCCCATTACTCCTAATTATTCCACAGGGAACAACTTGTCCCTTCCTGCGTGTGCTCCCTCTGAACGCTCACAGGAGCTCCTCTCCACCTCCTTTAGCCAGAGAGATGCAATTAGAGATCCGAGTCTTTCCTCAGTACAAAGCAGCACTCCCAGCCTTTGAATAGCTTTTTGGCTGCTCTTTTACCATCTTTTGATTTACCAGTAACTTGGTGCTGTCTAGAAATGCACACAGTGTTCTCCGAGTAGCACAATGCCTCAGTCACCCTGCTCCTGTGCAACACTATGTAATGGCTTGCCTATGGTGGGATCCAGAAAGTGAAAACGGTCCCTCAGACTGGGTAAGGCCGAACAGAGTCATCCACCAATATAAACATACACGGTAATTTCTTCTCACACTGAACCTTCCATGTTATTGCAAGCAGTTGGAGAAAAACAAACCAACCAACCTGAGACATCTCATTGAACACTGTATTAACTCCGAGACCACAATTTAGAGCTCAAGCAATTTTCAGAAGTGTCTTCCCTCTATTTTCAGTCATTCCCGAGCTTTGAGACTATCTGCCACAACTTCATTTGCAAAATTCACATAAGGGTCATGACTCCCTGAGCTGCTTCTGGACGTATTCTCTGATCAGCAGGGGATAACACCCAGCAAGCGCAGTTAAACCAGTGCAGGTGGTTCATGTGGATGCTTAAACCAGTTTATCTCAAAGTTAAACTGGTTTAACCAGCAATTAACAGACAACTGAATTAGACAAAACCTGAGCCCACAGTCAGCTTTCACAGAAAGTTTCCCAGATTGCACTAGTTCAACAACAACCAAATCAGTTTTCTTATAACAAACATATAGCTTTGACAAAAACGGAAGTTTACTTCCATCTGAAACCGACCCAGGTGCAAGACACTGAGCCCATCTTGCAAGCCCGAACACAACTGTTGTCTGCTGCTAGAGACATGGGGAGAGGAGACAGGAGACAAATCTGGGCTCCACGTTCGCCACTGCCCCTCTGGCTGCCGTACTCACACAGAACCAACTGTTCTGAAGAGCTCTGCCTTTGTATCCCACTTTTTCAGTTTTCTAGTAACAAGGATCTTCAGACAGGACTTCAGACAGTAACAACAACTTCAGGCAGTTCAACTTCTGTTGGTGCTTGCTCCACACCTGAAGATCGTTAACGCTTCCCAAACCAAACTGTGAAGTCAGAAGCCTGCAAGGTCAGGCACAGCGTCAGCAGCAGAAACAAATGCCTGGAGGACACAACACCATTTTTGTATCCCAACACATTTCTCAAGTGCTAGTAAAGGAAACAAACAAACAGAAGCCAAATTCCCAACATGACCTACCAGAGGATGACCCCAATTCTGAGGACCTCTCCTGCCAGCTCAAAGGGAGCAGAACCTCATGACCGCTTTGCCAAACTGTTAGATCCTTTCCTCTCCGGTCTCCCACCACAGTATGGGCAGTGCTCCTTACAGCACAGGTGCTGCTCCGTGCCACTGAGCCAATCACAGAATAGCATCATAGAATAGTTTGGGTTGGAGTAACCTGGCAAATCAAGAGCTTCCAAAATTCAGACTTTGGTAAAGTATCTTTGCTCCCTAGAACGCAAATCCAAGTCTTGAGGAGGGAAGCAGAAGTAGTAGCAAAAGCTTGGCATTTAGGGTAAATATGTGTGCTCCATATGAGCTTCTCTCCTTTTAATGAAGCGTAAGTGTATCAGACAAAAGTCAGCTTGTGAGTAGACACAGCACGAATAGCTCCTGTGAGCTGAACACCCTGTAACCACGTTTAAGACTCATGAAAAGCTGCGGCTTCTTCCACTGACTTGCTGGAGAAGGGGGCTGGCCAACCAGCTCCTCTTTTCACTGACTTTCCATATTGTTCCATTTTAGGGCTTTAGGTTTTATCTTGCTTTTTCACCTGCTATGTTGAGTTTTTAAGTCTTTGGGAGGATCTCATCCGCCAGACATCGCTGCGTGTTTGCTTAAATACCATTATGAGTGCAACTGTAACCAAAGTTGCCTTGGAGGGGACAGTTACTTGGATGGGGGAGAGGGCCAGTCAATCCCTCTCTTTGGTCGTGACAGCAAGAAAGCTCCACATCTGACACCAAAAGCCCACTGTAAAAGGGGGACAAGGGAGATGGGCTGGGAGTTAAGGGTGGCTGTAGCCTTTCTGCTTGCATGCCCTGGCTGTGCAGCCAGGGTCCAGCTCAGTGCTGTGCACAGCCTGGCATCAAATGGTTGCACAAATGACTGCAATTTCACCTCATTCTCAGTTTCAGGGCTTTAAAGCTGTGCAAACTTTGCTTTGTCCACTTCCCCACTCTTAATGCCTTGCAGACAGACAACAGAATGAGCCCGAGTTGGCAAATCCCACAGAAGTTATCAGCCTGTCCCTTAGCAAAGGAGTGTTGGGGTTTGGAGCTTTCTTCTCAAAGGAATGCAGGGGTTTGTACATTCACCTGAGCTCCCAGGGTCTCAGGGAAACCAAGCAAAAAGGTGTAATGTGCCACAGGAGAAAGAACTACAAATCCTGTCCCCAGTTCTGCCCATCAGCTGAGCTGCACAGTGCACACTTTGCAGTCTCAAAAGCTGATCTTGCTTTGGATTCATCCTCCAGCCAAATCTTCTGGCTGTAGGATACCTTGTGCTTTTCAGTGGGAACAGCAGCACAGCACAAATGCTTTGTAATTGCCATGCATCTCACTTGGGTTTTTAGTTTGTAGTTTGAGACTTAGTTATTGTTTGTTACAGGTTTCTCCTGCACTGCAAGTGCAAACAGATGTGTTATCATGGGCCCAACTGGTGGCTGGGCAGGCAGGATTTGTACAGGAGAAAATAAAACCAGCAAGAAGAAAAGCTGGCCCTACAACCAACACCAAAAGCCAGAGAAACAAGATGTCCAAGTGCTTCGGCTTTGGCAGCTCATCTTCAAGCACTGCTAACCCTGCACTTGTCAGTGGGGTTGCAGACTGTATCTTTTCAGATATCCATATGCGAAACTTACATTTAGGAGACAACTCGTTTTGCCCTGATGCCAGTAACAGTGCCGAGAGGTCAACCCGAATGCTAGACTCAAGCTAATAGTACGTCCTGTTTCGAGGCTGAAAAGGGCAAGACAGGTGGGTGCAAAGAGCTATCCTCAGTGACCGTGACCTAGGGAAGGTCTCTAGCATGCAAACTGTCCCCTTGTCTGAGCCCCACAGCAGTGAAGTTGTCAGTGCCTGTCAGGTTCAAAGCATCTGCACACAAAGCCTGAGAGACTGGGTTTGCCATTTCTCATATCTTGGGACGTGCAACTTCTGTTACAACCAGAGATGCGCAGGTGGGATCTTGGTTTAACATCTGTTCAACAGCAGCACTTCAAAAAGGGCCCCCAGTCTCCCCACTGCATTGTCAGCAACCAGAAAACCAGAAACCCCTGCACTGTTGACGGGCTTCAGCCTCCAGCCTGCCTGCTTGGAGCTGAGCAAGTCCATCCTCCTGAACCTCCGATGCTGCTCTGCTGCCGCTGTGACTGCAGGTCTCGAGCACACTACTGGAAGCAGGAGAGACTACTTCAAAAATAAGAATTTGCTTCAATTTGCCTCCAGGATACAAGTCCCAGCGACGAAAAATTAACAGTTTGGCACTAGAAGTTGGGAACTGTCCAAGAGGCACCAAACCTGACAGCCTGCAGAGATCCCATCCAGCAGCCCATGAACTGTGCCTACAGGCACTGGACACAGCAGAGCACTAGCCCTGGTGGACAGCAGTGTGACCAAGATGTTTTTGCATTATGATGATCTCTAATTGCATTTGGGGTGAGCCAGTAAGTGTGAACGTTTAAGGGCCCGTGGCCTTCCTAGCCAGAACAATTCAGCAACGTAACAAGTAGTGTAATGCACTGTAGGTATTAAAAAGACATTCGTGCTACTAGAGGAAACTATTCCAAATAAAATGGGAAGATAATCTTTGCACTCAATCAGGAGCACTTACATTCAGAAGGATCTTTGAGCCCATGCACTTCTCTAAGCTTCCTTCAAACCCCAGTTTGACAAACTGATGATCTTTGTTCCCCTGAAAAATCATACACCTTGGTTTGTCCTTGGCCTTGTGAAGGTTATTCTGAGTGTGTGTACTGAGAAACTTTTTTACAAAAAGTTTAGGTACAAGGGTTCTCAATGGCAGCTGGCAGACGCCAGCAAGCTTGCTGGTGGCCCACAGACATCTGTGCTGTCACTGCTTGCTTGCTTCTCCTGCTAGGTTTTCGATATAAGCAACTGCTGTGGTTCCCATAAGGATATTATTTAATCACAAATGGGCTATGCTAGAACAGGTTTGAGAAACCCTGATGTACAAAATTCACAGAGAAGCTAATTAACACTGGGAATTCAGAAAAGAAGTTATGCTGTAAAAAAATAAATCCAAGAAACGTAACAATTACAGACATTTTCTGCCATGAACCATTTCTCTTAATTTTAAATCAAACTTACAATCACTAGCTAACATGTTAAACTCAAAACTGGGAGTGGAGACAGAAGAGTAACTTCTGGTTTTTGGAAAAAACATATACGAAAAAGTTAAAAATAAAACAGAAAAAAACCCTTAAAGTCTCCCTTCCTGATTTCTAAAGATACTGGTGTTCATAAAACACAGCTGCCCTGATAACATGCACCGTAGGTCAAGAAGGCTTCAGACAAATGCCCTCAAGGTGTACAGTTATTCAAAGGAGCAAAGTCCAGTGCAGAACTGGTCTGTTCAATGTAGTCTGATTATCCATGGCAAGATGGCCCAGGGGACAAGAGGAGAGGTGGGGTGGAGGAGAAACAAAAGAAACTTCAAGTCACTTTAGATCTCAGCTGCCTGAAGACTTTAGAACATCAGCCTCCCATTCGTCTGCCCACTTGAAAACATTAGAAAGTCTGTCAAGTCCACACACTATCTATGGAAAGGAGCACGTTCCTGGCAGAGGGTTGTCTCTCTCACGTGCTCAGCTTTCCTTTCAAACTTAATTTTATATATATTTATATTTTTATATATATATAAAAAAGCACTTGGTTTCCAGGGGCATTCATAATGAGGTCCACAGTGTTTAGAACTTAAAATTCTTTTTCTTTGTTTGGAACAGTGTTTTAAAGTTTTGTTTTAATTAAAAGACAGTCTTAAAGCATGTTGGACTTCAAAAACATGAGTTTGTTCATGTCTTCTGGACTGAGTAGCCGTCTCCTTTTGATTAAGAGAGCCTGCTCACACATATTTACACATTCACTTCTGGCACCAACAGCAGGCACTGCTAAGAGCCAAAAGGCTAGCTTGGCTAGTTTTGTATGCTTTTGGGTAACACATGACCAGTACTGAAACAGGTCAGGAGTGGCCTGGAAGAGAGGTTCTTGCAAATAATCATAGACTTCATTTTTCCCAAACCAGTCTTCTTCCTGAGCTGCTGTGGCTTCCCCTGCTGCCCGAGGCTTCTTGGTTGAAGGTTCAAACTCCGTTTCTTCCGCCCAGGACTCTTTCACCTCATTGATCAACTCACAGACCTTGCCAATGATCTCCTCATGCTGGTATGGTGGGACGGGCCGCAGCTTCTGCTGAGGGTCTAAGATCATGGCTACCTTGTGTGCCGAATGAACTTTGAAGTTCTCCTTCAGCGCCTCTAAGAAGAGGTGGCAGAGTTTGCTGACTACGCCAGCATCGTTAGCTTTGGAAGTGAACAGTTTCTCCAGTTTGACGTAGGTGGGCAGTACCAGCTGCAAGGTGGGCCGGCTCTCATTGCTCAACTCAATCACTGCCTGTTTCACCGGAGCCAAAATGGCTGCCAGGTTGCTGAGCAGGTGTTTGTTCAGGTTTTGGATGAGGTTCATCTTCTTTGCCCTGCTGTAGAACTCACAGATCTGCTCATAGCGCTCATGGACGAGCAGGAGGGAGTCAGTGACCGAGTTCCAGCAGGGTGGGGGAGAGGTCTCTTCCAGGGAGCCAAAGGTCTCCTTCGAGAGGCCCGTGGATCCTGCCAGATCTTCACAGACATTCAGGAGCTCGATCACTTCGTGCATATTGCGAGCCTGTAGTGTTCGCTTGTTCAGCACACTCTGCACCACTGAGTTCAAGGCACAGGCTGAACAACGCAAGCACATGCCTGCCTTGGAGAATGCAGAGGAATTGACTTTGCAGTCTGTGACGTACACCGTCCTGATCTCTGACATCACAAACTCTGAAAGCACGTTCTGTACCCAGTGGTGGATAAAATCACCATTATCTCGAATGTCTACGCCCTTAATTCCCAGGACGTAACTCTTGATGTGATTGCCTTCCACCTGATAAGCTGTCAGGATGTAGCAAGAATCAGGGCCGATGCTCTGCGAGTGGCAAGTGACACCGATGCCAAGGCATGCGTTGCTGCCCAGGGCGCAGGTGACTTTCACCTTCACTTGGTTGTACATCCGAGGCAAATGTTTCAGAGCCAGTGTGTTGAAATTGCCAAGGATTTCGGTGACAGAGAAGGCACCATAGCGAGCTCCACTATCCACCAGGGTCTGTGCTAGCTTGATGAATTCCTTCCCGCTCACCACACTCAGAGCCCCCAGGTCAGTGCACATCACCCTCAGGAGCCTCTCTGCAATGTTCTGTCGCTCCTTCTCTGGGATCGCGTTGTTCCCTACCGAACCGCTCGCGGGTGCTGCAGTGAAATACAAGGAGGGAGAGAAAGCACCACATGAGCATTGCTCCTCTGCAACAGGAGAGAGGAAGAAGTCACAAAACAATTCTCAGAGAGACCCAAAGAGGTGGAACATGCCCAGATGATGGAAGAGACATCTCCAACTTAGATTTCTTCCCCCAGGGGTTTCCGGACAGAGGAACCTCCAGGGACAGGCCTTGCTCAAGGAGCTTATCTGCATGCTTTGCCTGGTGTGGGGACTGAGACAGAGCACGCACTATCTACTCACAATCCAGTGCCTTACCCAATGGCATCCCTGTGACATTCATTGAGGAACTACCTTTGTAAGTTATAATCGTGTGCCATTCGCTATCCATGTCTATGGGCTGGTGGTCACAGCTTAGCCCAGCTGTAAAGCTGGACATCTTCCCATTTTTATGATTTGAGCCTTTTCTTTGAGACAGTTATTTTAAGTGGAATTGCTTCAGTGAAGCATACAACTTCCTCCACCATCTCAAACAGCGCTGAAGCCCAAGCTTCCACTTCTTCCTTTGAACTCCAGCAACCCCAATTTTTGTGGCTGATTTCAGGCAATGTGAATGTAGTTTTTGGCCATATGAGAACACGAAAGCACCGTAGTTTTGTATCACCCTTCCCCCAGGCTGCTCAGCTTAAGTGCTTTGGAACTGATTTCCCACAGGGATGTATTTTACCTTTCCCCACAGTGAAGCACAAGCTCACAGGATGAGCTGGGGATAAAGCCAGACACTAGCTGCCTGCAAACCCAGGGAGTGACAGATTAGATTTTTTAATCCCAGGCATCTTCCTTACAAACCTTTCCAACTGCCTCCTCAAGATTCCCAGTGCTTTTTGCATACAAGTGCTCCCTGTAATGGGAATGGGTGCTCTGCTCTGCAGGGTAGTATATGAAGTATGGATAAAATCATGTGCAGTTAGGCAAGGACAAGGGCCTTGTGCAATGCCCATCACTGCTGCACCCTCTCTGACAGTCATGTATTCAAAGTGGACAGGTAAACCCAGGATGGAAGAGCAAACACTGCTACGTACTATTGTTGGCATTATTTCTTTGGAGCTGTGGTTTCCACTTTTCTTCAACAACAGCTAGAGGTGATCTGGGCTGGCTAGAGGCAATATTGTTCTCGTTGTCAGCTGTGGGGCAAGAGACAGAGAGGTGTTAGAAGCACAAGACAATAATGCTTAAAGCACAAAGAAGGGGAAACAGTACTCATCTGCTTAGCATTTACTTACAATTTCCTTTACTAAGGTGACACCAATCTACTACATTCTCTGTAGCTTTTAAGCAGTTTTCAGTGAGATGGCACAGTACGATCAGAAACCTTCAAAACTGTCTTTGGACTTGCAGCCTATCACCTCCCAAAACGTGGCTGAAACAACAATGGCTTTTTCTGTGTATCAGTGACATCGATGCCACCAGCACACCTTGAGAAATGTCTCCCAGTCATCTTAAGCTGCACACCAGGAGGAACAGATGTCTCCTGTGCAGCCTGACTTGTGCAATTGCTTGCTTTTGAAATGAAAGGAAATGGAACAAACATTTATCCTTCTTTTGCCTTACTGCTTCTTTCTGCACTGCAAGGTGGCTTCCCTTTTCTTTACTGTTGTCGTGGTTTAACCCCAGCCATCAACTCAGCACCACGCAGCCGCTCACTCACTCCCCCCCCACCCAGTGGGATGGGGGAGAGAATCGGGAAAAAAAAAAAAGAAAAATAAAGCTTGTGGGTTGAGATAAGAACAGTTTAATAGAACAGAAAGGAAGAAACTAACAATGGCACTAATAACA